>JAOVVA010000037.1:6305309-6316288 GCA_028565275.1 Leiocassis micropogon | reverse complement strand
AATGAGATGAATGAATGATGAATGAAATGTCTCTGATGAGCAAGCCAAGGGTGACGGCGACAGTGGCAAGGAAAAACATTACAGGGCTACACTCCCCAATCACACTTAGCCAGTGACTGCAATACGAATTTGTACTACTTGGCAGGAGCGCAGTAGAAACCAGTAAGGACGTACTCTTGTCTCCCTTGATGTGGAGCTACCATGCTTTTTTTGGACAAAAAAATGCGAAGAGGACAAGACACTGGAAGAATTTAACAAAGATGTAGTAGAGAGCATTGTCCAGTAGAATTAATCTCTTAGGGGCTTCATGGACAGACTACAAGCATTGTTGCGATGTCAATGGCGTTCTCGCAACAATCTTTTCAGATTTGTGCTATGACCAGGGTAGGTCCATGCCACGTTGTAGAAGACCGCATCAAGTTCATATTTTGTTCTTTTGGTGCTTACCACCTTTACGGCGCACATGCAAAATGTTATCAGCGCATCCATGCCACGTTCTAGTTCTGAACTAGATTCACGGATCTAGTTCCTTATACCATTACTTCATGATGTAAAGCACTGCACATTCCATGGTATTTATAACAACCTGTCAAATGCAGTAACAACATAGTAAGCATGTGATGAGCACCTTTTAGGAGCGCGGTGTGATCTAATCGAACATAGTAATAGTTCGGTTCGGACCTGGTGAGCATGTGATCATGTGCGTGATCAAATTAGATGCATTGAGAACCTGACAGGGACATGGCTAGGAAGTATTTTCTCATTTTGACCCCGTTCCCGTTATATTCTCCATATTATTAGCACGCAGTGGGAACATGATAGTCTTTGTCGCAGTGTGGCGGGTCCTTAAACCAAAGCTAAGGATTTTTATTTATCAATGTTTGACTGAAGTGATTGATTTGGAATAAACCTTGAGATAATAATTGGTTTCATTATATTGAGCAGACTGAATAATGTACTACGAACATAAGCATTTCACTGTTTTGTGATTTTGCCAATGGATTGATTACCTGCTTGCCAGAGGTATGTCATTACTTCTAGCCTGTCAGTTCAACTTGGCTTTAAATTTACTAGAAATTAAAAGTAACATGCTTGGGTTGCAGCAAGACATGTATAATTCATCTCTAATAGCTTATGAAAACAAAACTGTGCAACATTGACATAAATAATGCAAATGAGAAATGAATCACAATGATAGCAAAGCTAAGTAATTAGCAGGATTTTAGCTTCCTCAGTTCATGAGTTATTATAGAAATTAGATTTTGCTAGTTGATTACACACTATAGGCTTTCACAAACCCGGAGTTTAATCCACCTTAAATAAATTTTACTAATGCAGTATGAAGGTTAAAACCATGTGATTGAAAAATGCGTGAACCTTAGTTTAGATAAACTGGATGAGTCTTAGTATTAATTCCTGGTTAGTATGGTGTGTCAGCTCTGGTGCAGATCATACATTGTGTGTTGTATATCAAAGTGCACTAAAAGTGAGGCTTCCTGTTTGCTTTCAACAGGAAATACTATGGTGAGAAGATTGGCATCTACTTTGCTTGGCTGGGCTTCTACACAGAGATGCTGTTTTTTGCTGCTGTGATGGGCGTCATCTGTTTTGTCTATGGTTTACTCAGCTATGATGATAACATTACAAGGTTTGGGTACTTTAAATACTGGAAAACAAAACAAACACCTGGATTCAGTTGCATTGATTAACATTTTGACCATTAATTATTAATAAACATAAATACACGATTTGTGTTTTGTTATGCATTTAAAACGCTAATTGTAATTGATGTCTGTTTCCTGATTTAGATATTCGTGTTTTAGATTTTTTTTTATAAATTTTCCTCTTATAAATGGACTTTTTTTTTAATCCCTTTATTATTTTTTCAGTAAAGAGATCTGTGATCCCAATATTGGTGGAGCCATTGTCATGTGCCCTTTGTGTGATAAGAAGTGCACCTATTGGAAACTCAACTCGACTTGTCTGTCATCATGGGTAAAGTATTGTGCTGTCATTGTCATTATCACCCAGTTATTGCACATCTGTATTTGTAGGTGTCTCTAAATTACGATGTTGTTGATGTGTGGTTGGTTCTAAACACTAAATTAACCTTGAACTTGAAATGCGATTGTGCAATTGCGATAATATACATTATATAGATCATAATATTGGTCATATTTGTTAAGAATAATGAATTTTTTTTTTAAAGCTAAATAAGCACTGCTGATTTAGACCAAGTATATCCAGAATAAGATGAGAATATTGTATTGAGAAATTTGCAAATAAATCTATATCAATCTCAAAACCTTATATAAATATTTTATTGTCATAAGTACCACTCTCATACAAATACAGCCCTGGTAATTGTCTTTGCTTAACTTTTGAATAGTAAGTGGTTTGATTAAGGATTGATTTAATCCCACCACTTGTCTGCTTGCAGTTTCAAGTCTTTCTTTTTTTTTTCTTTAGCAATCCCATCTTTTTGACAATGAAGGAACTGTGTTCTTTGCCATCTTCATGGGAATTTGGGGTGAGTTTGTCCTCACTACATTGAAACACTGCCACCTAGAGGTAGAAAATATTAGGAAAAACTAACTGAAAATACCAGCCTAGTCTCTCATGGGATAGAAATAAATAAATGGGTTGGATGAAGCAGAGCCAATTCGATAACTATTTATCTGATTAATCTGTCAGCTTGGGGCAGCTGAATAGATTTCAGTAATTACTACATTTTAAAGCAAAGTATGCACAGTGGATCTTTGTAAATGATGCATGATAGAAATGTTAATTAGAGGTCCCGGAGAGATTTTCCTCTAAGTAATAAGAATATGATGCACACAAGGATATGTATGCAGTTTCATTTGAACTTAACTATATATTTGATTTGTCCCTTACTCGTATTCTTTCTTCCTTGTTGTTTGTGTTTTTCATTTACCCTTTTTTCTTTCCTATAGTAACCCTCTTTCTGGAATTCTGGAAGCGGAGACAGGCAAGGCTGGAGTATGAGTGGGACTTGGTGGATTTTGAAGAGGAGCAGCAGCAGCTTCAGATCAGACCAGAGTTTGAGTTGAAGTGCACCAACCGCCGTCTCAATCGCATCACACAGGTATTTTCAAGCACTCTTTTCATCATGTTGTTATTTAAAAGAGCTTATTTTACTTTCTATTAGTATCCGTACTCAACTACTGTATATCTTTTCCTAAATCGTAAAATTCCAATTGTAGTTTACAATATTAAGACCACAGAGAGTACTCTGTGAATGAGTTGAAGTTATTGTAATGACATA
The DNA here is from genome assembly GCA_028565275.1 of Leiocassis micropogon. Lineage (NCBI taxonomy): Eukaryota > Metazoa > Chordata > Actinopteri > Siluriformes > Bagridae > Leiocassis > Leiocassis micropogon. Next base: position 6,313,002 of record JAOVVA010000037.1, on the reverse strand, counting down.
AACCCTGATGTACCTCAGGAAATGGAGCCATATTTGCCTTTAACCAGCAAATGTGCTCGCTTCTGCTTCTCCGGAGCAACAGTACTGTTCTGGGTGAGTCCCTGTGCCCTTCTGCAAAAGTCTCAAATTTTTGAAATCTTAGATAATTAAACATTATCTACTACCGGAACCACCAAACATGTGTCTGTAATCTGTCCTCTTTTTCTTTTTAAGACATTTCTGATTGTGGCCTGTATAATGGGAGTGATTGCATATCGCTTAGCGGTTTATGCTGCTTTTGCTAGCATCATGAAGGATAGCACAACCAGCAAGATCCAGCTTGTGGGATCTCTGATTACTCCACAATTGGCCACCTCAGTTACAGCATCCTGCATCAATTTTGTTATCATCCTCATCCTCAACATGCTGTATGAGCATGTGGCTATGTGGATTACTGATATGGGTGAGACAAAACTTTCCTTTTATTTATTTATTTATTTATTAAGTTTTTGTAAATTGCTCAGTAATATTAAAAAAAAATTTCTATAGTGCAGGCATTACTTATTTTCTGAAAAGTCGTGCATAGCTTACAAAGTGTACTTGAAAACTACAGACTCTTTCATAGTTTGAAACAACAGATGATTTTTTACATGAATATGTGACCTTGTCTACAGAAATCCCCAAGACACATTTAGAATATGAGAACAAGCTGACCATGAAGATGTTCATGTTCCAGTTTGTCAACTACTACTCCTCCTGCTTCTATGTTGCCTTCTTTAAGGGCAAGTTTGTGGGTTACCCTGGCAACTACACCTACATGTTTGGGAAGTGGAGCAAACTGAGAAATGAAGAGGTGAGATAGTTTTTCAGTCCGTCAGTCATCGTCTATAATGCTTTATCTTGTATACAGGGTTGTGGGGGCACCTAGAGCCTATCCCAGGAGACTCGGGGCACGAGGCGGGGTACACTCTGGACAGGGTGGCAATTGGTTGCAGGGGCACATACTTATACATACACACACTCACACATTTACAGTATACACTACAGGCAATTTAGGAACGCCAATTAGCATGTCTAACAATCTGCATGTCTTTGGACTGTGGGAGGAAACCAGAATACCCGGAGAAAACCGACCAAGCACGGGGAGAACATGCAACCTCCATGCACACAGAGGCGAGAATTGAACATGGCCTGAAATTGAGAGAGTTTTTTTTATTAAAAGTTTCAATGTTTTCCATTAAGTATCACTAAAACTAAAATGTAACAACACAGGAAATACATTAGTGCTGAATCTGTTCATCAAATATACTCATAACGTTCATAATACACTGTATAGTGTATTTTACCAGCTGATATTTTGCCTAAATTCTCTTGAATGATTTTCTGTAGTCATACCATATGCTGTATGTTTCACATTTACTTCATTTGTCAAATCTAATTTCACATGCACTGTCTCAGAATGTACACAGCTGCTTGTGTAATTTGAGGGCATTATCTTTTCCAGTGTGCTCCAGGAGGCTGTCTGATAGAGCTCACCACTCAGCTAGTGATTGTCATGACAGGGAAACAAATCGTGGGAAATATCCAAGAGGCCTTATTACCGTGAGTGTCACAATGAGCTACATCTACATGTAACAACATTTAAGTCCAGTTTATTTTTCACTTGAATGTTATTTATTAGCTAATATAAATGATTGGTTTAGTACATATCAAAACATGAAATCAAAACAAAAGTTAGTAACAAAACTTCACAGTTCTCTAAAGCTGTCACAATAGCAATAGCTGTCACAGTTCTCTAAAGTTTTCAGAATTTAAAGTTATTGTTGTAATAAGTTTATAAATAGGAATTAACCTATATTGTTATACAGTCACAGGTATAGGGAACATTATCAGTATAAATGCGCTATGCATTTAATGTCACTTGTGAAGGTTTTCACTTTCTTAAACGCAATAAATCAGGAGCAGGCAATATTGAAGTGGTTTTCTGTTCACCATGTATGCTGGCCATATTTCCAATTCCTTGAAGTGTATTATATTGTATTATATTATATTATATGGCATTATATGGCATTGGGGCAGTGGTGGCTCAAAGGGCTAAGGCACTGAGTTACTGATTGGAAGATCAGCGGTTCGATTCCCAGCTCCACCAGGTTGCCACTGTTGGGCCCTTGAGCAAGGCCCTTAACCCTATTTGCTCCAGGGGCGCCGTATCATGGCTGACCCTGCGCTCTGACCCCAGTTATGCTGGGATATGCGAAGAAGGAATTTCACTGTGCTGTAATGTATATGTGACAAATAAAGGCTTAAGTTATATTATATGGCATTATTGAAGATTTAGAACTTAAAGGAAATGTGACTCTAATAGATGCCTGTTACCAGTCAATTGCTTGAATGTATACATTATGAAAATATATGTGTATATTTTAGGAAATAAGTGAAAAGAAAAGGTTACACTATATCGCCAAAGTACGTGGACTCTTGACCATTTCACCTAATGTGATTGTTGAACATCCCTTTCCGAAAGAGGCTCCAATCATTTTAGGAAATCAGCCCACTTGATTTTGAAGATGGCTATAGAGATTTCCCTACTCAGCAACAACAACATTAGCAAAGTTGTTCCTGGCACACGCTCTGCGCTCCAATCCATCCCTAATCTGTTTAGTGAGAATGAGGTCAGGGCTTTTTTGCAGGCCCTTGGATTTCTTCCACTTGGCAAACCAGGTCTTCATGTGCTTTCCATTGTGCACATACTACACAGGTTGTGCAGCAGTTGTCATGCTGGAAAAGGTTTTTGCCCCTTAGTTCCAGCGAAAGTAGATGATTAGGCTTGAGCATACAAAGATATTCTAGAGAATTGTGTGCTTCCAACCTTTTGGCAACAGTTTGGGGAAGGGGGTGTGACAGTCAAGTGTTTTAAACGTGTATGAGGGAGGTTCAAGTTAGACCAAAACTTGTCTCATAAACAGAAGAATGAAAGTATAAAACCAGTTGACATTTACAGAAGACTTCAAGCATAGCCTGATGATGAGATGATGAGACTCATTTTAAAGCATTTTGTCGTCTGTGAATGACGATCCCTGCCAATGTGGCTCAGAGGCCACTGCAGTCCTTCCTGTAAATATTGAGCGAGTGCAACACTTGATCTTTGAGAATCTATGGATGACTTGTCGCCAACTTGCGGAAAAGATGCATCTGTCGGTGGGAACTGTACACACAATCATTCACAAACACCTGCATTTCCGGTAGGTGAGTGCATTTGGGTACAAAGAGAGCTCTCTCCTTAACTCACTGGAGATGATCTGTGTCAGTTGAAGGCAAAGCTTTGACACTTGAAGGCCAAGATGTCCGATCATCCTGAGAAAACTTTCTACCTTGATGGTATCCAGGCACTAGTGAAACACTGGTATGAGTGCATACATTTAGTGCATTATATGGAGATAAAGGTAGTTTTTACTCTTATAACTGTGTTCTGTTATTGTGTACAATCAAATGTCCTGGTTTGACTTGAACACCCCTTGTAGTATACTTGCAGTTGACACAAAAGATTCTTCTGACAAAAGCTTTGGAACTGTGTGTTCACTAGACTTTGTTATATGATTAAAGTAATTTTTTAACACTTAAATGTGATTTATATTGGCATCAAATGAGTAAATCAGAGGATTAATAGCTGTAACAAAAAAACTAAACTGCCAGTTTATTATATACCCTGTATCTGTTTATAAGGAACACTTGGCTGTGCCTAATAACTGGTCGACTTGTACTAGGGCCACACACTACCATAAAATCTTCAGCACTGCACTGAGGAAAAACTCGACACTAATAACATCTGGTCATCCTCCCTTTGGTTTAAAAAAAATTTAGGTGCAGGTACCTAATAGTGATTAAATAAGAACCAGGCAAACTAGCAGAATTTAATCTCATTAATTATTACAGATGCTTATTAAAAGAAAATTATGCATTTCTTAAAGGAAATTATGCAATATGTAATTGATCTTGTTTTTGTGAATTCAGGTTACTAAAGAACTGGTGGATCAGCAGGAAAGGCCGAAACCATCCAGAGAGTCGGTACAGTCGATGGGAACAGGACCATGATTTACAAACCTTTGGCCAGCTTGGTCTCTTCTATGAGTATCTAGAGATGGGTACGGTTTCACTCATATTTAAAGTTTCCTTTGAATTTATACCACCCTGCTAGTGGCGTAGTAGTGATCGTATATAGCGCCCTCCACACTTATTGGCACCCCTGGTTATGATGTGTTCTTAGGCTTCTAATATATATATTTTTTTATTTAAACAATATAGAACCACAATGTAAAAAATTCCAAACTTTAATTGAAGTACAGTTATTCAGTGGGGGAAAAAATCCCACATTAAGATTTTTTTTTTTTTTATGAAATCATGTGCCATAATTATTGGCACTCCTGATGTTAATACTTCATACAAACCCCTTTTGTCAATAAGATAGCACTTAATCTCCTTCTATAACATTTCACAAGATTAGAGAATACAGAGTCCTGGGTCCTCTCTAATGCACTTCTCTTCAGCTCACCTCACATGTTTTCAATTGGGTACTGGGTACAAAGGTCTGGGTACTGAGATGGCCATGGAAGGAGCAAATATCTGATTTTGTGTCTGCTGAATCATTTTTGTGTAGATTTCACCACATGTTTTGGGTCATTATCCTGCTGAAAGACCCAATGACAACCCATCTTTAGCTTTCTGACAGTTCAATTCAATTCAGTTTTATTTGTATAGCGCTTTTAACAATTGTCATTGTCGCAAAGCAGCATTACACAATCAAAAGAATTATGTAAGTTTGTATGGAATGTGAATGTGTATGAATCAAAATGGTCAGATAGTCCCAGATAGCAAGCCGAGGGCGACAGTGGCAAGGAAAAACTCCCTGAGATGGCAATAGAAAGAAACCTTGAGAGGAACCAGACTCAACAGGAACTCATCCTCATTTGGGTGAAACAGAAGGCAGGCAGAGGCCATTAGGTTTTGATTTAAAATGTCCTGGTATTTCAAAGAGTTCATGATGCCGTGCACCCTAAAAAAGTTCCCAGAGTCTTTGGAAGAGAAACAGGCCCATAGCATTACAGATCCTCCACCATACTTCACAGTGGGCACGATGTGCTTTTCCGGATCTCATCTTGTGTTTTACACCAGACCTACTTAGAGGGTTTGTTGCCAAAAAGCTCTATCTTAGTCTCATCTCACCACAGCACATGGTCCCAGTTGAAGTCCCAGTTCTGTTTAGCAAACTCCAGACATTTATGTTTGTGATTGTAGATGAGAAAAGGCTTTTTCCCTGCATGCCTCTAAACAGCTTGTTGGCATGTAGATAGTGTCTGATGGTCGTTATGGAGACTTTGTGACCCCTAGATGCCACTCTTTGATGTAGTTCTTTAACAGTGAGGTTTTTAGATTTTTTTTTTTTTACTTCTCTTCCCATCCTCCTCACTGTGCATGGTGGCAAGATAAACCTGGGTCCTCGTTCAGCCTTGTTTGTCATTGTTACAGTTGTTTTAAAATTCTTAATGATTCCTCTGACTGTAGATATGGGCAAGTTTAGGCGAGTGGCTATTTTCTTGTAGCCATTGCCTGACTTATGAAGATCTGCCTTACTTGAATGGGTTGTTCTCTTGTCTTTCCAAGTTAAAGAGTGGATTAGAGAAATATGTCTCTGTATCACATCATATTTATACCAGTATTTTTTTTTTTTAGTCATGGATTTTTTGTTTACTTGAGTTAAAGGCTAGATTTTTCTACAATTTTGAGTGTGAGATTATGGTTCTGCAATAAAAAAATTATTTATTAGAAGCCTAAGAACACATCGTAACCAGGTGTGCCAATAAGTGTGGAGGGCGCTGTGTATAAATTTATAAATATAATTTTTTTTTTTTGTTATTTCTAATTAAATTTAAAGATGCATGTATTTGTTGTCTGAGCATGTTTTATATGTAATAACTAATTTATTATTGTTGTTTTTTTAACAGTGATCCAGTTTGGTTTCATCACATTATTTGTGGCTTCATTTCCACTTGCTCCATTGCTCGCTCTCTTTAACAACATCCTTGAGGTGCGTGTGGATGCATGGAAGTTCACAACGCAGTTCCGTAGACCTGTGGCAGCAAAGGCCCGCAACATTGGAGCCTGGCAGGAGATCTTAAATGTCGTAGCTATTGTATCTGTTGTCACAAATGTGAGTAGCACAGGCCGAGGGTCTGTCTCTTTCATTTCCTTGATGAAAACGTAATACTTATTATATTATATTATATTATATTATATTATATTATATTATATTATATTATATTATATTATATTATAAAAGTTTTTTCTTATTCCTTGCATTGCTTTCACTGGTTGCGCATACCATCATTGTGGTATTCACATGAACGATAAAACCCACCCCTTTTTTGTTTTTCCCCTACGCTGCTGCTAATGCACTGAACACTTTACATTCAGTACTGTAAATACAGTTATTATAATTTGTGCAATACCTTCTGCTTACTGACAATACCTGTTTGCAATCACTGTTTACACCATCCAAGTCCAACTGTACAATTATATGCCATTGTATATATTTCTATATTATCTTTTTTGTCTTATTGTTACATTCTCTTTATTGCGGCTGGTCTCTAAGAGCTACCGAACAAATTTTCATTACATAACTACAATGCCAAGAAAGTCTCTTATAAAAATGATTGAAGAAATTCCGAAATATAATGCTTTATTTATAAATTGTACACACATGTGTAGTGCATGACTGTCTACTAAAATGAGAATAAGCCTAAAACATAATTTTGTGGTAATTGTTTACGGTCTCTTTAAAGTGGGCTTAAAAGGTATGATGCACAGAAGTAGAACAGATAAAAATTTCAACATGATGTCAGTCAGATTCAGTGACCTAGTCTGTTTAAGAATGAAATTGTGGAATAAAAAATACAGAATTGTTTCTCAATAAGGGAAAAAAGAAACATACCCCCGTCCCTCACTCTACTGATAGTCACCACATCACCATATTACTTATCATATAATCACTTCACATCAACCACATCACACATAGATCACTTTGAAAAAAATAGACTTTCAGTTGTGCTGTCACATAAGTGTTATGTCAGAATTAATGTAGTTAGAATCTGCAATTTAATGTTGATTCATGACTTAACCACAAACACGTGTAATGGCAGTTAATGTGCTTCCACAGCACTGTGGATAAAGTCTTCTTAGGCTTATGTATATACTTTCTGTAAAGCAAGAAGCATTTACAAATATCTGCATGATTTTATGATTTGCTTTGCTGCTATTTTTGTCTGACTGATAGACAGAAAGATGGATAGATACATCTGTACAGTAATCTGTAATTTTTCTTATCTGAATTTTTTTTTCCACTTACTGTGTATTATTTGTCATCCCAGGCCTTCATCGTGGCGTTTACTTCTGATATGATCCCTCGTCTAGTCTACCTATACCATTATAGTCCTAATACCACTATGAAAGACTACATTAACAACAGCCTTTCAGTGTATGAAATCTCTGAGCTCAATCCAGAAAACAAACCAGACCATGAGGAGAACCCTTATTGGTTCAACGACTCCATCATCACAACCTGCAGGTATGTAGCTGGGTATGTGTTCATACACTGAACAAAAATATAAACGCAACACTTTTATTTTTGCTCCCATTTTTCATGAGCTAAACTCAAAGATCT
>JAOVVA010000037.1:6279367-6297219 GCA_028565275.1 Leiocassis micropogon | reverse complement strand
CTGGCTGCGTTTAGTTATACAGGCACACACGAAATTGTAATTAAATAGGATATTCTGCTAAATGTATGCGTTATTTGTTGTTGTATTTTTGCAAATGTTTTTTTGCAACTGTGTGAAAGGGGATCGTGTGCTTCTGTTTGTCAGAGTGTTTGGGGCGGCCATCGTTCTCACATCCACCCTCAACATGTTCATCCCGTCAGCTGCGCGCGTACACTACGGCTGCGTCATTTTCGTCAGGATATTACAAGGGCTCGTGGAGGTGAGAATGTCACGTGTGCGACTGGATTGACTCCTGCATTACTGAAAAATAAATTAATTAATAAGTGCCCAATCACTAGGTTAAATGACAGGGAACTACTTTCATGCCTTAAAAGTTAATAAACCATTTATAATACCATAATTTGACCATGTCTCGTTTCTCTGACAGTGCACACGTACAAAATCCATTTATTACTTTTGGGACCACCAAAGTACGTTCAGTGTTCTATGAGCTATTTTAAAAGTACAGTCACAATGAAACATATTTTTTTTGCATCATTTAAAATTTCCCAGCATTTGGAGGCATTTGTCAACCAACAGCCAATCCCCATACAGAGTGAGGAAAATCACAAAATCAAAGAAAATCACCAAAGATCACAGTTTCAGAATTGCATCTCTTCTCTTATGATGATATTTAGAGTTGGATGCTCTTTCTGGGAGCAAATGACATTCTTCACCAGTTATCACTGGTACTCCAGTTGAAACTGTGCTGTGGTCAGATGAGACCAAAATCAAGATAGTAGCCTTTTCTGGTTATTGGTTATTGTACATACACTCCTACTGTAAAATACAGTGGTGGGTGTTTTGCTGCACGTGGTTCAGGGGCTCTAATTAAAAATAGATGGCAACAAGGACTCTGATAAGCATCAAGATTTTCTGTCCCAAATCTTTTCCAGACCTTAAATAAAAACCATTCCAAACATAGGCCTACATCCAAACCCATACGAACATGTTAACTGTAAACACAGAATTTTAGCACCATGGTGCTATCTTAGGAGTTTAGGACCTTACTAGGATTTTAATCTTAATGAAACTCTGGGGTCAAGCCTAAGAACAGAGTAGATCCAAGTTTAAAATTATAAAGCTAATCAAAAGGTTTTGTGGAAGAGTGGTGCAAAATCCTATTTTGTTAGATGTAACAAAAAAACAACAACAACAGTGATTTAATTTTCCTGGAGAGAATTAAAACACACTGTTCAATTCCTGGACATTTTGGCTAGGTATGTTGCTATTTATAATTTTGGCACAATGGTTTTGGTAGAAGATATTTAAGGGTATTTTGTGGAAATTCTCACTGGTGATGGATAATAAAAACATTCTAGCAATCAGTCAAAGTCTGAGGAAATCTGTCAGTAATAGGCTTGTTTGCTTGCTGTATGTTCGTATTGTGCTGACTACATTTGATTTGTCGGCCATAATTATGTTTAGTATTTTTTATTAAGTTAGTGTAGATAGTTAAGGGGTTCACATCAGTTTAAGCAATGCATAACTTAAAATTTTTATACTTATTTGTATACGATTTCCTGACAGGGAGTGACATACCCAGCATGCCATGGGATTTGGAGTAAATGGGCTCCACCTCTGGAGAGAAGTCGCTTGGCCACCACTTCCTTCTGTGGTAAGGACAGACAAATTCCTGTAAGCAAATACACATTTGCTGTTTTGTTTTTTAATTAAAGAGGTTAAATATTCCAATGGGAACTATTATAGTCTACCTTTACAGTGGGAGTTTTATAGTATCTGCTTTTTGTTTGTCATTCACTTAAAAAAGAATTTCTTTGTCTTGCCAGAAGTTGTTCTGACTTTTATAGTCTAGGGTTCCATCTTGCAGTCTTTTGCTGTGAAGTTCTGACTTTTATAGTCTAGAGTTTCATCTTGCAGTCTTTTTCGGTTAGTCAAATGCATTGACATAGTTTCATTTTGTGTAATTACGAGCAATTCATTAATGGGTGGCACAGTGCATAGAATTGAGAATATGTGTGGAATTTTGCATGTTGTCTATATATCTGTGTGGGTACTCTGGTACAGTAGTCTGGGTTCTCTGGTTTATTCCACCTCATTTAAAAGCAACATGCTATGATAAAGATTTTCTTTGTTTTGAGTTTGTATTGCATGATGCACCTCAATCGACCCAATCTAGGTGTAGTCCTGTCTCATTACCCATGTTCCTGGGGTAGACTACAACAGGACATGGCTACTATGCAGAGAAATGCTTCCTCACTTGGTTCAGTTATCTATGTCTTAAAAACCCCAGCTAAATATATTCATATTAATATTATCATATAACATTCAGTTATTCATCTTCTAGCATAATATTCAGTAACTACATTGAAATGAATGGGAATGCCATGTATTAAGAAAAGTGACAAAACTAAGTCTGTAGAAGACAGACATTAGTTTCACTAAACCTGTAACTAAACCATGCATAAGCCAAATCCAGTGAATGATGCTTCCTTCCTTATTATGTTATCCTGTACTTTTCACAAATGTGATATCCATGTGAAGCCACTCAATGTGTACAGATTTAACTGAAATCAAGCCCACTTCTTTTAGTACCTTATTCCTTCTCTGTCTAACCATAACATAAGTTTTTCCTCTTTCCCCTCGCTTTATGTAGGATCTTATGCTGGTGCAGTTGTAGCTATGCCTCTGGCTGGGATCCTGGTGCAGTACACTGGTTGGTCCTCTGTCTTCTATGTCTATGGTAAGTTTGGTTATTTTACAAAAGACACATACTATTTTTTGAACCAAATGGAGATTTGTGTTCGTATATGGATGAGTCAGGGAGTCGCTGAGCTGTAACTATAGTATGGGTTATGATTTGACACTATTGATTTTTCCTCTGATGTTTCAATGGGTCTGTCATAATGCTGACACTCAATGTTCCACTGATAGAGGCGCACTCAACCTTTCAGAAAGCATCACTATAATGATTTTAAAATACATTTAACGTACATTCCCTTTTTTCTTTCTCTTTCTTTTTTCTTCTCTGTTTTATATCAGGGAGTTTTGGTCTTGTCTGGTATGTCTTTTGGATCTTGGTGTCATATGAAAGTCCTGCTGAGCATCCTACAATCACGGATGAGGAACGCTGCTACATCGAGGAAAGCATCGGAGAAAGTGCTAAGCTGCTGGGACCTGCTGAGGTGAAAATCATTATAATGGATGATTAGTGCAATACAACACTTTTTTGAAAACAAAATAATATTATGTTGAATTGTCTCTCAAACGGGCATGTGATTTATAGCTGATGAATTCTGTTTAGCAGAACGAGAAAAAAGTCTGGGCCTTTTTAACATTTAATGACATTGATAGAATAGCGAAAAAAGGTGTGTGACTGGCACAGAGCAAAAGAGATTTTAGCCTTAAAAGTTTTAGTGGTTTCCTCAAATCTCTTTGAATGGTCGCAGGGAGCAAATCCTTCAGCAGATACTCGTTTTGATTGTGCGCTCCCCTGTGTCCTCTCTGTCCTTTACATCTTTCACATGAAATCCTGCTTACTCATTACTGTAATGAGAAAGTGTTCCTCAAGCTTATAGTAACCCTCAAGGGTTTTAAGGGTTTTAAATAGTGCTTAGCTAAAGAAAATAGGACTTAGTTGCCAATCAGTTGAAAGATAAAATCCTTCTCTGTTCTATATATAGTTGTAGGTTTGGTGGTAAACAATCATTAAGTTTAATCTTAGGTTGCAGTCCCATTTCTGTGCCAAACTATGTACTGTACATATATAGCGAGCTTAAACATTTGTTGATTTTCATCTCCTTTAGAAAAAAAAGCAAATATTGCTGCCATTTAATTTTTGACTTTCTTAATGTCACCTCCTCCCACAGAGCAGGAGGTTGAGAGACAAACAAATATTGACTAGACTTTAGCAAAGGTCTCTTGTAAAGTGTTTTTAGCAGTGAGTGCAAGATGTATGGCTGAAAATGTAAAGCTTTATTTCTCACATAAATATCAATATTATTTTGAGAAATATGCCTGTATTTAATTCATCTTTTATTGCAATGTGAAATTTCTACTCTCAGAAATTCAAGACACCCTGGAGGAAGTTCTTCACCTCAATGCCTGTCTATGCAATCATCGTGGCTAACTTCTGCAGAAGCTGGACCTTCTACCTGCTGCTCATCAGCCAGCCAGCATACTTTGAGGAAGTGTTTGGTTTTGAGATCAGCAAGGTAAGGACACACTAAGCTCGTTTAATTTCTCATATTTTTGTGTGTATTTATATGTTGAGGAACCTCCTAATGGATCTTTTTATGCCTGTTTGTTTGTGGTCAAAATTATTTAACAAAGCTGTGACCTTCAACATTCCCAAAAGGTTTAAGCTGGCTTATTGAATAATTCATTAGTGCTTTGTCACCAAAGCCAGCGTTTGCATCTAATTTATTTATTTTTTTCTCATCCCCAAAAGAAAACACCTAAAGCGTGAACAATAATTAATGTCATTACACTGATTTCTTGTTGATATGCTGGTGGTGATGCATGGCAGATCATAACATTGGTTTAGAATTATGATATTTAATTGGTGTTTTAATTGAATTTGTATTGGCTATCCGAATATAACACTAGATTATGAAATACTTTATTTATTTTAAATATGTAACAGACGTTTTTGCTTATTGACTCAATCCATATATTCTGTTCAAATCAAATGGACAGAATGGTTAATAAACGAAAATAAATTTGATTGGCTTTATGCATTCTATTATTAATGTAACATGTATATTACAGGGTGTATGTTCAGATCATTTGGATCTGAATAAGATGAAATTAAAGTGTTAGAAATGATGATCTCGTCAAATCTGTGATTAGTTACATTCCTCCCTGAGCATATAAATGTATTTTTGGCTGCCTATTTCCAGTTTGGCTCCCTATACTGATAGTAACTGAGACCCGGATGATGTATAGCTAAAAATTTACATTTTATAATTCTATTTTAATTATATAGGTTATATAGATGTCCAGGTTCTTTAAGTCAGAACCAGATTTCCCTCCTCATGTTTAATTAGACATAAAATCTTCCTTTTTCAGGTTGGCATGCTTTCAGCCCTTCCTCATCTGGTGATGACCATTATTGTGCCAATCGGAGGGCAGATAGCAGATTTCCTGCGCGCTAAAAACCTCATGTCTACCACGAATGTCAGAAAGATTATGAATTGTGGAGGTTTGTTTTATCATTATACTGTACAGAGCATTTGATGATGAATCATCATGTACTGTATGTGATTAGAAATGGCCCTAATGATTTTTTATTAAAACTGATTTCAAAAGAAATTGCCATCAATTTAAGCAAAAATCTTAGGCCACAAAGTGCCCCTGTCTTTGATTCATATATTATTGTGGTTGGCAACTTTAATTTTAAAATAGTTCAATTAATCAGAGTGCAAATACAAATTCACCAATTAGTTTTCGTAGCAAATGTTTGCTTAGTCAATAATTTTCAAGCAGTTATGTGTATGTAATCATCATCATTGATCTATGATCATTGTCCAGAAATAAAACGATACAACCATTTTTAGATCACAAACCCACCAACAGATAAAAAAAAAATCCACATCAATGATTATACTGAAATCAATTTTCGATTGGCATACAAGAGTCTGTACCACAGAATTACTGATATATTAAGAAATAGTGTAATGTTTCATTGATATGATTCATTGAAAATGACCAAAATCTTTCTCTTATTTTTAGGCTTTGGTATGGAGGCTACTCTGCTGCTAATAGTAGGATACTCTCACAGTAAAGGCATGGCCATCTCATTCCTAGTGCTAGCTGTGGGCTTCAGTGGATTTGCTATATCAGGTGAGATTATTTAGGGCAACATAATACAATATAAAACATCCAGTATACATAAATGTAACTCATACTATAATTTAAAAAATGATTATAAAACAGACTTTGGTTGACAAAAAAAAAAAAAAAAGAATCCTGAAATGTATGTGTAAAGACATTACATTTTAATCCATTAGTTTACACTTTCTATGTGTTATTCTATAGACAGATTTTACCATAATGTCTTTTCTCCCCAGAATTGGCATTCACTTAATACCAACATCCCAGATGTAATTTGTTCATTTGTGGTAGTCCACAGAGTAATTTTGATAAATAGGAAAAAAGGGAATGTTTGCCATATTTAACGCCTTATTTCGGTGCAGTGTTCTATCGGTGTTCTCAGTCCATTCTATGCAGCTGGAGATGAGAGTGTATTTCTACTGTGCCCATTAAATAATTCATCCTCTCTTTCCCTCGAGAGCTGCCTTACTGCCTGCACAGGCAGACACAACCCACTGAGTGGGAGGTGGGGGAGCGCCGCTGCTCCACAAGATGGCTGCATGATCTATTTTTAGTAAGATTTTCTAGCAGAATGTCAGAGATACTGAAAAATCCACATCCTATAGTGGATAAAGAAAGAAATGCAATGTACTGCTGCCGTGTACAGTATACTGATGCAGTTTGTATGGTCAGCGAGCTTGACCGATTATATCAATGGCATTAATAACTTGGTAGAACCTGTTAGTCTGATGAATTAGTTCTTCGTGATGCCATCGTGAAATTAATCATTCACTGTGGTGGAAGTAGACAGGAAGCAGTGTACACTGATGTATGGCAAAAAAATCTACTATGGAAGAACAGTGTGTAAATACATACTGTTTTTTTGTAACAGAACAAATCAGAGTAGTATTTATTTATGTTATAAATGTAAATATGCTGCTGTATTAATCCTAGACATCTTTTATTAGTGACAATATGCTGTTTTGTTTTAACATGGTAGCATAGTGTTCACAGACTTTTGCTATTTTTCAAGACTAAAATTTCATCACTCTGCACCAAACACTGCACTGCATTGCTGATGAAAAAATCTGCATTTCTGATGCATCCGGTGCGAGTGGATGTGTATATTAGACAAATGAAATGAAAAACATGTGATAAAAGTGATATAATGCTATTAATGAAAAGGAAAACATGAACACAGTTTTAAAAGGGTTATGTTAATCATTTAAAAAATTATATTACTTCCCATAAATCAAGTCCTGGTTATTCATAATTTCGAATGTTTGATTTACCTTCTCTTTAGGCTTCAATGTAAATCACTTAGACATCGCTCCACGTTATGCCAGTATTCTAATGGGCATCTCAAATGGAGTGGGGACCCTGTCTGGCATGGTGTGCCCTCTAATTGTTGGTGCTATGACCAAAAATAAGGTATGAACATTTTAAAGGTATATATGATGACTAAATAATAATGATAATGCCTCTGTGACCAGTATTTTTTATTTATTTATGCAAATGTATAATAGAATTTGTTTGTGTACATGTTGTTGTGTGATTTATAATGTGTTTCACTGTATTGATTAATGAAAAAGTCCTCATCGTGAAACATTTGTGATATGTTTAGAAATTTTGGTTATTGGTTGATGCTATATTTTTAGTCAAGCTTATACTTTTGTCATTCCCATGAGAAGGCTGCGCGTTATGCTGATGTGAATGGAGACATTGTTATTGATGGTGTAGTTTTTTTTACATTGGTAAGAAAATGTAGACAGAGCATATTTCCTCAGTTATCATTTTAAGTGATTTTTACAGCTAGTTAAGTGTCTTTGAGATGACAAGCACAATGGTGTTGAGTTGATGTTACAATAAATGTTAATGTTTTGAAATCTGATCAGGTAGATCAGAATGCACAGATGAGTAGGTGAGCGAGCTGGACAGACTGAAGTCTCATTCACATAGTCTTTAAATGTTTGTCCGGACTTTTAATTCTCAATGATTCTCAGCTGCTGTAATCTTTCTCATCATATGCCTTGAATATTTAGATCACCTAAATATTCCGATGTACTCACAAACCATCTATGTTTTGTGTTCACTGTTATAAACTTTGCCAAATCACACCAAACTGTCTATGATCTTTTACAATTTACCTACAACAGCTTATAATTTTATGGATCATATAAAAGGCAACCCTTTTTCAGAGATTTTCATTAATGTCCTGTCAGCTAACATGTTAACGATGACCAGTATTCCCCTCATGGATACCTTCATATAAATATCTGTCTCATTAACATCAAATCCAGATGGTGAAAATTTTTATTTCACCTGTTTTAGTATGGCAAGTGAAAAATGAGCACTCAGTAGTCTTAACTGTGCTACAATTCTGGAGCAAACAAAAGCTTCTACCACCCAACATAGCGCATCACTTGTTAATGCAAAATGCAGCTAAGCAGACCTGTCAGCTACTGTAGCACTGTACTGTTTGTTAATAGCACATGGGTGAAAAAATTGAGGAAATAGAGGCATGACAAAGTCCTACGAACTTCAATGTCTATGATGATTTTTTTTTTAGTTGGCAACATAGTTAAAAAATGTTAAGCATGCTTATTATAATTTTTATTTTTTTGTTGGTGGTGGTGAGTATTTCTCCTAAACAGCGACAGCTGTCGTGATGAACAAAACTCCTGATGAACCTCCTGATGATCATCCCTAGGATTTCCTGAGATTGTAGCTGTTTGCGATTAAATTAGAAAATATGGGAAATTATCCTAAAAAAACAAAGTAGTGCTGTATTTCTCTCTTTAGTTATAGATAGGGATCAAGCAAAGTTCCACTTTTGCCACTATCAGCAACCAGTCAAAAGGAATTGTGAAAATGGTGTTAAATCAAGATGAGTTTGTTGGTGAAAGACGTTATTGATTAAAATGAGTGGGCTCACAATTTCATTACAAAATAATTGTAAAAATGTCTAGTTCTTTCCTGATGATGGCAAAATCTATAGATTTTGTACAAACTTCCAGTCTCTTCTAGCTAAATGATATCTTCTGTATTATTATGGATTAATATCTATATGCCTCATTAAAACAAAGGAGTAAAATCAGCATACTTTTTCCTCTGCAGACAAGAGAAGAGTGGCAATATGTGTTCCTCATTGCCTCACTGGTACATTACGGCGGTGTGATCTTTTATGGCCTCTTTGCATCGGGTGAGAAACAGCCATGGGCTGATCCAGAGCAAACCAGCGAAGAGAAATGTGGCTTCATCGATGAGGATGAGCTGGCTGAGGAGACCGGAGACATCACACAAAACTACGGTGCTCTGGGTGCCCCGGCTAAGACCTATGGAGCCACCTCACAGATGAATGGAGGATGGCCTGATGGATGGGAGAAAAGAGAAGAATATGTACAAGAGGGAGCAGAAGAAGGAGGATATGGATACAGGCAGGGCAGGGAGTACTCTTAGACAACACACACAGCCACACAGACAAAGCACATAAATACAATCAATGCACACATCCACATGGTAGACGTATTTTCTAGTGATTGTGAGTTCTAAAAAAAAAAAGCTAAATTAATGAGAAAGATGTAAAATAATACACATTGTTGTATGTTTGCACAAAGGAAATTAATAAAATATAAAATAAGACAAACTTTTAAATAGATAAAATATATACATACAGTATATATATAAATATATAAAAAACTAAAATTATAGAAAGATGTAATACATATCAAATTGACAGATTGTAAATGTAAATTGTCTATGTAAAAAAAAAAAGTGAATATATTTCAAGTGCAATCTTGTGTAATGTTGTGAAAATAATATTTGCACCTCAACATTCTATAGAATTAGTTTAGTTGCAGGTGTTGAGAACCACCACACCTCATAACGGCTCAAATAAGAAATGCACACAGAGCCAAACCAGCGACAGAAAACCCTGTACCCTGAACAAATATACTGGTTTTTCTGTTTCCTTTGCTGATTGCACTTCGAAAAATCATACTGTGCCACTGCACAAAACCATGAGCCTGTTTTTTCCATGATGTGTTATTCCTTCATTGTAGATGGAGTTTTTTTGTGAGACTTTAGAGGATTTGGGTCTTTGACACTGTATTTAAGAGCACAGCTATAAAGAAAAAGAAAAAAAACACAGAGGTGTAAAAATAAATGTGATTTCTTAGCCTGGATTGGGACAAATCATTTTCAGACGTTTTAAGGCTGAGAAAATGATTTAAAGCATTTATGGCTCAACAAAATATTTTGTGTATTACCAAGGTTTGTCAAGCAGAAGCATCATTGCTAATCAGAAAAGAAGAATTTATGATGTAGTTAGCTATAATGGCATTGTCTATTGGCTAGTTTTATATTAAGTGATAGCACAGCCATCCACTGCCAGGAGAGCATAAGAGCACAATTAGTTATGATTTTATTGCATAAGAATTAGTTTAGCTAAATTTTAAGCAATATTAGCCATATACTGGTTGCATATAAAGAAATGCCAAGACTTGAGTTTTCTTAAAGCTTCTTAGCACAATTATCCTTGGTATATGGTCGAGTGACCATCACACTGTTCACGGCTCTGCCAAAGTGAGTGGTCTCCTCCAAGCACATATAGCTGGGCTATGATGTTGCACATCCTACAGTCTCGCGTCTTTGCTCTTAGATTTCTGCTTCCATTTTATGGTGATTCTCAGATGGGGGATTAGTGATAAATATTGACCAGCCAAGAAAAAAGAAATAAGGAAAAAAAAAGCACAGAGTGGATAAAAGAAAAGCACAGAGTGTCCAAAAGACCCAATCCTTGAGTCCCTTCTGATTTTTGGAATCCCAGAGTTAACACCATGCCATCTTGATGTCCGTGAATTGTAGTTATGCATGGATGAGAACACTGTTTCTAGCTGTACATCTTTTAAAACAACTCCTTTTCTGCTTTAAGTTACTGATGGGTTAATTTCTTTGCACAGTTAACCAAAGGTAATGTGTAGAGTTGGGTTTTAGCCGTGTCGGGTTTAATGGGTGGGGGGAGATCCCGTAAAGACTCAAAAACTGCTACCTGCTTTAAAAACAGCCAGAGTAGGTTTTAAGCATATTCAATGTACAAAGCAATAAATCCATGGTAACAGTTAATGTTTATCCAGTATGAACAAAAAAAGAAAAAATATGTATGTAACTCATTAGCACATTTAACTGTAGTGACTTTTGATTCGAGTTGTGTTTTTGTGATGACAATTTAAAAAAAAGATCAAATATAAAGTTATTGTTAAAACATGTATAAAAGATATAAATAGATTTAGCAGGAGTCCAGTGCAAAACTCTTTGACTCTTTTATAAGGAGTGTTTGTGCTGGACCCACTCACCAGAAGAGAATGATTCCTACGTGCCACCTACAGCTAGTTCCTGAGTGAAACTCTCGCTACGGTTCTCAGTCCCGTAGGTGGACACACCTCTGTAGTTGTCTTGTGTGGTTTCCAGTGGTTGCATTTTTGCAAGTATGTTGTTGTCAGATGTTCCCCTTCCTCCCTTCCCAATCCCTTCCTGCCTTTATTTGACTTCCCTCTTGTTTTTGGTCTGTGTTTTGTCAGTGGCTTAAGACCTTCTCCTCTTATCTACTTACTTCCTCTCGTAAAAACCCATTACTGCTGCAATATTCAACAACGAAAGGGGTTGTTTGTAAAGGTATTCAGAAATGCACAAATATTACAGTTATTAGCAAAGACATTATGGTACCATATTCCTGTTTTGTGCCTCAGAGTAAAATGTGGCTTCGTTTGCTGTGTTACCTGTAAATTGAGAGGTTTGTTGATGTCAAAATGAAATGCTCTATATATCCTTTTTATATAAAACTATAACAAAATTTTATACCAGTGTCTGCTTCCTCATTCTACAGGCAAACACACACTAGTCATAAAAACACGTTTATTCACTCATTCATCTATTCTTTAGTGACTGCTTTGTCCTACTCATGGGTGTGATGGATGTGGAGCCTATTCTAGGAAAACTGGACATGAGTGTGGATATTTCCCGAATAGGACTCCAGTCTATTACAGGTTACCAGACTGACACACATTAACACATTGGGGGTGTTTAGAGTAGTGTATCCATGTACTGGCATGTTTTGGGAGGTGGTAGAACACTAAAAAATCCAGAGGAAAATTCATGGAGCGTGCCATTTAGACCCAACAGTCCTCAAATAAAACATCAATAGTTAAAACATGCAT
Source organism: Leiocassis micropogon (assembly GCA_028565275.1). Taxonomy (NCBI): domain Eukaryota; kingdom Metazoa; phylum Chordata; class Actinopteri; order Siluriformes; family Bagridae; genus Leiocassis; species Leiocassis micropogon. Next base: position 6,285,190 of record JAOVVA010000037.1, on the reverse strand, counting down.
GCTATTGATAAGCCATTGTGTATAAATAGTAAACCTCTGGACTTATCTGTGGTGAAATCAATAGTCTAGTCCCTGGAGCTCTAAAGCCCTACTGGCCCCTCTAACCTATTATTGGCCACAGCAAGTAGGAATTGCACTCATAAAGCTATTTGGAGGATGTGTTCCAACCTCGCTTTTATTAGAACCCTGTTCTGCTTGCCAAGCCAATAATTGATACCTCAAAGTCTTAAAAATATCTGATCTTATAAATATGATTATACCTGACTAGCAGAACAGATTGACCTTTTAGTCTTGCTAAGAAAGATATTTTTTTCCTTTTGATTTTATTTCTCTGTGTGAAAGACAGGTGAGTAGGGGGCTAAATAAGACATGTTTAGGGGGGGGGGGGGGTCATTTTTCATTTTTCTCAGGCAGGATATATGATAGGAAGTGGGTGTCTCATCACATCCAGGGACCTTCACAGAGCCCACAATGTCAGACCACTCTGACGCCAAAGGTGACGCGCTGCAGCTGGCATCCAATTATACCCATTCACTTTATTACATAGTGTGAGTGAGTCGCTAATTGGATAACCTTCCCGAAGTTGATTGATTTACACGAGCTGGAGAAAGACATTGGTGCTTGATTAAGCTTAACTCATCAATTGTATGTGATGACATAATGAAGCTGGAGATTTAGCTGACAACATGCATATGGAGTTTGCTTCTTCAGAGGAAGATACATTGTCATTATATTCCTGAACATTATCGCTTGATTAACAAATCAATAAAATTGCAGTCCTTGAAATCTTGACTGATAGTTTAATTTCTGAGAGAGCATCCCATTTTATTTGTAGCATCTCACAGACTCTATCTGCTATAATGTTCCATCTGAACAGGAAGAGTGGCAGCTGTGGTGAGATCACAGCTCGTGCCATAGCAGCTCAGCTCCATTACTTTGTGTTAATTTGACAGGCACAATGAGTGTCACTCCCCCTGCAAAGCATGTTAGCTCACACTCGGCTGGCCGGAACGTCACGGGTCGCTTGCTACTGCGCCTGAACTTTGTCCAAAAAAACAGTGCAAAATGCATTATAATGAGAGCAGAATCCAATGTGGTGTGAATATTTTTATTAGGCCTAAACAGAATGTTTGGTTAATTGGGGGGGGGTGTATAGGTTTGGCTGTAATGAGAATTTAATGATCATGTTTGTGTGCACGTGCTCACGCATACAGTATGCTCAGCATCTCACGCATGACTATGTCATTGCTGGTGGGGGGCAGGTGTTCCAGTCATCCCTGAGGGACAGGCATGTGAGTTGTAGTGACTGAAAATCACTCTTTGATGACAGGGGCAGCTCAGGGACTAGGGAAAAGCCTGGTCGACTCATAAATATCCCCTTGATCTGAGGAGACGAGAAAAAGGATGGCGGAGAAGGGGAGGTGTGGCTACCTAGTATCCAAGCTCCACTGGGACCAGGGGCAGGGGTCTGAAAGGAAGCCATGTAATCCATCTCCTCCAGCTCTCTTCTGTTAGATGGAAATGCACCAAAATGAATTTACCGTGGGTATTAAAACCCAATAATGCCCTGCACCCTTCCCCCCACTGCTTCCCCTCCATCACTTTCTACTCCACCCTCATCAATTATTACACACTTTCATTAGGTTTAGCATTGTTATCCGCCAGAAAGTGTAATCTGATTTAGGGATTTTTTAAAAATGCATGGATATTCCGTGGCATTCTTTGAATCCATGTTTGGTTATGTGCTATTCAGATTTTTTATAAAAACAATTTCAGCCTTGCTTCACAACAAGAATTGACGTGTTTTGTGCATGGTTGTTTGCTTTAAGTAAGGATTTTGTAGAGCTCATATGCTGAAGTAAGGGAGGGAAGCTCACACATGCTTGTGTACGTGTGCTTGTTGGCAGTGAAGGAACCTGGTTTACCTTCTAATCAAGGAATGACAAATGACAGGTCAACAAATATAAAAGTAAATGTATAAGTAGTTTGAAGTAAACTGAATTTAAGTTTAACTGTATAACAGATTTACAGGCGTATTTACATAAAAAAATCAGCCATAAAATTAACACCACAAAACATTAACACTGATCATCAATTATATACCAGTAAACTGGTAACATAGTCATGGGCACCCAAGGTTCACCCATGCCCATAGGGAACATAAGCTAGCACATCCTGTCCAAACCCAAAGAAAAGTCTTTACAGCATAACTCACCAAAAACGTAAACAGAAAGGCATCAGAACACCCAGTGCACCACAGCATGCCACGCACGGGGCCAAGCAGGCAAAGAGCCCAAGGCTGCAACCCAGCCTCCAAACTCCACAGATCCCAATCCGATCAAGCATCGATGGGATGCAACAGACAAACAAGTTCAATCCACAAAGGTCTCACCTCGTATCCCATAGCACCCAAACAATCTGCTGCCAATATCTCGGTGCCAGACACCACAGCACACCTCTAGAGGTCTTGTGAGAGCTGCCCAGGCAGGAAAAGGACAACCTACAAAATACTGGGCATAATGTTTTGCATTGTAAATGTAATGTTTTAAATTGTAACTTTAAAGTTATGGCTGATCTGTGCAATTCACAGATATCAGCATGCTTTCACAACATGTTAATAGTGTAAATAATACTGATATTTATATTTATGCAAGTGGCAGAGAATTAAGTTTGAATGTGCTGAATTCAATATCTTCTAGTAAAATGATTTTAGATGAGCTACATAAAACAAAAACATCCGGCTTCCTCTGTGAAATGCTACACTTGCCTTACTTTTTATTTCAATATAATTGGAGTCATAATCTAAAGACTAAGAATTACTGACTTTTACTGACCATTTGTATTCCTGCATGAAAGATCACAGCTTTTGGTCCAGTCCTGGACCCCAGATAATAAGACAGCGAGTGGCTGAAGGCACATAGCCAGAGAGGAAGACTGAGGGACTCCTGGGAGGTGGCCTGACCTTTTAGAGGAGCTGATTTACAAAATTCAGTCTGCCAATCCATAGCGCTGTCAGGAGACCCACACCACATCCTGTTCTGATGATTCAGTATATACTTACACAAAGAAAAATAGACACAAATACAATTTGTCATGGTATAATATTATCAGGTTTCTGTGTCAAGAATGCCATTCAAATGATTTAGTATAATAAGAGTTTTTCTTTCATTTCTTCCTCTTTTCCAGTGGTTTGAGTATTTCGGTATCATTGATTTTTTTTTTTTTTAATCACAGAAGGCGAATATGTCTCCAGCAAAAAGAAATAAATAACTAAAAATGGTTGAGAGAGAAGAGAAAGCAGTAGAACCTTTTATGTTCTGCTTGCCAGTACAGGCTTTATTCATCCTGGACTCTTCACCAGATGGGAGCCAGAAGAGTGTGTATGTGTATGTGCGTGTGTGTGTGTGTGTGTTTTGTGTGTATGAGAGAGAGAGAGACAGAGAGAGAGAGAGAAAGAGAGGAGGGGTGTCCCCATATAACCAGATATGGGGGCTTTTCAGCTCCTTTGTTCACTGGCAGCCTTCAATAACATCACTGTGTGGGGTGTATATGTGTGTCTCCCTGTGTGTGTATGGGGGGCAGCAAAATCTCATTAAAAGTGAGGGTGCAGTAAAAAAGACTGAGATCCCATTAAGACGTCTATATGCACTTCAAACAACTCTTGAGGTCACATTGGATACAATGTGTCAGAAGAAAATACTAACAAAATAGCTAAATATAGAGAACAAGCTAAAAGTTTTATGAAGTAGCCTATATATTTAGCCAATTTAAGAAATTAATGAACCGAAGCTTGAAACAGGGACTTGTGTGAGTCATGTGAGAAATACACACAGTTGCACACACCCTTTTCTTCCTCTCCCAGTTGCTTATTGATTTTTCCTGTGTTGTGCACACACCTCCTCTGCAGATTTGATTAGTGAAGCTGAGGTGAGAGAGAGAAAGAGAGAGAGAGAGAGAGAGCGAGAGAGAGCGAGAGAGATTGACTGATTGATTATTGACTCTCCTGATAGCTGGGCTTCATGTATCTTGATGAATACTGTAGACCAGTGTTCTATTATTGCATACGTAAATGTATTATGAAATGAAGTGATTTATAATATTCATAGTGATTTATAGTTACAAACTTACACTCTCAATAGTGTTTGTTTCAAATGTTCAAGAGATAATTACCTTGTCCTTATTTTACAATTGGGCAAAAGACATTTTAAACATAGTTAATGTGTCCTCTTGCAACAATGAGTAAAAAAACCAAACAAACCAATATACTGTACACTTGAGCTTTAAATGTAAATATAATGCTTATTAAATCTTTCTTTTGGTGATAATGTGTCAATTCATTGGGCATTAAAGGTTATGAAAAATGCATTTAAGTGTCAGCATTCACTCAACCTTGTTACCTAAACATGTGGTGAACCCAGATGACAAACACGCTTATGGAAAGTTGTAATATTCCAAATGTCACAAATACGTTGCATCATACAAATTTCCTGGAGATCTTGGAACTAAAACGTGGTCATGTTGAATGCATAATCTTAAATTATTAATTAAATATTAGGTTGAATACTTTACAATCTTTGTGCCTAAGCTGCTAGGTAACAACATTTTATGTAATTGATGTTTCTATGCAAAAAAAACCTCATACTTTCAATCCTGTTAATCAATTAACAGAAAAATACATAGTCATTAAATAAATTCGAAAATATGAGATGGAATGGAATGTCACATGGAATGCTTGTTTTAAAATTCATTGCGGAAAATGATTAACTTGCAAAAAAAAAATACAAATATATAATTAGTACCCCAATTACGCTCTAACAATAAATCCCAAGTCAAGGTCTGATGATCTGAAAGACTTGCCTGCTGCTGCTGTTTCTTTTTGTGAGGGACAATGTGATTTTCACAACCTGCAATTTCACTAATTGGAAAATGAAACATTTCAACTGAAATGGTGAAAGAAGCTGTGGTAACCATGTACACACACACACACACACACACACACACAGAATGTATGAAAGGCTTTGTTGGTTAAGGTTTAATTCGATAACTGAATTGTAAAACACTTTGTGAGGTTAAATAACAGACATGTTGAAGCTGAATGTTGACATGTTGAAATAACAGATCATATTTTACAACAGGTAAAATATTTAGCACCATATTTAGCTCAGCTAGCAAGGTTTTTTTCAACTTTCTCTGAACATCGACTAATTTTACAAGCAGAAAGCTACAATTAGAGTTACATTGGCTGGTGTAAAATCTATGTTCAAATTTCTATAGAGAGAAAGAACTAAACAGAAGCAGTCAATTTTCTCATTTTAATCTTATTCAATATATAAAATTCATTATTTAATGTATAAAATCAATACTCATACATTTGGTTTTTGAATATCTCCACATGTGTTATTTCTGAATCTAAAATTTTTTGACATTTGGTCAGTAAGAGCACCTCACTAACATATCCCCATTTTTTACAGCTTCCTCCCTCACTCTCTCACTTTCTTTGTGTAATTGTGTTAAAACACACAGCATGTGACAAAGACACTGATCGGTGAGTGTTAACCTCCGGCACTAGCTCATCACTTCTGAGTTCAGTGCATAACTAATTGACCTTCTCATTACCTACAGATTCACTTGTCCATGAGTCCATAAAACTCAACTAGCCAAAGTCTGCTATCAGTGTAGCTTGTAGTCTAACCGAAACCATGTTGATGGTATAAGCTAAATTGCATAAAATACATACATGTTTATTAGAATTGAGTACTCTATGTGACATAAATATGGATACACATCTTGTAATTAAATTACAACAATGCATCATTAATTCTT
>JAOVVA010000037.1:6252739-6263732 GCA_028565275.1 Leiocassis micropogon | reverse complement strand
ATTTTTTCTTAATGAATAGAAGCATATTTGGGTGTTTTGGTGTAGTGAAGCTTATGCATATTGTTTTAGTATGAGACTGTGCTGTACATATTCTGTTACTGCTTAAGAGCTATCAGATTTACAATATTCAACACAAAAATCGAGTCACTGATTTACACATCGCTCACCCTGAAAGATAATTAATGTTCAGCACGACACAGCTGGACCCTCTCATTATTTCCAAATTCTTATATCCTGCTTTCTAAACCAGCCTGTAGTGCAGTGTGTTCCAGTTTCTACAGTAGCTCTGGCTCATTAGACGTTGTATAAACCTGTGCATGGTCCGATCAGACAGTAGCCCACTGAGAAAGGCACAGACATGTGACCAGCTTGCGTCCATACCCAAGCCAAAAATGACTTCCATTCAATTCCTTCATTGTTGCATGTCAAATTCCATCAGTTTTACTTACGTAAAAATTGGACTGAATCTGTTGGATCTGTTAGCTACATATGGCGCAGTACAAATAACCTGGAAGCTCTTTAAATAAATACACTGCAGTTTTACGATGAACCCAGGAGCAAAGTTATGCAGTAGTAAATAGTGAAAGGATGGCATTCAGTGCCATCATTGTATGTACTGAGGCAGGCTTTCCCCCCTCCAGAGTATTTTTAAAGTTACTTAAAAGGGGTCAAAGTTTCCAATGTGGGTCTACTACTAATAAATAAAAAAATATATATTCATTGAAAGTGTTCATTAAAAAATGTGTTTGTAAAAGTGTTCAGTAAAAAATGATATAATATTTATAATATATAATTATTAATTATATATAATACTGTTAATCTGTTATGGAAAAGAAAATACTGTATATGATACACAAATGCATTGTGATTCTACTTTTGTCCTAAAAAAACAAAAACAGTTATATTAATAAATCCTACTTGTTTTACTTAACAGAATAACACAATGCTTTACTAATCATTTTAAGAACACTCACTCACCCCACTCACTCAACATCTGCACCACTTTATCCTGTACTTAAGGTCGTGGGGGACCTTGGAGGCTTAGGGCACGAGGTAGGGTACAATCTGGACAGGTTGCCAATCCATCGCAGGGCACACACACATACACACAGGCACACACTACAGGCAATTTGGGAACGCCTATAAGCATAATCTTTGGACTGTGGGAGGAAACCGGAGTACCCGGAGGAAACCCACCAACCACGGGGAGAACATGCGAACTCCACGCACAAAGACCCGACGTGGGATTTAAACCCAGGACCTGGGCAAAAGTGCTAAAACCACCATACTACCCATTTTAACAGAAAATGACATTTATGGAGAAATTAGTTCAAATTATTTAAAAATATATACTATTCTTATGTACATGCAAATATTCCTCATAAAAAGGCTCAAAGGATATTTTAACGTATATATTGCTTATTATATATAAAGTTTATATAACTTTAGACAGTAATCCCACTGTCATCATTTCTCGCATGGTAATAGACGCAAACTTTCGATTCCTTCTGTAAGATAGTGAATGTGTATTAATGCAGGTCTTGTCCCACGTGGGTTGTGTTATAGGATGTTTTGGCCATTCGGTGTCCGTCGGGATCGTGCTCCTGTTCTCTCCTGCCAGCATCAGTACAGTGAGTGGCTAGCCAGCAGGCATGAAGCAAGCTTACTTCCCATGAAGGAAGACCTCACTCTGTGGATCAACACCATTCTGGGTAAGCCAGTGAAATTCATGATGCATGTTAGTTGAGGTTGCTTTGAAATTTAAAGCTCAAACAAATAAACTCCTCCCTTCAGTGTTTCCGGTAAAGCCATGCCTCGAGCAATATTAATGCTAGGAGGACTGAATACAAAGGCAGGATTGGATATGAACTGACAGGAAATGTAATTGACAGAAAAGTAAATATTGGATGTTTTCTCTATGCAAATAATCCAATAACATAATATCCAAAAAAATTGAATGTTTCAAGCTTTATTTGATTCAATCGTTTATTCCCCTTTATTCAATCGTTTATAAACCCTTTATTCAAGCGATTTAAAATCCACAAAACAACAAAAAACCTGTCTTACTGTATATGGATGATCTGGAATTGTGGCCAGTATCACATTTTCAGACAAATTGCATTACCTAAATTGCATAATATTTCCCTACAGGTAGAACCAATGCAAAGTAAAAAAAAAATATCTGCAGGTATTCGAACAGCCAGATTTGCTTTTACAAATAAAGCAGGACTTGCCACTGCTTGTCTTATTGCTTTGATAGGGAGAAAGAGTTGTGAGGTTGAGGAAGTCAGAGACTAGCATATTATTATAAACACAAGCCACCCAGAGATTTTCACAAAAGCCTGCTGGTCATTTTGCATAAAGATTCTGAGACTTATTTACATTTTAGCTTATTCAAACTCCACTGGCCTTTTTGTTGATGCAAACAAACAACCATCCCTACCCATATCCAGCAAACCCTTTCTGTTCTCAGCGCTAGTCTGGCCATACGGGCACTGCAGACTACAGGGGGGGCAATTTGTTTAATTACCAGCATCTCTCGCTCTCTGTCTAAAGGGATGGAGTTAATGACCATCCACATCATTCTGTACATCAGTATCTGTTTATGCATCTAGTCTTGTTGTGGTTTGCTTCCTTTGATGCCTCCACTTCATCCTTTGCTGCAGTGCCCGACTCTCAGTTCCTTTACTTAACACCCAAGCCCTGGAATTCATCTAACATGCCTGTGAGAAGTTAGGGGGCAGGAGTGGTGCTTGCAGTTCACTTAGTACTTAGAGGATGTTTCTGAGCACCTGTGAGTGTGCCCGAGGCACAGGAAGAATGCAACACCAGCTAAAAAGGAAGAACCGGCTTTATGGAGGAGAAAGGTTTTTATAGGATCACACATACTGTGCAGACACCTTTCCCCTGTAGACACATCTGGAGACACATACAGATAAAAATGAGTAAAAAAGAATAAATGAAAACAGAGCAATGCATGCAATGAGTCATTCTTCAGTGTGTGAAACATACAGTACATTGATTTAGTTTTAAAATGATAGTTTCATTTAGTCTATAAACTCATTTTGAATTAAATTTACTATTAATTACGTTGGCCCCACTCAACAGTTTTGAGAGACCTGTTGATGATACATAGAAATGATTAAATATTTCTTTTATGTTCTTAAGTTTCTGCATATCTTCTATATCAAACAAGAATATGGATAACATTAGGAGACCAATATAGTGAAAAAAAAACTTTTTTTTTTTCATCCTACCATCTGTGGTTTGATATTGATGTAAGTCTGAAGTCATAAACTTGCAGAAATATCAATCTATGACTGGCTTATCCTTCTTGCAAAGGGAGCCATGTCTTAGGCTAAAATGTCCTGTTATTTATCAGATGTCATAACCACTAGTTGCAAAACAGCCCCAAAGCTCCAGTGTTCCACCATATTTTACACTCTGTACTGTGATTTGCAGTTCAGAAACTTTGATCTTTGCACTTTTCTTTGCCTCATATATACAGTCACTGAGCATGGAGGAACTATCATTTTGTGCCTAATTTCTGTTTAATCACCTACTCTTGGAGAAGTTCAAAATTCAAAATGAAAGAAAATCAAAATAGTCATTCTGATTGGCCTTAAAGATGTTTTTGCACTGCCTGTGCATGTATTTTCATTATAGCATATATCTTGAGTTGTTCATGCCAAAAAATATTTGTTTCATTTTGTGTTTAAATCTCTATGATGAAGATCGAAAACTAAAAGGATCTTGAAAATTGAAAACTTTATACCTCATAGAGAATAATTTATTTTTAAGATTAAGGTTATTAATAATTTTGCCACATATGTCATTAATTGTTACATAATGCTGTTTATAGTTTTCATCATAAACCTAATGTTAATTGTTCTGTGTATTACTAGTTTTTGAGTCTCTATATCTGTTAATCTGTTATTTAGGAACTAACAATATAACAGCTGAGAACTTCATGGACATGCTCGAGACTGGAGTTGTGCTCTGCCAGCTGGCTGAAGCGTTACAGGAGAGGATGGTTCTGGCTAGCAATGGCAAGGTCCTCACACCAGAACATTTATCTAAACTCTTAAATGTTGCTCAGTCAACTACAGCATAACTACTCAGTAGTGTCTAACAGGTCTCAGATTAATGTTGTGTATGTTTATTAAACTTTTGGGGTTTTTGCTTTCTACTGAGCTGCGTTTCATTTATGTTATTATAACAACTAAACTGTAATATTGATCTATATCTAAGACTCTTCTCAAATGCTGGGATTTTTTTTTTATATATATATACTGTATAGAAAGAGCCACAACTTCAGCATGTTATTCTTTGCATTATTTAGTTGTTTAATGGATGCAGATTACAGATGGAATACAGCACACTAAAGAATAGAGAGAATAAAAAGTCTTTGGCTGGTTTATCCCTCATCTTATGAGCCATCTGTGTGCTGTTTGCTGTCTTCCCTCTTTCCTACTGCGGCTTCTCCCTGCATCTCTTTTCATCATCTGCTCAGTGCTCTGAGAAAAAAAAACAGATAATGAAGCTGTAACTTTTAAAAGAACATCTGCTTAAATGTGCTTATTATAAAATATATAATATATATATATTTATTTCAAATTTTTCAGCAATACCCTGTTTTCACTGTATATTTTATCATACCTATTTCAATGATTTTAAATGTGTTAGTCATTTATGGTCGATAATTACACTGTGTGTTTTGCAGCCCTTCATCCGGCGTATGATTCACTGGAGAGCTGATGCAGCTCCTGGTTCATTTTTTGCCCGAGACAACACAGCCAACTTTCTGTTCTGGTGCCGTAAAATTGGCATAGGCCCAACTCATCTTTTTGAGTCGGATGATCTTGGTATGTGATTTAAAAATTTTAGGAAAATTTCTATAATTCTAAATTGATGGTACTATGATTTTTTCATGGCTATCATTGTTTTATTAAAGTGAAAAAATAAGTGCTGTTTGGCGGTGTGCACAATATGTGTTGTTTACTTCTCATGTTTCAAAGTTTTAGCAAATAACTAAATCTTACACACCATACAAAAAAAAGGGCAAACTTTTTACTAGAGCAAATAATGGTATTCAAATGTTAAAACCTGGTGGTGCAGTGAGTCACTCCTAAGCTCAGGTTACTTTTAGTGCATGTCCACCCCACAGAATTAACATGAATTCACAGAATGAATTCTCCAGCGTCGTCCCACATCCCACTCACATGCCAGTAGATGGATTGTTTATTACCTATTTAATTTTAGGATACAGTTCTACAAAAACAGAACTCGCAGAACGTCTTTCTTCCTGTTTTCTTAATTAAAAATCACATAAATAGTATATTTTGCTTAATGGTTTGCTTTAATGATGTTAAGCCCGAGGCACTGGCATGGAGACAGAACCCCCGCCCTGCTTTATGCTCTCTCTCTCTCTCTCTCTCTCTCTCTCTCTCTCTCCATCCATCTCTCTGTCTCACTTTGCTCATATAAGCTCCACTGGGAATAGAGCTGAATGGCAGTTCAGTATCAGCAGGGTTTCTCATGACCCTTTTGTGCTGTGCTGTCATTGGACGTGCTTGCTGAAAAATATTGTAAAAAAAAAAAAAAAAAGGAAAAAGGAGGACAATATTGTTGGAATGAGATGAAAAGGGAATGAAAAGCATAGGATGAGGGGAAGGAAAGGATTATATGTGTGAAGAGAATAAGAAAGAGAGTGTTCCAGTCCTTCAATACATGTACTTTATTTGTTTAGAAAAGATGAATAGTACAGGACATTGTTCGGAAAAGATACAAAGAAAAATCCTGGAACTTGTTATGCCTTTATGAACAAAACAGACAAAACCATCAAATAATCATTTTACAGGAAAACAAATGTTAACAATGATTATTTTTTGCCTTTAATTGCAAGTAATGCATTTAAAACCTGTTTCAATACAGGTCTGTTATAAAAAGGTAATCCCTTCTACATGAGTCATCCTCCTCTCAAACAGAACGTTTCCATGTTACTTAAACAGATAATACCATGTTTGTTTTGTATGTGGGTTACGATGCCTTAAAAGCAGTGCCTCCTTTTTATAAGCACAAAATCAGAAACTGCACTTTACAACTACACTTCTGGTCTTGCACATACACTGCCTGGCCACGAGGAGATTTGAAATGACTGGATCTGGGTTAAGAATCTTTTAACACATTATAAACACCTGGAAGGATAGTGCTGAACCGTCAACTTTGTAGAAGAAATTTGGTCGGAAAAAATTATGGAGATTGAATGGAGATTACTTCAACATTTTGTGAAGTCGCATTGTAAGAAATCAACAGTAAAAAAACATAGCTATGTTTAATGTTGAAAATTAAGAGTACAGTATTTCCATGCACACACAATGTGATGAGAACTCACAGGATTGGGACTAAACAGCTGTGTGGCCATAAGAAAACCACTGGTTAGTGAGAATAATAATAAAAGATTAGACTTTGGAGCAATGGAAAAAGGTCATGTGGTCTGTGGAGTTCAGACTGACCCTTTTCCAGGCGATGGGTGCATCAGGGTGAGAAGGGGAGTGCATGAAGCGATGCAAACAGCATGCATAGTGGTCATAGTATGAATACAGAGTAATGGTATGGGGCTGCTTCAGTTGGTCAGGTCTAGACTCAGCATCATTATGTGGAAATAAAATGAAGTCAGCTGACTATCTGAAAGTACTGACCAGGGTGTCACATCAATGGAGATTGGGAGCATGAGGATCATTTTTACTGTACACATGAACTGGCCATCACGTTGTGTGCTGTAATAAAAGCTAAAGGTGATTGAGTGAAATCTTATAGTGTGTAACTTCTTTTTTTTTTATTTGGCCAGGCGGTGTATTTTTTTAAGATATGATATATGCTCATATATTTTGAGAATTGGAAAGGCTTTAAAAAAAGCCGCTTCTCTACTTTTGAAGTATTTTGTTTCATCTTTTGATCTTGTTGGTTGTCAGTGTATGAGATCCTTTATCTTACTGTGTCATTTTATTGTTTTTTTCTTAATCCTGATATTGTACCTCAAAGACACACTCTGGGATCATTATTGATGCAAACATTCATTTTGAAAAGGTTTTGTTATGCTTATTAAAAAGTGCTGCTGAATTCGTGAATCTGTTTTTTGTCAGAAAAGTTTCATTAATTTACTAGCTCTGACAATAGTACTAGTTGCATTTCATAGGGTTATATTAATTTTCTAATTCTAACATTGATTTTATAGTAATAGCTTGCACAAGCTTGGACGACATCCACATAAACAAATAAGATGGTGCAATTTTTGATAAATATGGGGATTTTACGAGGGTATGTATAGTTAGCAAATAGGGAAGGAGTCTCCAGTATCAATGCTTTGTAACAGGCAGAAGTAAAGCTGTAAATCAAAGTTTTAATGCACAGAAAAGTCTTCAGGACAGAGTGTATGTCAGTATATAGAACGCTTTGGTTTCTTTGCAAAATGACAAGCTAAACTTATTATGTCTTATTTATTTTAGAGACATAAAGAGGAAAAAACAGAGGGTAGTCAGGGAAAAACTGTTATATAGCTGTTATAATGCAAGTAACGTTAAACATGTTTTTTGATAAAATATTTTTTGATAGTGCTGTATAAGAAGACAAATCTACTTAATTTCAGTTTGTATAATATCACCCTGTCAGCTATTGGATTTGTATTGTTTTATTTCTGATACATTCCTTCACTGACTTTTGATAATGAATTTTAAACCACAGAATAGGAACATATTCTCTTTCAGTTTCAGTGGCTGTTGTATGACCGGATCCTGTTGTTTCTCAACATGAATCAAATTGTTAAGTCGTTAATATGCAGTGTTTGTTTTTCTTTAGTTCTCCGAAGGCATCCACGGGATGTGTGCGTGTGCCTCATGCAGCTTGGGAGAATTGTCTCAAAGTGAGAGCTTATTGTCTTTTCCTTAGACATGTTTATTTTCTTGTTTGTTTTGCTAAGAAGAAAATAATTGGAAAATAATGATTTTTCAGGAAATAACTGCTGTACACTTTTTCAGTGTTTTAAATTATTTAAGCTTGAGTTTTTGCATTCCATTTAAATGGCCAAATAGAGCTTAGGCTGGCCTATGTTGATGGAACTATGGTCCCTCAGGGTATCCCGCAGTACCTCTTAAAATTTCTTAGCTTATTTATAGCGAAATATACTGTAAATATTTATTGCCTTCTAAAAATCTTTCTACAAAAAAAATCTCTTGAGGTGTTCTACATAAAATCATGAAACGGACAAAATAGTGTGTTATAGTTGTTTATGTGCGATCAGTTCTTTCTTTGTCAGACAGGGTTGCACTTACTGTAGAAAGGTTAAGCTTTAACCAGGATTAAATCTAATAGGCTAAGGTTTTAATCAGAGATTACAGTTTTATTTCCTACCCATTTTTAACATTTAAGTGGTGCAACATACATTCTATTTACTAATTGAATCATGTATCATTTCTCACAGGTATGGTGTTGATCCACCTGGTCTGGTCAAATTGGAGAAAGAGATTGAGAAAGAAGAATTTGATTCCTTATCCTCACCCATGGTCTTTGGTTCATCATTACCCTCTCCATCCAGTTCTCTTTTCTTTCCACCTTCTTTTCCATCTCCTTGTCTTTTGCCTACTCCTGTGTCTCCGATCACACCACCTGCCTCTCCACCTCCAACCTTTTCTTCAGAATTTGCCTCTGCTCCAGTTTCACAATCTGAGCCTGAACCTGAGATAGAACCAGAACCTGAGTCTGAGCTGGAAACTGAGCCTGAGCCAGAATCTGCGCTTGAACCAGAACCTCAACCTGAGCTAGAACCAGTACCTGAGCTTGAGCTGGAACAGGAACCAGAGCCTAAACCTAAGCTGGAATCTGAACCTGAGCTGAATCCTGAGCTGGAACATGAATCTGAGCTGGAGCATGAACCTGAGCTGAAACATGAGCTGGAACATGAACCTGAGCCAGAAGCTGAGCTGGAACCTGAACCTCAACCTGAGTCTAAGCCAGAGTGTGAGCTGGAACCTGAGCCAGAACCTGAGCCTGAGCTGGAACCTGAACCAGAACCTGACCCAGAACCTGTGCTGGAACCAGAACCTGAACCTAAGCCTGAACTCGAACCTGAACCTGAGCCTAAGCCAGAAACAGAGCTGGATCCTGTACCTGAGCTGGAACCTGAACCTGAACCAAAGCCTGAGCTGGAACCAGAACCTGAGACTGAGACGGCAGATGAGCTGGAACATGAAACAGAACCTGAGCCTGAACCTAAGCCAGATACTGAGTTGGTACCTGAACCTGAAACTGAGCTTGAGCCTAAACCTGATCCTAAATCCAATCCCCAGGCAACTGTTCAAACACCAACAACAACCCCCTCCTCACGAAACCCAAAGGGCAAAGACGGCCTACTGGATGTTATAGTGAGTTAAAATGATTAACAAACACATTATTGTTTATTTGAATGCATAGTATAAAAAGGCTCTGTTTTGCTCTAGGTGAAACAGATTTCAGAAGACCCACCATGCAGATGTGAAGTTAGGTTCCGCATTGAGAAACAACCCAAAGGCCACTACCGAATAGGGGATAAAGTGCTGTATGTGAGGGTAAGTATGGCTCTGAGCTTTTCTTCTCTTTGTATAAGCACCTTCAGATTAAATCAATCATTCAGGTTAGAAAATTTCTTTAATGGAGATTGCATATATTAGATATGCATAGATTAGCATATTAGATAAAATAATATGATCAAATTTTTTAAAATCTGAATAATACTAATAATAGAGATTGGAATAGTGGAGCGAATAAAGCATTAAAAATCTTAAACCTTAAGCTTTAGCATTAATAAACAATAAGCAATGTTAACAACATACATTAAAGTACAGTTGCGCTCAAAAGTTTACAGATGCTAGTCATATGAATAGCTTGACAATATTGGGTTTTTAATTATTCTTTGAACTTTTTTCTGAATACTTCTATAATAAACGTAAACAAAAAATATTTGGAGCACAATATATAATTTATTTTGGGTTTAAAGATATCAACGCATGGTAAAGATTATACCTAAGAAGTCAATAATATATATACAGTACACCCACTTAGATCAATAATTTGATGGTGCTGAATATCCTGAAATGTCTTTTTATTCGCCAAGTTCAAAGCCTCTTCAAAGTGATGATGATTGACTGGAGATTTACACAAGTCACTTGTTAAACAACAGCAGATTACCACATCAAGTTAAAATAATTATATGTAAAAGTTACTGGAAGATGTAGCCATTTTCCCCAGATTTGGAAGAAAAGCCAATCTGTTGCTCTCAGCTGAAATTGGTTTGGATGGTCAGGAACAACCCACCAATGGACTAAAAGTTTTGAGGTATGTATGTATGGGTAGGGGCGAGACCTTTAACCCTAAGATTGTACCAACCAAACATCATGCTTTGGGTATGTTTATCTACCAGTGGTACAGATGCGTTGCTCAAAGTTGATGGAGTGATGAAGCAGGTCGACTACCTTAAAATTCTTCAGCACAACTTCAAATCATCAGCTAAGACAAAACAGAGTGTTCCAACGTCTCAAAGATCATCAGCTACTGTAGGACAAAAACGGAGTGTTCCTTTAAGCTTTGGCAGCCTCAACCCTATTTAAAATTTGTGGAGCATACATAAAAGTTGGGCCAGTGCCAGGAAACTAATAAGAACCACTACCAATTCTGCCAAGAATGGGGATTGCATTAAAGATAAATGTTGTATAGTCATTCTGTCCCACAATAAAAAAAAGACAATTTCAAAGAAATCACTGGAGGTCCAATGGCAACATGACATTTATTTTCATAATACATATACAGTATGTAAACATTTGACTGCAGCTAGGTGTGAAAAACTATTTGCCCCTTCCTGATTTCTTATTCTTTTGCATGTTTGCCACACTTAAATGTTTCTGCTCATCAAAAACTGTTAACTATTAGTCAAAGATAACATAATTGAACACAAAATGCAGTT
>JAOVVA010000037.1:6207068-6218803 GCA_028565275.1 Leiocassis micropogon | reverse complement strand
TGAATGGTGGTAGAAGCTTAATGTGGGAGCCCCCTAGTGACTGGGAGGAATTGGACATTACTAAATTAGGGAGAAAATCCAAAAAAAAAAAGTATAAAAAATATTAGGTGGGTGGCCATAATGATAAGAAATGATGACAATGCTCCAATACGGTGTTGATAATACAAGTTGGCTTTGTTTCCCCCTTTATGAACATGTTTTCTCAGGTTTACTACATACTGTACAGTGGGTGCTCAGTTTTCAGCTAGGGAAGACCTCCAACATAAGACTGGCTTTAGTTATTTTGGAGTTTGCACTGTAAAACAAATGCGAATTAAAATTTTTATTTAACCTAACAAGCAAAGTTACAACATGTATAGTGAACATGCAAAGGCAATTATATGTTACTAAGAAAGAAAAAAAAATATATATATATATTTTTTTTTAAACTTCATGCATGTTCCATGTGGTCTATTTGGTCTGTATTATATCTCCCATATTTTTCCTTAAAGAAGAAATTGGTCTGGGTTCTTATGGGCTAGAACATGAAGGTCAGCTGTTCTGCAATAAGTATTGTTCCTGCAAAAAGTATCAAGTGCATTTGCAAACCCCATCAAGCACCTAATGCAGGCTTTACAGAGCATAAGTATCAGACACATCTCAATATTAACTGTAAATAACAGTGAGATAACTTTGATAAATGTTTTATTCCTTGCATTTAGAGATGAAGTCAGAAGTTCACAAACACCTTTTTTTTTTTTTTTTTTTACAATTTCCAACATTTAATCCTAGTAAATTCCCTGTCTTAGGTCAGTTAGGATCACTACCTTAATTAAGGAATGCAAATTGTCAGAATAATAAAAGTGTTATTTCAGCTTGTATTCCTTTCATAACATACCCAGTGAGTTAGATGTGTACATACACAGTGTTAGTTTTTGGTAGCGTAGCCTTTAAATTGTTTAACTTGGGTCAAATATTTCAGGTAAACTTCCACAAGCTTCTTACAAGTTACTGGAATTTTAGTCCATTCCTCCCGACAGACCTGGTGTAACTGTCAGGTCTGTCAGGCTTTCTTGCTCACAAAGGCTTTTTCAGTTCTGCCCACAAATTGTCTATTGGACTGAGGCCAGCGTCTCTCCAATATCTCGACTTTGTTCTTCTTAAGCCATTTTGCCACAACAGCGGTCATTGTCCATATGGAAGATCTATTTGTGACAAAGCTTTAAGTTCCTGACATGTCTTGAGGTGTTGCTTTAATATATCTACATGATCTTCCTTCCTCAGGATGCCATCAGTTTCGTAAAGTGCACAAGTTCCTCTTGGAGTAAAACAGCCCACAACATAATGCTGCCACCACTATGCTTCATTGCTGGAATGATGTTCTACATCTCGCAAGCCTCCCCTTTTCCCTCCAGACATAATGATAGTTAACTTTTTTTTTTTTTCATTAGACCAGAGGACATTACTCTGCAGTTACGATCTTCGTCCCCATGTGCATCTGCAAACTGCAGTCTGGCTTTTTATGGCTTCTTCCTTTGCTGAGCAGCCTATCAGGTTATGTCGATGTAGGACTTGTTTAATTTAAGCTACAACTTTTCCCCAACACTCTGATCCAAACTGAACATTGCCCACAAAGCAAATAACAAATAAATCGAGAAAAAGAGATGAACAGAAAAGCTCCAAATAAAGCTTCTAAACAAAAGAAATCCACTATCAGATATAAAATAGTTGGACTTCCAGAGGGAGCACAGAATGATCGATCGATGTGGGAGATGATAACGTAGAAAGAAACTGCTCATTTTAGACAGCAGTGAATGAAGTTAACTCTGCTGCTGACTCTGAATGACTGCAATTAGACTGCTTTGTTAGACTGCAGCCCATCTTTGAAAGTTACAGGCAGTTTCCCCCAAACGCAGCAAGCCACTTCTGGGCAGCTGACAAAGGAAGGCAACCAGCCGGGGAGTCGTTATGGCAACCATCTCTTTGCCAAACAGACTGTGTCGAAATTGGACAAGTGTGAGCTCACGATCAATACCACCCTCTCACTTCCCATATGACAGCTCAGAGCCAGGCTGTGCAGGGAGAGAAATGCCACAGCACTATACCAACACTACTACATTACTGTGTGAAGCGAGGTACACAAACACACAGGCCTGATAGCGTTTTTGTACATAATCATTAACCCTCTAACAGGGCAGTGGCTTAACAAGGTTCATACACTCTGATTTATCTTCATGAGGAAATTACCTGATATAGACTATGACATGTTTTAATTAGTTCTAAACAAAGATCATCACCAAATGCTCAATCTCACTCACTTATCGTTCATACTGCTTTATCCTGTGTTCAGGGTTGGGGGGGCCTGAAGCCTATACCAGGAGTTTTGGGGCACGAGGCGGGGTACACATTGGACAGGGTGCTAATCCATCACAGGGCACACATATACACACGCTCATGCCCTCATTCACATGCTACAGACAGTTTTGGGACCGGCAATTAGCCTAATGTGCATGTCTTTGAACTGTGGGAGGAAACCCACCAAGCACGGGGAGAACATGCAAACTCCATGCACACAGAGGCGGGAATTGAACCCAGACCTCGGAGGTGCAAGGTGACAGTGCTAACCACTACACCACCGTGACACCTTCACCAAATGCTATAAATGTAACATGCATTAAAGCTTCAGGAACACCGAGGTTGCAGTTGACTCTGATATCTTACATACGAGAGGTCTTTGTTGTCTGCAAATTTTTTTTTTTTTTATTTTTTTTTTACACCTCACACTTATACCCATTTGTGAGTCTTCCTCAAATCTTTTGTCAAAGTTAGATGTACAAAATTATTTAAAAAATTATTTAAAAGACTTTTACAGGATAAAAGGAGTCCAAACCTGTTCCAGTATAATAATGTGCATGTGCACAACCTTTAGCAAGACATGGTTTGCTAAAGGTTGTTGTGGAAAAACTCGATGGGCCTTTACAAACCCTGACACCACCTGGAATGGCGACAATAGTAGAATGACCACAAATTCCCACACCCATGCTTCAAAACCTAGTGAAAAGGCTTTCAAGGAACAGTGGAGGTTATTATTACAGCAAAGGAAGCTACACGAGTGTGAAAGTCATGTGTTCACATACACAAGACTTTTAAAATGTTTTAAATATTATCAAACATTGTAAGTCTAGGTTCACAATTAACACTTTACAATTTATAAATATTTCTACATCACAAGGTTTTGACCTTTACTAAGATCCCAAATGATAAAGTCTTATAACTTAACTGTTCATTTATACATTTGAGCAATACCTGAAATAAAACTTGTCAATTTAATTTTTATGTAATACAAATTTCCTCAAAATGGGAGATATAACCTTATAATTCCAAGGCATCAATTTACTAGTTTTACCAGGAGTTAAATACAGAGGCTAATAAAAACGCATGAAATATGAGCATTATAAAACGTTAAACAGCACTGTTTTGAACTGGCAGCGAGGTGATCTAGTTCTGCTGCCTCACAGCTCCCACTTTAACAGGATATATTTCTCACGGTTTTTCACTTTCATTCAACCTTCTAAAACATACAGTGGCTTTGTAACTATAAAGTGTTTCTAATTGTGAATGGGTGTGTGTCATGGTCTATAACCTGATCCTGCCAAAAATCGAGCATGCCTGAGATAGATTCCAAACCTGTGACCCTGACCTGCCCAAAAAGCAGTTACAATTTATGTATATATGTTTTTGAGCCACCTTTCATCCCTTCACAGTGAATTCAACTATGTAGATTAAATTAAAGAAATGGGAACAAATGTTTTACACAACAGGCTACAAAGTGCTTAAAGGTCATTTAGGTAATTTAAAATTCTAACCTCAGCATCACCCTCATTTCCCCTCTAATCTTTTCCAACCACTCAGCTTTCAGCATCACATGTATACCAATCACCGGCTTGATTATGTCATCATGCACCAGTTTCTCGATGGTTACTGCCTTACGTTTGATGTTTTTATGCTTGAATGATTCATAGATGATTCAATGATTTTTATCATCAGACAAAAAACATTTCTCTGAAACTGGTTAGGTAGAGGGACATGACTGAAAATGAGAGCCCCGCCCCCCAGAAAGAAGAAAGAAAAAGAAAAAAAAAAAAGACATCGGGAAGCCTGGAGAACTATTCCTCATGGCTACTTTAAAATAAAAAAAAAAAATAAAAACCAAGAAATGTTCTGATTCTTTGGAAGCAAAATATGAAGAAATAAGGCATAGCTCAAGAATTTCGCACAGTGATGGACCAATGGATAGATTCTCTACCACCTAACTTAAGTATACCAATGTCGGAAAAAAAACCAAACAAAAAAAAAACCACCTACAACAAAATAGTTTATTAGTCATTCAGAAAGGCAAATGTGAAAAATAAGTATACACAAACTGCAGACATTTTGTGGAAAAAGTATATTAACAAATAAAACTACAGACATTTCAACTTTTATTTTATTAACAGTGTTGGGAGTGCTAAAAACTTCAGAAATAAAACTGTTTCTTCTCACACCTTTGTATATATAATAAATATCTTTGAAAAATATATACATTTATGTAACCATGATTTGACTTGAAGTCTGACATTACTTTCAGTAACTATCTGTTTTACAGAGTGCATTGTTTTTCATACTAGGGAAAATTTCAAGCTTAAAAAGGCCCTGTGTCCTAAGAAACATATGTGGCTAATATAATAATTAATAAAAATGTATATATGCTCAGTCAGCTTCAGTCAAAACCATCTTGAAATCTAAAGGCCACTAAAGAAAGAATAAACTAGTAATGGACATTACTAACACTAAGATTGTAAAACAAAAAGCTGCTGTTAAATGGAATTTGCACTGTTGCATCTGTCTTTATCCAGAGTTAAACACAAGTGGTAGAGTGGAACATATAAAATTAATGAAACATGACATTGTACAAAAAAAAAAGTGAAGCAGCATGCTTAAATAAACACAATTTAAAATTGTATATTAATACTTGGCAATGAAAAGGTATTGCACCCGTTATGACTGTCTGTGGGGAGTTCTTCATGATATTATGCCTGTGGTGTCTACGCAAGTGTGTGGGTTGCTTAACCATAAATCCTACCATGAATACCCAAAGGCTGCTCATTAAACTCATGCACGATTTTGTGAGAATTGATAGGATAGCAGACAAATCAGGATAGAAATTCTGCCAAATACTACAGCAACCAGGCGCTTTAGTACTTTTGGTGCTAAATAGTATACTCTTACCCATAATAAAAATGCATTATATTATGGACATACTGTTAACAAAAGACCCATATTAATAGTAAAACCATGCAATGGTCAGCTAAACAAATTACAAGACTGTATACCGTGTCCCAAAGGTTATTAACATGTTCACTGTATATCATTCTTTTCAAATCCCATTCTCACTGTACAAGCCAATCACTGCGATTTATTCTTTTTGTACCATCTTTCCCCACCATACAGTATGTGCTGGTGTTTGTCAGCTACAATTGTGATTGAGAATGCCTATGTATAGGTCCAAGACAAAAAAAATTACCCACAAATATACAACACTCACAAACCGAATAGTCTGAACATCCCATTGATTCAGTCTTAAACCTTTTTTAAAGCTTAAATAGTTAATAGAGACAATTGTCCATCAGTCCTCCGACCTGGTGGTTTGTCAGTTTTCCATTCAGAAAGTCTCAAAGGGAAAGACATGACGTCCTCTGGCTATTCCGCTATAACAGAAAGCAGTGCCATAACCCCGACACCACAAAAGATCAACAGGATCTGAAGTAAAGAATGCCTAAGGAGATCAGAGCAAAATGTAAGTGATATAGGATACATCTGGCCTCATTTCATTTACATGATAGCTTGTCTTTAAACATCTTGTAAACAATAACATGAAATAAAATACATTTAATATACATATAATATTCCTATCTATGCATATATAAAAACTGTAAAGTTGGCATGTGTGTACGTTGAAGATATTTGTGAAAAAATAATTTTTTGGGGGGGGCAGCGCAGGATGAGTAATAGAACACATCAAGATGGTTTTTGGAATTTTTGTCTGTCTGTCTGTTTGTGCACACATTATGTAAAAAAACTACAGAATGAAATTTAATGAGGTTTTCACAGGTGTATTTGGCCGAGCTTGAGGTAACATAGGCTTTGTCTCATTGCAAATCAGCCAATGGGAAGAGAAGATATGGTTGTTTAAAATTTAAATTGAAGACATCCTTAAAAATATATATATTTTTTAAAGAACTTGAAAAAAAAATTGTTAATCTCAAAATTGAACTAATTTTGGAATTAAATACACTATTAAAATTCCATACAAACTTAAATAATTCTTTTGGTTGTGTAAAGCTGCTTTGGGACAATGCCAATTGTTAAAAGCGCTATACAAATAAAATTGAATTGAATTGAATATTAAGAGACAAACATTGGAGCGTTGAATAATAGATAATGTGATATTTTTAAATCATTGTTTCTTGCAGAATTAAAATCGTTATTGAGAAGTGGCCCAAATGAATCAAATACCTGAAATTGGTCTCCTGCAGAAGATCAGGCACCACATTGACCAACGCAATGTAAAGAAATCCTCCAGAGCTGAAGGGCAGAATCCAGGCTGTGGCATTTTCTTCAGGAGAAAAGAGCAAAAAATAATATACAGACAGGGATTTCACTTAGATATTAAAGGAAGCGTAGCCTTAGTATGAATTTGCTTCTTCGATTTAAATCATCAGTGACCATGTTATCCTTCATAGGGTCCTAATATACGAATAATTAAACATATTATATATACACTTCCCAGGCAAAAAAAAGAAGGGTAAAATTATTGGCCTACATAAATTACCAAAAACATTAAAAAAGATTTTAAATTACTGGAATTGAGTTAGGTACTATCCAACACATGGTTGGAACATGTAAGGACTGTGCTGAATATTCAGCTTCATGGTAAAAATGAAATCAGGGGAAAGAAAGAAAAAAAAAAAAAGAATGATCACTTAAATATGTAAAGACGCATGGCAAAAAAAAAAACTGAGTGGAATCACAGATGTGTTTAATAGTGAAAGTATGAGCATTACCACAAACACAATAAGACAAGAACTCACAGGTCTGGGACTAAACATCTGTGTGGCCATAAGACAACTAAAAAAAGAGCTTTGAAAAAAAATGTCATGTAGTCATTCATAAATACAAAAAAAAAAAAAAAGTATTATTATTATTATTTTTTTTAATGTCACCCACTGCAGCTTGTGTGGCCTATTCTAAGCTTATAAGAAAGCCATATCACAACACCCTGCTTTATTTAATTAAAATAATCAATGCTGTATGTAGTGTTAGCTTGGGTGTGGTTTGCATCATATGGTGTCTCACCTGCACCTTGCTGTGATTGAGCAGAAAGAGCAAAACACGCCCCCAGAACTCCACCCAGTGCCGTGGATAACTGCATTCGTGCGGCACTCCAGCGATCAAACCCAGCACGCAGCAAAATAGCAAAATCTCCCACCTTCACACACACAACACACACTGTAAGGTTCTTTTTCTTATTATTATTATCATCTTACTAAGGTTCTTAGTATTAAAGCATATAATGCCTTTACTACAATCTCTATAAGAGGCATTACCACAATGGTTGCCTTAAAAGCTAGTCCTCATATGCCCAAATGAGACAACCCTGAGACAAATTTTTCAAACACTGTACATCAAATGTCTAATCGTTCAATTAATATTGAATTATTGTAATAAAGTGCATTGCCACAAAAAAAGGACGTGGTGCTGCTATGACCTTGAATACTGGGCCCTGCATTTCAATTGCATATTCAACATGAAATGACAGAAAGAAAGAAAGAGAGAGAGAGAGAGAGAGAGAGAGAGAGAGAGAGAGAGACGCACCTCATGGGGGATCTCGTGCAAAAGGATTGCAAAAGTTGTCAGAAAGCCAACCTGTCGGTAAAAAAACAAATAAACAAAAAAAGCAATAACTTGTCAGCTCTGATACACATGAAAATACAGAAACGAAGAGATAAACTGACAGATCTCTGTCCACTGGTTAGTCTATAGGAAAAACATTAACAATTGAAAAAAATAAAAACAGACATTGCATGACACAGGCATCCGAGAATTACTGGTGCCCTTAACCTGCAAAGAGTTTTTGTTTTATTTTTAAGTTTATACAGACAGGAAGGCTGCATATTATATATCCCATATTGGATTTGTATTGCACATACATTTTCATTTAGAGCGCTCTCCTCTCTCTAGAACACAAATTAAGAGTATGCATGGGGCTCTGAGAGGAAATAAACTGGATGCCACATTCTCAAACTCCCACAGTAAACAAGCTGTGAGCCTTATGGTTCTCCACCTGGACCTTTCCTACGTGTAGCCATCCTATTAATACTACACAACCACCACGAACAGCACAGCACCCACTTAATATATTCTCCTATTCTCTAATGTACACATACACAATGTAGAAAATTAACAAATGTAAACAGCTATATGGGTGCAAGGGAGAATAAAACTCTTGGCAGGCTTAGAGCTTAGTGCCGAGACACTGACTGTGTAGTCGTGCGTTTTAGAGAATACAGCTTGAACAGTATGACTTCATGTACTTTGGGAGAGATGGGATCTGACCTTTGTACTTCCAAACTGTGATGGCGAGCCAGGACAGACATAGGGCATGTGGAAGTGGCCAAGTTAAACTGGGAAACAAGGGAACTGCTAGTTCACCATGTGACATTACACATTAAACCTAATTCAACTGCCATTTAATTCTCAATTGCATACATTTTAAAAACTTTTTTTATATTAATATTATATCATATCATATTATATTAGAATAATTATTTAGTGCTGGAACATGCACGTCACTCTTGTCATTCATACGGCTCAACACTTTAGCATAAATTAACATTAGTGGAATTTTGAGTTAAACTAAAACATGGCTTATTAATTACAGTGGACGTAATGTGTTCAAGCAGCTCACAGTAGGTATTAATGAGTCCAAATGAGTGTCAGTGTGACACTAATCTCTCAGCTCTCCTACCTTCCTGCTGACTAGGAAGCTCCCTGCTACTGCCAAGCCGTGGGTGAAGTTGTCAATGCAGTTGGCCAGAAGGTTCAGATAGCCACTTGTCTGGACAAAATAAATGAAATAAAACAAGTTAATTGGCGAAGCTGTGACAACACAAGTTAAAAAAAAGAAAAAGAAAAAAAAAATGACACCTTTATGGACTTCCAATGGATAAATAAATAAAAAATAAATAATTGCCTAATTAGTGAAACAATTAAAGTAAAACATATTTCTGAATAAAACATTTTACATTTCTGGACAGATTTGGGCCCGTATTCACAAAGCTTCTTAAGCCTAAAAGTTGCTTCTAGTGACGAAATTCTAAGAAAATTCTTAGAATTATGACATTTTCTTAGAATTTACGCCCTAAAAACAGCTGCTACGGTAAAAATTGTTAAGAGTAGAGAGGAGTACTTTTAAGAGGCTTAAGAGTTTCTATAGCAGAGGACAAAATGGCAGAAAGAAGAAATATTCTCCAAACACTGAATGTAAAGCTAAAAGTAAACACTGCTCTTCTGTCCAATTTGGTTCTCTTGTTCTTGTACTCCCTTCCATCTCTCTTGGATTGTTGACTACATACCATCCAAAAGTGCAACTTAAATACCATCCTGCAATCATGCAAATTGGTAAAAGGTGAGCCATTTTGATCCCAGCAATCTAAAATGGATTACAAGTAATAAAATCAGTATGATAAATTAATGTAAGAACCTAAATATAGTAACTACAGAATGGAAATTGGTTGCTACAAAAGCAGACACATTTTAACATTTGGCTGTTTAATTAACTTTAAGATATTTACATACAATTTCTTTATATACAAACATGATTATTTCACTGTCTATTTTCATATATTCTATTTTCACAAAAAGTGCATTTCAAGGCCTTTACAGAGGTTCTTGAATTGCTGCATCATCCCTATGAACGAGGTCAACCACACCTCCTCACTAAGATAAAGGTTTTTGTACTTTCCTTCCTCAGAGTTGCTCCGCAGAGTTTCCTAAATCACTTTTAGTCTAGGACTCCCAGCTAGGACTTTTTAAGCTAAGATAAGAGCTCTCAGAGAATTCTAAGAATCTTTGTGAATACGGGCCCTGTAGTTTATATGAGATTGGTGGCATTTTATCCACCAAAAGAATATTGCTTTTTGTCTTCCAGGAATTTCATGTGAAAATCCTGAAATCCCCTCAAAATGCCCCCTAGAGTAAAGATTTGGCACTTTACTTTGTGTCTCTCCATGACCACAAGCTCCAACTAACCTTTATCTTCCCTTGTCCAGCCTGTGAGACAGTGCCAGGTGTAGGCTTGGAGCTGGCATTGTTATTGGCGCAGACACCGTTCATTTCTGAAGATATAAAATAGTCACTCCGGTGCTCTGTTAAACAAGACTACAAAGAAGGAGAAGAAAAAGAGAGACACACATGAGAATCTGCAATTCATTGTATGAATGGCTAAATGTTATTTGATCCAGTGTCACACTAGGGTGCAGTCCTCAAATATGCACACTGGCCGTCTCGTTGCACCAACGCACCTACTAAATCTGGAATATAACTGGCCAGTCGGGCTAACGCCGGTGTGTTTGAACAGCTAAATAACCAAACAATGGGTGAATCTTTTCCCCCATGAATTGAAATGCAGAGCATCGGAACTGTTAAACAACACCAAGAGATAAAGATCACATTAGGAGTCATGGCATAAATCCAGAACATCCCAAAAGCTCTCCAACAACTGGAAAGAAAAAGTGAGAGGAAACAATGACAAAACTGTGGAAATTTAAAACCATGAGAACCAAAAGATTTTTCCACCACATTTCAAACTTTAAGCCAAAAAAAGAAAAAAAAAAAGAAGAAGAAAAAAAGTGTTTCAATCTGCTTGTGAAATCATACACTCATACACTACTGAAATGTAGAAGGAGCCTTGGAAGGGAGGGAATAAATAAAAAATAAAATCACACTGGTACTTATCTTAAGAATCTTAGCATGGGCCCAATGGCATATTCTGTCTCAAAAGAGAAACGTCAGCTAAACAAAAAAGTGCAAATAAACTGCTTTTCACATGAGTAATTTGGAGAAGTACCCTCTGATAGTTAAAGTCATAACTAGTTCTCTTTTTATCTGCAAAAGACAGATAATTTATTTGGCCCTGAATACTATGAGTCTGCAACCAAGCAACTGAGATTCGCGTGTAAACACTGACGTGTTCAGTCTGAGAAGTTCTGAGGCCACTGGATTTTTTGACTCAGTGGAACAGCTAAATTAGACGTTTCCCCTTTCTGGTGAGATTTTGCTCCCCATCTTGCTTGTGTGTGCTGAGCTTCTCTGCTGACTTCAGACAGCTTTTTCGTCTGCTGGTACAGGACCGGTGGCTGCAGTGCTTCCTGTTGAACTCTATTTATAACTAGCTTCACACCCTTGGTTGTCAATCCACCTCACTGGTCTTGCCTGGGTACAGAGTGCTACAGGACCATCGGCCTTCAAACAAGAAATGCACTTTTCTTCCTGCATGTGATAAAACTCGAAATCCTCATTCTGACCTGACAGCCAATGCAAAAGCAAAATGAAAAGTCGAACTGGTTTAAAATATACATCTATGTAAAATACATGATGAGAGAAAATATATGAGCAAAGCAAAACAAACAAGGAGTATAGGAGCATGAAACTTTGGT
>JAOVVA010000037.1:6146425-6167546 GCA_028565275.1 Leiocassis micropogon | reverse complement strand
TGTAGTATTTTTCTTCTGAGGATCATGGGACTTGGCGTGATTTAAAAAGAAAAGTGAAAACGGAGGTGTCAAAGGAGTTCATCAAAACAGCAACAATTTTAATACAACCACTTAAGATTAACTTTTTGTGTTTTTTTCCCTGGTGATCATTTTGTTGTAGTCTTAGAAGTCTGTCTATGTCTATTTCTATTATATACTGTTTTTGAACCATGGATGGAAAAAAAATAATGCAACCAGGTTTTTTTTTTTTTTTTTTTTTTTAAAGCTGGGATGCATTCCGATTCTGGAAAATACCAAACGAGAAAAATGAAATACTGGGCGTTTTTTGAAGAGTTTACAGTATTAAAAAACTGCTGAAGGAAACAGTGGTGTGAACAGGAAACAGCATGACACATATAGTCATGGTGGTTTTAGCCAAAAAAAAAAAAAAAACCCTCTACAAATGATCTTACAAATGGGGCACAGTATAATACAAAGTGAAAATGGACAACCAAATAACCATTTCCCTCCCCAAGTATCTAATGGTAGATTCATGCCTTGTACATGTTTATTATGGGTTGTGCTCACTCCTCAACTGGCCTCTTTTGTCTAGATCATACTTGGGAATACAACGTACACCATGTCCACCCTGCAGACTTTGAGAATTTGACAGAGAGCCACTTCACGGAGCTCCAGAGTGTGCAGCAGGTTCATCCATCCAGTGTGCATCGCTTTACTGATGTCGAGCCCGGCCATTTTCTGGAGCCCGGTTTGAGTGGTCACCATTTGGCACTGCCTCCTCCGCAGGTGAGGGTCCCCAAATCACAGCTATGCTACTGTTAAACTCCTGACAATGAGAAAAAAGTAAAAAGAAACAAACAAAAAAAAAAAAACAGAACAATACGACTACAAAGATGCTCTGGTTAACATGGTAAAGACTCAGATCTTCATGAGACAGAATAAGGCTTTACACGAATTCACTTAAACTACTGGGGGACATTTTTGTGCTTGAATTTCCTGAGCTGCTTTTGAATTAAGATCTTCATTTGCATTAGGAAATTACTGAAATTTTAGTGTCACCAAGCTGTTTCATTAGTCTGGCTGTTTTTTTTGCTGTTACGGCGAACGGCGAGTACATCTGCACGCAGGCTGTTTCTCAACTTACCCTTATCCTGGCCTGTCCTCACCACTTTCACCACAGCAACAGTGCTACATGCTCACCAACCGCCATTACGCACCCCCTCCCCACTTACACAAACACCACCGCACAGAGTTGTGACACACACACACAGATGTGTTCGGACGTGAAAGTATGCATACGCACATTCACTCACACACAACCATGGGCTGAGGGACATGGGTTTACAGACATAGCTCTTTTCAACCAGACATGTCTTAGACACAATTTACATCATATTAAGAAATTATTACTTAGGCAAACCTTATTTAAAGGTCCCATATTTTACTATTTCTTTAACAAGTTAACACAGGTCTCAGAGCTCCCCCAAAGTGTGTTTGTTCACGCTCCAGCTGAAATTGCACTCAGATATTACATTTCCTATACCACAAACACCCTCTGTTTCACTCCTCGTTCAAACTCACCTTTTCAGTATCTATGGAAATGAGCTAACGCTGAGCCTAGCAAAAAAACACCAGAGGCTGAGCACTCAGCAAGGGGAGGGGTTCCCTTATATGATGTCACATTAGGGAGAACACTGAAAAAAAAATGTAACGAAAAACATTTCCCCCCCCTTTTTTATTTATTTATTTTCAAACACACACTCATCTGAATGTCTAAAGCTAATTTTGCATAGTAGGTGCCCTTTAAAGTGTATTGATGTTCTCAGAATATATGAAACCCATCAACCGCAAAATGAGCAGCTCACAGAGAAACAAAGACTGAAAATGATCTTTAGCTCAGAACGGCAAACAGGTTAGAGCATGACTGTGATTAGATCCTCTGTGTCTGGGTGGGCTTCTGTTCTCAGAAACTAACCACAGTACAAGCTATAGAAAAGAGAGCTTTTCCCCTTCTTGTAGATCTGTGGACTTGCAGGAGGAAAAGAATGGCAGGTTGATTTACTGCCTCCTATGACACACACATGGCCACTGACACACAGCGAGTCCTAGCAACATGAACTGCAACACTTAGTCTAAAAATAACCTTTATCTGTTAGTCTTATCTAATGTGTTGGTGTTGTATTTGAAAATATGGTGCGACTCTGAACTTGCGCTAGCCTATTTATGTAAATTCTACTATATAACGCAGGGTTTTTTTGTTTCTCACATTCTTTTTTAAGAATATAACAAACAGTTCTCTGGCTCCTAGGTTTATGATTATCGCAGGATTAAACATATGTGTGATTTAAAGTTCAAGCCACAGTTTACTTAAAATACGCAAGCTATTTAAAACTAGCTGGGCAGGTGCAGCCCTCCCCTCAAAAGCGCAGGTTTTAAAGCATTCGATCCCACACAGGTCTCTTTCTTTTCTTTCCTGTTTAGATGTCGATAACGATATATAGCTCTTCGTGTCACTGAGCTGTGTGAACTGTGTAAAGAACGACCTTTTTTTGTTTCACGGGTAAATTTTCACACACGTGATATCTTCCCAGTCATGTGGAAGTTTGTCTTCTAATAAGTCGCATGAAACGATACATGTGACAGTGTGACCGTTCCCAAGATCTGCTCAGCTTGACACAAAGTGGATTTTGAAATACTCATAATATTTTTTCATCTTTATTCCTTTTTTTTTTTTTTTTACTCACCGTTGTTGAACTTTGTTCAGTGGAGATTGTTGCCATTTAGAAATGGATTTAGAAACATAGTCAGGCAAGATGGTGTGGTATTGTATTAAAAGAATAACAGGCATCTACCACCTAATGACTATACAGAGGTACATGAGAAACTTCCCCTTTTGATATTTAGCCTTCTTAAGATATCTCAATATAATATAGCCCAGACACCTGTTGACAAAGGTGTGGGTTTCATTTTTTCTTTTTTTTTTTTTTTGCTAATACTGTTGACTTGAGTCAAGGCTTTATATAGAGGCATAGTTATGTTCAAAGACTCTTTGTTTATCTAGATCTTTTTTAAAAGATCTCAATACTCAGACAAATACATGATAAAAAAGGAATTTTCTTATTCTTATAACCAAAATGACTCAAAACAATTCCTGTCTTCACCCTTCCAGGTGGCTTGTTTGCCCCGGACATCTGTGTATTACCCTCATAGTGTTCAGCCCTCACCTCTCCTGCGCAGCTCGGACGATGATGACCCTGGCAGCCGCAGTCCCCCTCTGGAGGTGTCTGATGAAGAAAGTATGAGGGACCATATCAGCTCTACTACTGGGGTAGAACATGGTGAGGATCCTCTAATCTTTTCCATACAATACAGTGCCGTCAAAGGAGGCACGCTGGCAGTCAGACTTGAGGTGCTACAAAAGGAAGGACATGAACTCCATAGGACAGTTTACGGATGCTGAAAGACATTGACGATGATCTTAGAGTGAATTCTTGTGTTCAATGACACAAAAACAATGTTGGCAATAAACAGATAATCCGAGTTAGGGTGGTATTGTAACTGGAGCTTATCCCAGGATGCAAGGAGGATATACAACTTGAACGGAGCACCAGGCTATCGTAAAACACCAAGCACACAGGATAAAACCTGGAGCATTCAAACTGCAACGCTTCCCATGTAAAACTTTTCAGCACGAGTAATTTGCCAGCTTTCCAGGTTGCTCAGTACTCAATAAGGGAAAGTAACAAACAGACTACAAAATAAATAGATTAACAGACAGGGAAAAAGGTGGATCACGTTGGTCATTACACCTTTGACCCCTCCCCTGGCTAAACCACGCCTCCTCCATATACAAATATATTAAAAGTTGTATAAATGTGAATAAAGGCAACCCTATGTTATACAAAATGTGTATGATTTCAACATTTTTTGTACGACTTGTTACAAGCCGCAATGTCCACCCCTACGGTGTATACGCCAAATTTAAGTGATGTCACTTCCCCTAATAAATGTCAAATTGAAAGACTCTTTGTCTTCCCTTACATTTCCCTTTAACGGAGCAAACAGAAAACAAGCTACTTTCTGTGAAAGGTCACAATCCTTAATCACCCAATAATCTCCAGTAAAAAACAACCAACCAGAAGCTAACCCACCTTTGTTCTTTGTTTTTTTTTTTCTTTTTTCTGCTTAGGAAACAAGAAGAAGATTCGTCTGTATCAGTTCCTGCTGGACCTTCTGCGAAACGGGGACATGAAGGACAGCATCTGGTGGGTGGACAAAGAAAAGGGAACTTTCCAGTTCTCCTCTAAACACAAAGAGGTTCTGGCCCACCGCTGGGGAGTGCAGAAGGGCAACCGCAAAAAGATGACCTACCAGAAAATGGCCAGGGCACTGAGAAACTATGGCAAAACCGGAGAGGTCAGGAAGATCAAGAAGAAGCTCACATACCAGTTCAGTGGTGAAGTCCTGGGGAAAAGCCACTTGGAAAGGAAGCTGTACATGTAAAAGGACAGAAAGATGGACAGAGAGATAGACAGGAAGAAAAAGAAAGATAGACAGGGTAGACTTGTCAGTCTGTTTTAAAGAGAGCTCTACTCATTGGACTTGGAGCATTGGACTCTTGACTTGCCCTTTACATTCCTCTTAATAATATTCACCTTCGCATTAATTCAGTGAATTTTCTCTATGAACTTCCGGCCCAGAGCTCACACTCCCATTTGAGCTGCATGTCCAGTGCTAAAACTTTTCTCTATTCTCTTAACAGAAGAGAGATGTAAAAATATATATAAACAGTACAATCTGATACATAAAAAAAAAAAAAAATGTGAGAAAGTTTCAAAATTAAAACAGTACAGCAGCTCTTGTAGAAGCTGTTGTTAACGTCTTCACTGATCATTAAGGGGGGGTGGAGGGCTGTGGGGGTGGTGGTGCGGGGGCGGGGGTGGTGGATCACAAAAATACAAAAGCAGAAGTGAAAACAAATGACACAGGCTCACGCTGTACGGAAAATACGGCTGTCTCGTCTGGCCAACACATACGCGGTGACTCTGTTTTTACCATAAAGGGTGCTTTTTTTTTTTTTTTCGACAAACCCTTGTTTAAGGGCTGTAAGATTTATATTTGTTTGTGTATGTGAATAGTTATTATTATTTTTTGATTAGTAAATGTAATCGAATCGGAATGGTAGCAAAATCTTTAGTGGTTTGGAGGAAACTGGTTTCACAATGTCCATTATTCATCACAGAGTCCACAGGGAAGTATACACATTCTTATTTCATGATCAAGCTTGATTTTTTTTTTATTTATTAAGTGATTTCTTTATTGTTATTCAGAATAGCACTATGTACTGGCTTTGGGCTTGTAGGATCTTTAAGAACACTGAGCTTGACAGTTTCTTATCTTGAAGATGGAAGTAAAAATTTGATACTTATTATATGTTTGATTTGTCTATGGAAGTGAGCAATCAAACTAAAAACTCTGCATGTTCATATGGAGTACAACACTGTGGCTCGTGCGTTTGACTCACCAGCACCCCCTATCTATACAAAAAGTCATAATCATAAGCATATTCAAAAACATAATGATCCATGAACTCAAATATATTTCACTAAATGACAAACATTAAACAGCGAATGTGTAGAATTTATTGGACAATGTAAAATTTTCATTATTATTATCATTAAACATTAACGATGCTTTGCATAGAACAAATGCAAAAGTGTATAAATATATACAGTGGGGTCTGAGACCACACTGAAAAGCTGGGAGTTTTATAAACAGATTTTTTTTATATTATACTGAATTATACTGTATGTCTTAAAATTATGAAAAGATTAAAACCAAATGTTTTATATCTTAAACATACAGGAGTTTAAGATTTTGAACTGTGTGAATTAATTTGAAAATAACCTTTTGCAAATTTGTCATGTTCACCATGTTAACCCCTTTGTACAAAAGACCAGAGTTTTCATATTCCTTACATTAAAGCATGTGTTTTGATGGTTTTTGATCCAACACGGATAATCAGTTTTTAAGACTAACTTGTGGAGCTTAACTACACACGACATTAAAGCAAGTAGGTACATGCTAAATAATAAGTAACAATTGTGCAGATATTCCTTAAATCTACCTCATCATTCAAGTTGCTAATAATATACAAAGGGCATTCGAGTCAAACCTGGACTTTTGATTGTGCAGAATAACAGAGCATAGTTGGGAGAATAAAAACTCCCCTACTTTCTCGGGTTCCTGTAATCTGCAAATGCTGTTTTTGAATTATTGTGTGTTCAGTTCCCACATAGAGATCAGTGTCTCCCACAAGTCGGTGACAAGTTATCCATCGATTTTCATAAATCAGGCGTTCCATTCACGAAACAAGGGAACAACTGCTGTGAGCTCCGAGCCACCTCGACTTGGGCTGTTATTCATGGAAATACTGTCTTCCTTAAACCGTTTGACCCTTCAAGTGTTTAACTGTGGCTAAGAGTCTTATAACGGTAGCATACTACTGTATGCTTAAAGCCTTTAGTAAATGTCAATCTTCATTCATGAGAAATTTCATTACAAGTACCGGTTTGACTTGAACACCCCTGATGTTTTGCAATTTTCAGTAGCACTCTCAGATTTTTGGACCCCATAGTATAATCTTTAACTGGTTCTTGAATTACTGCAAAATGCCTTGGATTAACTTACCAATTAAGTTGCACAACATTTAAATGTTCAGATAATAAAACTACTTGTACAGTACATAGAAGCAATACTTTTATTCTGTATAAATAACCAACAAATTTTACAACAGCAAATAGAAACTAAAATCAGCTAAACCATATGTTTACTGTAAAAGACATACAGATCCTGGCAGATACAGTGTGTATACCGGCGCAAGTGTAGCAGCTTGTCTTCAGTCAGCTGGAGGGTTTAACAAGTGGAACATACCACTAAAATATGGAGGAAAAAATAGTA
Organism: Leiocassis micropogon; assembly: GCA_028565275.1. Classification (NCBI taxonomy): domain Eukaryota; kingdom Metazoa; phylum Chordata; class Actinopteri; order Siluriformes; family Bagridae; genus Leiocassis; species Leiocassis micropogon. Next base: position 6,160,586 of record JAOVVA010000037.1, on the reverse strand, counting down.
TAGTCACTGCAAATGAAAGTATACACTGGATCAAATATTAATGTAGTATTACAGATACCTCCTCTGTCATCCCTGCTGTTTTCCTTCCCTCTGTGTTAAACGGAGGCTTCAAATACCCTTTGAAATGCAGTTTAACTAATTCATGGAAGGTTTCCACACAGTTCTAGAGAAGTGACACAGATATGGTAAAAATTTTTTGAAGGTTATATGCAGATATCAGCTGTTTCCACTGCAATGAGAATACATTTCCATCCTAACCTCAGATGTGTGCCAGTGTCATATATGAAAATAGTGTGAAAATAGTAGACATTCTTGTGGGGTGAAGTGCTGTAGTCACTGATACAATTAATAATAAATACTGCTTAAAATACTCAGTGAAATGATAAAGTGAGCAACTTTTTTTTTTTAAAGAGAGACACAAATGACATTCTCCCGGAAATGTAGTGCAATAGATACTGCACAACAACACAAAGGTGTACAGTGCAAGAAAAGTCAATCTACTATTTCTAGATTCACTAGAACATCCAAACTTGGCAATGAAACCAATGAAATGTGGAACGATGGGGACCTTTCTGAGCCATGACATTACTGACTGTTTGTTGACGTTATTAGTAATGAAATAAAAGTCAAGCAGAACCAAATTTGCAAAAGGTGGCGATTACGTGTGCTGATTATTCTTACCCGTTCCTCTTTCGAGCAAATGTAAGTGAACCATCGGAGTCCGGCAGCCACGTGCGTTATCTCATCGGAATAAATCACCTCCAGGATCTTTACTGAGCTTGTGTCTCCTTGTGCTGCAAAGCGGGACAACGTCTGAGGGTGCACGTCTAAGCCCCTGAGAGACACCAAAAATTTATGAATAAATGAATAAATAAATAAACAAAATCTATTGGATTTAATTTTTCATACATATGTTTAAAGGTGCAGTCTGTAATTTTAAGTTAACATACACACATGATGAACATGACTGGGCTTGCAGTTTTTTTTGTGTGTTTTTTTAACTAGTCTTCTCCTGAAGCAGAATGATTGTACAAGTCCTTGTGACTTAGATCTTTGGTACACAAGTTTCAATGTATTTTGGTCTTTATGAAACTAACACAGGGACAACATTATACATACAGTGTCAAATACTGCACTTCCCCACTGGTACAATGCACCAGTTCCACTGACCACAAAACAGCCACAAAGAATGATGCCACCACCGATGGCACGAAGAGACGTGTGTAAATCTACCATCCTCTTTCTTATATCTGCACGATGCTCTTTGTACTGTACTATTATACTGTGTGTGTGTGTGTGTGTGTGTGTGTGTGTGTGTGTGTGTGTGTGTTAGTAAATCCAATAAGTGCTGTCAAACAAATCATTTTTATGTTGCCACAGAGAATCTACCATCTGTAGTCCACCATCATCACCACTAACAGGAAGTTTGACAGGCTTTGAGTGTGGACCTTTCAAGACTATTTAGGTAATAATCTAAGTGGGTGTAAGTATAGTTTTAACCACGTCTGTACAATTTTGGACCGTGTTGATGTAAGAAAATCCAAAATAAATGCTTTTGGTCTTTCCAAGAAAAAACACCAGTTCAAAGAAATCACTGACATTTATCTTTATCATTAAGTGCATGAAAATATCTGAACACAGCTATATTTTAAGCTTTTTAGACCTGATTACATTTTTCTGGCCCAGAAATGAGCTCCACATTAAGAACAGGATTCCTCATCTCTGTTTCCTTTTAGAGGAAACTCAAGAGGCATGAATAAGATGTCTACAAGAGATGTCTTGGCATTATATTATATTATATTATATCATATCATATTATATTATATTATATTAGATTAGATTAGATTAGATTAGATTAGATTAGATTTGAAATTGCTCCTTTAGAATTATCTTGTTTTTTCTTTTCTTTTCTGAAAGTGTTTGTGGAGTACCTAGCCTCATGGACCATGTGTACTATAGCCAGTCTAGCCAGAAGATCATGTGACGTTTCTGCTGCTGATTGCCACAAACCTGTAAAGATAAAACATATGCTTCCTCAATCACAATCCATCTTCACTTAATCCATGGAGAAACTTAAGACAATCAGAATTCTCACCGTTATGTACCGGTAGGGCACCAAAAGAGCTGCCAAGCGCCTTGATCCTTTGCTCTAATAATTCATAATGCTGTAAAAAAAAAAAAAAAATCAGGTCATACTACATTCAAATGGAAAACCAAGTTTGACATGTAGTGATCTTGAAATTACTTTATACCTTGGCTTCATCGCCGGCTACTTTGACAAAGTCGCAGAAGAAATCCCGTGGTAGGGAGTCCCCGGAGCTCAGCTTGAATGTAGAGAACCGAGCGATGATGTCCCATGAGAGGTCAATCGCCCACTGCTCTATGTTAGCCATAGAATGAAGCAAAGCAATTCTGCTTGCCTATAATAATAATAAAAAAAAGGAAATAAACTGGAAGTAAACAATTTTCAGGACTGATTATCCCTGACAATACATTAAATTGTACCTAAAATGTCAAGGCTATATTTTACCTACTGGATGAAAAGGTTATAGCATACAAAATGTTACTGTGAAGTGACAAATAGTCTCATATTTCACAAGTCATAAAAGCTTCCTGGTTTGTTTATTAATTCAATATCTCTGACTCCCCTCAGTAAGACTGTGTGTACCTGTGTGCCTCCTTTTCCACGTTTGATTTTGCCTGGCTCCACCACGGTCAGACTATCTATTCTGCTTGGCTGCGCTGGTGGTGCACATTCACCAATCTCTGTTATTTCCCCAGTGTCCCACAGGCTCTGTACTTGCTTAGTCAAGGCCACCTGGGGTACAGAAAGGTATTGCAGGAATAACAAAGGTCGGCTGGGAGACGTACAATGAAGCTGTTTTGTTGAGAAATGATGCAAATGAACATGAAGAATGTAGGCAATAAAACACGATGAGGCATGCTGTTCCAGCTGTTAAGAGTGACTGTTATTTGAACAACACAAACTGTTTATTTCCTCCTGTATCACAACGTGGATTGCAAATTTTTTAGTCGTTAACGAATCACATGTCATGTTTTTGTCCTTTTAAAATTTGTTGTGCAACATCTGTACAAGAGGTTAGTTCCTGTTCTCACTTAGTACACTATAGAAGTAATTTTAAAAAATGCTTGTCATTAAGCCACAAGGCCTTTCTATTTATCTTTTTCTTTAATTAATACAATTTGTACAGCGGAATTGAAATGCAATGCATTTATTCCTAAAGAATTTCCCCAAGGCAGGAAAAATAAATATCTAAAGAACTTTATCTTTAAATGCTACAAAGTACTGTCACTGGAGACTCCCTCCTGAGGAGTTAAATAAACCTCTCCGCACAGAATGCATTATTCTAATCATGAAAATTATTAGCTTTTTAGCTGGCACTGTTATTATTATTATTATTATTATTACTATTATCTGAGATATGCTGTTATTAAAAACGAGCAAACAAATTCTGACTAATTGTATCCAAGAACTCTACAATGCTGGGCATAACTCCTCAATCACAATTCACGGTCATGTAAAGCAATTATGACATTTTTTTCATAAGGAAGAAAGCTTACCTTTTCTAGTGGGTCTGGAGTAGAGAGGATTTTCGTAGCCCAGAAACAGAGTGTATTTTCGGATGAATCTAATTTCGTTTCCATGGGCAACAAGGCATCTAGGAACGGGTTTCCAAACAAAAGAGGATATCCTTAAAATACACTGAGGTTTGTACTGTAGCTTATTCTATACAGCTTTTTATACTGTACACCTATAATTAAAGTGAATTTAGCTACCCTCTAGCACATCCATCAGTGTAAAAGTGAACACTATAGAACCAGCGCTGATCAGAAACTGTACTATTTGGGTGGTGGGTCATTCTCATCATAGTATTAGGAGTAAATTAGATTTAGCAACACTGCTGGAATTTAAACACTTTGATATCACTGCAAGATTAAAAACAGTTAGCAGTTAATAGTTAATAGAACTGGACAATGATAAGAAACTTTTGTATGGATAATAATCAAATAGAGCATGGAAAAATGGGTGATAACTTTCTGCTCACAAGGTGGATGTGCCTAATATATTGACCAATAAATATACACCATAAGAGCACCACCCAAACTGACAAACTGTACACAAAACCGAGACTGGGACATAAAAATATAGACAATAAATATAACTACATGTGCATCATACTGTGACTATTTACCTTGTTTTGTCTTTTTTGCCACAGGGACTGGATAGAGAGACAACCGACTCTGAGTATTTATATACAGCTTTCCATCCACTACTCTAACACTGTAGACTTGATTCTACGAAGAGAAAAATGTCACAATGTCAAAAACAGTTCAGTCAGAACACTGACAGTTTCATTACTGCGCCCTACCTGTAGTCCTGTGGAGGACGAGCCTGTCTCCAGGCAAAAATCAAAATAGTGCCATGGGCATATTAGTGCCAGTTTGCCATCTCCGAGATCCTCGATGTCTCCTTGGTCAAGTGGGCCTCCTGTCAGTAAAGCCAAAATCTTTATCAGTAAAGAAATAAATCAGGACAATACCTGAAAGCCTGAGCAGCTTTCAGGGATACACAATTTACCCAATTCTGTCTTCTTGGACTAGTTTATAATTATTTTAAAATATCCACTACTTTCAGTATTTCTCCACTCCTAACTGTTAAGGATGGTAAGGAAACACCTGGTGTGTTTGTATTGTATTTGCAATAAACACTGCTGTGTCATGTCATCTTGCCCTTTCTCTCTCTTTTTTTTTTAATCTTATACACATTTTAAACTTCTTTTACACAATGTGGATCTCACTGTTTAAAAGCTTGTAAAAATATACATCTCAAACTGTGGATGGTTGTCCCTCGTTCTGTTTTACCTTATCTTATATCATATTTTACTGTATTTCCCCTCCTTATCATTGCTACCCTGCTCTGGTCATCACACATATTTTCTTTTTTTTGGTATGTTGGCTCTATGAGCTTGCACTTAGTAGTTGTTCTCCTCTACATAATCTCCTGGAATCTCACACTCAAGTTTCCCTCGAAATACCACACACTGTTCATTGCTGCCTTGGATCAGATTTGCCAATAGATTGTGGCATGCTACACACACACATGAGCAAATAGACAAAAATAACTGTGTGCTGATTTCCAGCTGCGGCCCGAATCTTGTTGAAGCTGAAAGCCACGTCAGCGATGCGTACTGCCTTGTACTGACCATCTCAAGGACACCGTGTCTGACTCAAACATCCCCTGCTCTGAGTACACAGTGATGCCCGTATTCATCTGCCACATTTAGATCCTAGTTCACAGCCCAAATTGGTCCAAGCCTTGCAGCTAAAACAGCTTATAGAGAACCAGAAAGAGTGAGAGAAGATAGCTAGACAAGTTAATCACTTGGCAGCAGACATGACTCAGCGAAAATCAAGCAATGACCCTGGAGCCGAGAGCAGACAATTCAAAAGCTTGTATTTTTTACTCTCTATCATGAAAAAAAAACAATAACATTTATAAAACACTTTTATTGTAAGGAAGATTATTGGAAAATATATAAACGTTAAGCGAAATGTTAGGTTTGCTGCAAGTGTTATGTTAAATTCCAGGTGCTTGATTTGTTCACCCATGTTTAGTGGTTGGTACTGCAGGACGCCACTAGAGGGCGACAGAGACATTTTAATTTTGCTAAAATCTTACCAGTACACTGTGGTGTAATGTATAGTTTGATAAAAAATATTTCTTAATTACTAAAAATATTTCTTAATTAAATCAAGTTTGCATATTATTTTTAGTTATTCTTTCAATAAAGCTGTTGTTAAATATAATGATTATTTTGGTAATGTAATCACTATTCTGCCAATTGAAAAATTACCCGCAATTATATGAGCTACCTTGCTTTTTTAATTCAAAATCTAAAGAAAAATATATTTTTTACTTATTTCAAAAAGGAACGTTTTTTTCCGACTACGTATTTTTTCCATTCCATGTCCCCTTAGGAGCTCTGTAACCTTGTTCATGGAACAATGAGGAAAATAATGATGGAGAGCTTAGCAGTCACACTGGATGGTCTCTGCTATTTATATTATCAGATTAAAAATCAATAATTTATGTTTTGTAGAATAAATAATGTATTGCAGGTTCTTTATTTTTGTGGTTTAGATTGGTGATCTTAATGGAAGAAATTGAAACATGACATGCTGTTATTGGAAAACAATCCACAACAGGGTGGTGCCTAATACAAAGCAGTGTTCCTGGTACCCCTGCAAAGTTGCTTATTCTTCCCATAGGATTTTATTCTTTTTGTTGAGGGTGTACTGTTTTTTAAATATATATTAAAAAAAAAAATTATTTAATTGATTTTCTCGTCTAAAGGATTTAAGGGGGTGTCAAACTGGATCCTGAAAGTGAAAGTGTGGGTGCAGGTTTTCATTCTCACCAAGCAAAAGCCACACCTGAGTCCACCGGTTTAATTAGTCATTCTTGGCTTTAAACAGACTATCAGGGTTCTGCTTCGTTCAAATGAAAGTCTGCACCCACACCGGCCCTTTCTGGATCCTGTTTGACAGCACTGTCTTGATGTATTAATGTCAGCAAATACAGAACTCCCTATACCTCGAAAATAGTTTGTCTCAGTAACAGTGACCAGAATCATATGGTGTCATTTTCCTCTATGGCAAAAATTTTAAACATACAATAGTATGATAAGTCCTCTCATTTTTTGTTCAATATTTATTTATGTTGGTGAGTCAATAACGATGCGCACTCCGGTTATATTAAAACTTCTGTTAGCACTTTCTGTTCAAGGCTTCACTCTCCCCAGTCACTGTTGCGCAGGTGTGAACGTGTAACATCAGCTCATCTGTAACTGTGGTGCAAGTGAAAATGGAGGCTCCACTTATGATTTGCACAAAAGAAGAGCAGTGTGCAATGATTCTTTTTTTTTTTTGTCTGAGGGAGTACCTGGTGCTGAAACAACACACGGAAGAGCATAGACAAAAGCGTTTGAATATCTGCAAACAAATGCTTTAAGGAGGTGAGAGTTTCTTAAGGAGAATCGTTACTGGTGACTAGACACGGATTCATCACTACGAGCCTGAGAGTCATGTATGGAACAGAAACACCATCAAACGCCGACAGAGAAAAAAACTCTAAAGTCAACCATCAGCTGGAAAATTCATCAATGCTTACAGTTTTCTCGGATTCTCAAGGGTCAGTATTGGAACATTATGAGAAAAACGGTTCAACAATCAACAGTGCTCGTTACAGTGAGATGCTTAAACTTGGGATTAAACGCAGAGGAGTGATATCCAAGAGACATCCATTATAGCTCAAATTAAGGAAATTGTACACTATGTTACCTGTTAATAAAGTACTACTCATCGGTACGGCTTCTCTTTCTTCCTCAACACATTTTTAAAAATCCAATTCTTTTATATAGATGTTAGCAGCTAAGAAACAGAGATACAGAGCTCATGCTGATCCTGCAATAAGGGCAGCAAAGTTAGAGACGCAGAGAGAGCCTTGGCACGAGCTCAGATCACAAGAAAAGATGAAAACAGTGGCAGAGATGAGTGAGAGAGAAAATAAGAAGCAAAAGGACCAATTGGAAGAAAAGCACAGCAGGGAAAGAAAAAGCACAGGGTTGACAAATTAGCTTTACCACCAGAGAGTTCAGACAGCCAAGTGTTCCATCAATGTCTGGAAACAAGCTAGAGATTTATGATAGCGAGACAGAAACAGGTTTATTTATTTAACAGGAGAAGTGTGTCAGGAATTAAAGGTTCCCTTTCACAGACAAACAGTAAATTATCTGTAAAACCATTTCTTTGGGTTCAAAAAAAAAAAAAGTAAACGAGCTAAAAGTAAAAAGGTCTGTAAAAAAAGTACACAAAGAAATAAAAAAAACTCAAGTATTCACCCAACAAACAAACAAAAAGCGTGGTTGTCAACTCTGTTACACCTATTTTTTTTCAAGTTTTAAATAATTAAAATGCTCATATCCATAAGAGTGAACTGTACATCTACACAAGTTGGAGTTATGCATAATATCTCTTAATTTAAACTATCAAAATGACCCGTACAGTAGTTTTATAATAAAAACTATTCCTGCCCTTAATTGCAAAACACATCACTTGTATAGCCAAAAAAATCCTGTATCATCACTGCAGTACCACATTACCAGTCAAAAAGTTTGGACACACCTTGTAATTCCATTCTCTTTCCTGATTTTTATTTATTTTGACATGCAATAATGCAATAATGCAATAATCTCCTTTGAACAGTTGATATTGAGATGTGTCTGCTACTTATGATCTGTAAACCTTCATAACGGCTCTAATCTGAGGTGCTCTTTGTTAATTGGTCATTTCTGAGGGTGGTAACTCTAATAATTTCTCCTTTGCAGCAGATTTACTCAAAGCCAATTCCCACTTGTCATTAGGGCACTCCCCCATCAAGGCTACAACTGGCAGTCAGGGAGGGCCGAAAACTATCATGCGTTTCCTCTTTCTCATCTTTTTGAACTGTTTCCTCACGCATCATTGGGAGAGGCATAACACACTCGGAGGATAGCACTATCTGCTCCTTTCGTTTGGGTAAGCTCACAGATGCTGCAATTGATGTGAGAGCGCTAGAGTGTCTCCCATCCCACCCCTCTGTGAGAGAGCTGAGCTAATGCATCACAACCGGGGTGTGAACGTGTGATTTCCGGAAGTTAGCGCAAGCACTTTACACAGAATAGAGCCCATCATAGGAGACTTAGGGCATGAAGGAAGGTACACCCTGGATAGGATGACATTCCATCACATGGCGCACACACTACGGGCAATTTGGTAACGCCGGCCAACCTAATCTTTGGACTGTAGGAGGAAACCGGAGCACTTGGAGGAAACCGGAGCACTTGGAGGAAACCCACCAAACACAGGAAGAACATGCAAACTCCACGAACACACACAAGAATCGAACCTTCGACTCTGGAGGAGCGAGGCGACAGTGGGAATTAATCAAATGATTTTAATAACATCCCTAATGCATGAAACATCATGCTTGTCATTTATTTGTAAATCAAGTCTATGATTGCGTGGATCACGCTATATATTGTACAACCCCCTGTCAATCAGCCGTTACTATAGCAACGATACCCTAGCATTAATGCAAAGCCTTCTGACCAATCAGAATGGAGAATTCAACAGCACATTATATGTGACATCCGTGTTGAGTTTGTGTTATTATGACTGTTACTGAAGAGCTGATGCTGGTGTTGGTCAGAACACACACCTTCATGTGGACAGGACGAGTCCATCGCCCAAAAGCGTCCGTCCTCTGTTCGCACAAGTACGATATGCTCTCCATCCTCAGAATAAAACCTTAAACACATTGTGATTGTAACTCACACAATTCAGACGCAACGTGATATTCATGGGTACGAAATGTAGTTTAAAAAAATACATAGCGTTTTATTTATTTATTTGATTTGTTGAAATATGGTTCCTACTTGGTGCACGGTGACTTAAACCTGGCTGCTTCTCCGACACACTGCCAGCTCCCGGCTTTCACAACATCTTTAAGAGCCTCAACTAAATCCTGTTCAAAATGCTCCATGGAGAATCTTTTTGTTTAACATGTGCAAAATAAATAAATAAACACTACAAAATCCATTCATTCACACACATCAGCGATTCGACGTGATTTCCTTCCGGTTTATCCGACACTTCAAAATATAATTCTAGAATTGTATTTAAAAGCTAATGTATCATTTAAAATTGGGATAATTACTAATTAATTACGTGTCTCAATTATTTACAATATTTACAATAATGTATGATTTAATTAAAATAACACGCTTTACTAAAAGGACTTTTATTATCGTGAAATGTACTCCGGCCACAAGAGGGCAGTGTAACCAGTACCATAAGCAGCGCTGGCTTGCCCTGGCTGTGTTTACAAACCGCGGCACACGTTACTATTTTTTTATTTTATTATTTGTCTCAGACTTTAACAGCTCAGAAGCTGTAAGACCATGCCTATAGAGTGCTCAGTCCTCGGGTGCACAAACCGGTTCGTGAAAGGCTCAGACATCCGCTTCTACAGGTAACACAGACCACATTCTAGCCTTGATATGAGATGTCTTTTAAGTACGGGGAAAATAAATGATTAATTAAGTCGTATAAATAAAAGACAAATAGTTCTTTAGAATTAAATATTTGTATGAAGCCGAAACTATTATCGGAAATTAATTTGTGCAGATTTATGTGAACATCCACCATGTTTGTTTCTCAAACATATACCAACTTCATAGTCACGTGATTAAGTAAGCCACGCCTTTCGAAAAATACCGGAAATGTAAAATTGTAAAATGTGTACATTCTGTATTAAACAATAGTAATAATAATGGACTCTGTGGTGGACAATCCATGTGTGAAAATGATGTGTCATTCTCCAGTCTCACAGTTAGAGCCCGATTAATCCCGGCATTGTCATCTTGGAATATTCCCTTGCCAGGATTGAAGAAAATGTTCAGTGATAGAAAAACCTGGCCACTCAGTGTAGCCAGATAGTCAGCTGAATTCATTTTATGAACTTCATATAGACTTAATGCTGAATCTAGACCTGAGCAACTGAAGCCACCCGAGACTATAACACTTCCTACACAGGCTCTCCTCAGTTGTTTTCTTTGCTCGATGCAGGACAATAATTTAACGCCTCTGAAAGAGTGTAACATTTTTGCCATGACCATAGGATATATCTTCTGAAACGGTTGAAGGAATAAGAAGCTACTCATTGCATCAGTTAGGGTTAAATAACTTGTTGCCTATTTCCTATTAATTTAGGAGGTATACAATGAAAGAGAGATGTCCTTCAGGTTGTCTGGTTTTCTTTAACCCATTCAAAGTTTTTAAAACTTGTAGCTGTGATGATCTATTCATTGGCCGGCACTAACTAATACTTCTCTACAGATTCCCCATCAGCAAGCCTAAGTTAGCTGAGAAGTGGATTCGAAGCCTCGGTCAAAGAAACTTTTTGCCGACCACCAACTCGTGCCTGTGCTCCGAGCACTTCCTGCCCAACTGCTTCCGTGATTTCGATGGCAAACAGTTCCTGAGGGAAGATGCTGTTCCTACCATTTTCGCGCACACTGCCAAGCAGGGGGCAGATGGGAAAAAGGTATGAGTGTGGCTCTGAAGGCTATAATAAACCTTAGTGTTGTCTATGTGATGATCTATAGCACACAAAAGGAAAATGTTGCAGTTTGTGCTCAATTTCATGAAGGGTGCCAAAAATTCTGGAATGCATTGTAGTTATTATTGAGGATGTGTGAGGAATTTATTAAAAGAACCAATTCAGTAAAAAAAAGGGTGATGGTGATAGCAGTGCAGGTAAAAAAAAAAAACCTCACTTCAAGCATTTCTTATATTTAGGATTGTCATTCATATGTCAATTTAATATGATGTTTTAAAATATTTTTGAAAAATGATTTCCAAAAACTACAATCTCTATAATTTTTTTCTTTTCGCATTCTGTGTTGATTTTGTTCCACGGTAGATGCCGTAAAGTCAAGATTGAAAATTATGCTTTAAGCTGGAAATAAATATTTAAAAAGGTGCTTAAATTACTTTCTTTAAAGGGAGCTCGCTCTGGTACAGTTTCTGAGGGAGGCAAGCAGAAAACCACGAAGGACAAGAGACAAGTCTCAAAGGATACTGGCCAAAAGGTAATGCTGTTCTCACCAAAACATGAGCATGTTTACATGCTTAGTACTGTTAGTGCCATAGTCTTTACATGATTATTTACACATGGGGGGGGAATTATTCATTACCAAGAAACTGTATTGATGTATGTGATTGATTTTTAAAGGTAATTACTGAGGATAATAGAAACAGATGTTTTCACCCTGTTAATGTGTTGAGCAAATCTACTAATATATGTAAAATTGAGCAATATCGTCTAGCTCCTAGAGGAGCAGATGTTTCCATTATAGTGAAGCTTTTGCACAAATATTTTGTAATTTTCTTTAAGTTTGTAAAAGTCTTACCATCTCTCTCACTCACTCATCGTCATTACCACTTAATCCTGTATTCAGGGTCGCGGGGGGCCTGGAGCCTATCCCAGTAGACTTAGGGCACGAGGCAGGGTACACCCTGGACAGGGTGCCAGTCCATCGCAGGGTCTTACCATCTCATATAACTTTATTAAACCCAGAATAGGAAAAAAAACTAAAAATTTTTTTTTTTATTTAGGAAGCTAGGAATTGAATATCAGAGCAGCTGCAGATGGTGCTGTCCAATTAATCAACTTTCAATCACAGTTTTGGCTTCCATTTATTTTGAAAATATGCTAATCAATGTTATACATAAATTGTGGTATATTCCTTTTTGCAATAATGTTCTTGCTTTGTGCTTTCACTCTTCACTTTAATCCTGGTTGTGACATTCATCTCTCTCTCTCTCTCTCTCTCCATTCATTTATTTTACTTATTTCACAGTTGAACTACACTAGTGGCCAAAAGTATTAGGACAGAATTAGCCATGTACTGTATTATAGTTCTCTGTGTGAGATTTCACTAATTAGTTCTAGTCTAACTAGCTAAAGCGTTGTGATGATTAACTGTAAAAGTTTTTTTTTTTTTTTTTAGGGAAAAGCAGGAAATGATGCATCCAAGCGACGTGGAGGGGCAAAGGTTCAATCCAGTGAGAGGTATCTGATTAGAATTTTAAGAACTTCTGAGATATTTGGGAACTTCTGATATATTTTGTGATGAGTTGAAGATGGCGGAGCTCATGTAACAATAACATGTGTGATGAATCTCACTAAAGGCACATTTCTTGTTTTACATCTTTTCTCCAATTCAGGCAGGTCAATACAGCTAAGAGTAATTTGTACGACAGCCGAGGTCTGTTGATCTCCTGCGGCAGAGACCTGTGCGACTGCTTGGATGTAGACTGCATGGGCTGCTTCTACCCCTGTCCCGAATGCAGCTCCCGCAAGTGTGGCGTCGAGTGCCGCTGCAACAGGAAGTGGCTGTATGAGCACATGAAAGTGGAGGGAGGCGAGATCATCCAGAACATGTTTGCAAGCTAACTGGCGAGGAAAAAAAAACATTGTTTGGGGTTCAGTGCATTGGTTAGTTGGCTTGTGATGTAAATGTTAAGGCCGTCAGTTTTATACTAGTGTTCATCTAGTCAGTATAAAGTAGTAAAGGTAAACAGAGTCTGAAAAGGTCAAGCAGTTATCCAGAGACATCGCTGGCTTTTGGGTTCGAAGTTTGGACTTCAGGAGAGGTTTCTGTGTGTCAGCCAACATTCTGAAGAAATGAAAGAACTTTGATACTCTGCAGTTATGGATCGAACACTGTGTTTGGGAGTTTTCTTTTTAATTCAAGGACTTTCTGTTACTTTCTGTGAAAAACTGAAAGTTTTACATAATGATTCACCAGGCTCACTTTCATCACTTTCACTTCAAGAGAATTCATAGGCTGACTGTTGGTTCTTCTTTAAAGTTAAACAGGCTCTGTCCTTGTGTTGTAAATTCTCATGTGAATCTAAAATTCTGGCTTTGTGTGCTGGTCAGAAGCCTAGGTTTGTGCTACATAGTGTTTACAGTTCTACTGTGTAGCATTGCTTTCAATTACAACTCCATTCTACACTAATTAACATTAACAAACTTTGAACTTCTGTAAACCATCATTAAGATGCTACATATAATATTACAGGATTGTTACTTCTCTACTATGATCTTATTCCTTGATAGTGCTGAACTTCATGGTTTGTTTGTGTTAACTGTTTTGTTGAACTGTGTGTATTTAAGGAACCTTGAGGTGTTTCCTGCAGTGTTATTAAAGGAATACTCATTCATTTTTAAGTCTCTGTGTACTGCATATGTAGCGTATGTGTGATTAACACAGACAAAAATTTAAATGCGTTTTCTTGCACTGAGAAAAGAAAAGAAATCCTGATTAACCAAAAAGTATTCCAGTGTTTTAACGTGTCATTAAATGTTTTTGATGCAAAAACTTCATTTTTGAAGTGCTCAACAAAAATCAGTATAATTTCTTCTTTAAGAGGCAGAATTACTCCTGATTTTGCCTAACAACTATTTTACTTATAGTACTGTGCAAAAGTCTTGGGCACATACAAAAATATGGCATAAGCAAAAGATGCT
>JAOVVA010000037.1:6133389-6146325 GCA_028565275.1 Leiocassis micropogon | reverse complement strand
TTTAAACAAAACATACTTAAGTAAAAGTAAAATTACAGATTTTAAAAACTACTATAAAAAGTAGAAGTACACAAAAAATCTACTCAATTACAGTAATGCGAGTAAATGTAATTCATTACTTTCCATCTCTGATCAAATCAAAGTAGCCCATGACAGAACCTCCACGAATTATCAAATTTAAACAATATTGCATAATAGTGATTTTCTTTCCCTGTTGTGAGAATCCATCTAAATTTTAGAAGTTTACAGCCTAATATACTTAAATATGCAGGATTTTTTTTGGCTCAAAGATAGCAAAGCAGGCTTTTTTACATACAGTATATGTAATTAATGTTGCATTGCCCCCTTCTTTTTGTCCACCTAAAAAATGTTTTTAACTTGATGACTTTCTGAGTGCAAAATTTCCAGACAGCATTAAGTTCTGGCTTGGGCAATTATTCCTTCAAAGTAGGGACCTTCTCGTTCTACCTAGTGTGTGGATTTCTGACTGATTTCTGACTCACAGTGTTTTGAGACTGGGGTAAGTGTGTGTAATGAGTGGGTTTGAGACTAGTTTCTCTGAGTTTGGGGAAAAAGCCAGATAGGAGGCTTTTAACATGCAGGATTTTTGATAACGTAACACCACTCAGAAGCATCTGTGCTCGGTACAGAATCATTTATATTTGAGGCTGGTCGGTCAGTCACAGATATATCTCTACTATATATGTAAAAACATTTATTTATTTTATTTTGGAGTCAGTCTGGAGTCACCACACAAAAGAATTAAGATTCCTAACTGAATTGTTGTTTTTTTTAACCCCCATTTCTAATTATTACCTATACCTATACACTACTCACTAAGAGACAGCATAACTCCAAAACTACAATCATCATGTCACATCTGCGACATGAATGATCTCATTCCCACACCTTAGTAAGTCATGGCCACAACATAGCATCTCATTCCTACAATTTAGTAAGTCGTGGCCACAACATGGTATCTCATCCCCACGCCTTTAGTACTGTAAGACGTGGCCACAGATTCATTTTTCCCCAATGCCACCAGAGGGGCTCAAAGCTACAGGTAGGACATAATGTGAAATTAGCTGATATAACTACAGATTTTTTTGCCAGGGTAGAAGAAAAAAAATTATAGAACACCAGCTCTGACATATTTAGGGGCCTCAACTCAGTCATGCTCGAAATTCTAGAAATGTTAGTTTAATGTTTGCAAAAAAAAAAAAAAAAAAAAAATATATATATATATAATTTTTTGCATAATAAATATTATTAAAATAATGAAACAGACACTACAAAATGAATTTATCAGTGATTGAGCGTGATTTACTTCCGGTTTATCCTACACTTTGTCCAACTTTTAAAATACAGTATAACGATCTACTTGTCTTCACAAGCTAATTTATCGTTTACTCTTTTTTCACTAATTGCGAATTAATTACGCACCAAAATTTTGTACAATATTTACAGTAATGTGTAATTTGATATAAAAAAAAAATAAATAAATAACACGCTTAACCAGAAGTACTTTTATTATCGTAAAATGTACTCCGGCCACAAGAGGGCGGTGTAACCAGTACCATAAGCAGCGCTGGTTTGCCCTGGGTGTGTTTACAAACCGCGGTACGCATTACTATTTTTTTTAAATTTTTTATTTATTTATTTTCGTATTTGTCGCAGACTTGAACAGCTCAGAAGCTGTAAGACCATGCCTATAGCGTGCTCAGCCCTCGGGTGCACAAACCGGTTCGTGAAAGGCTCCGAGATCCGCTTCTACAGGTAACACAGACCACATTCGAGCCTTGATATGAGATGTCTTTGCTTATGGAAGTTTAAATACGTGATTCATTAAGGCGGATAAATAAAGGACAAATATTTGTTCGGTTTAAAAAAGGAGAGTGTCCGAATCTCAAGCGGTTTTAAATGATTCAGAAGAAGGAGAATTATTGTTTGTTGTTTACTGCACCTCTATAGACTTACTGGCCGAGAGAGACAAAACACACACACACACACACACACACACGAGTCTGAAGGTTTATTATCAGTAAAGAGATCATATTTAGGCTTTTAGCTGGATCAACAACATCAACAGAAACAGTTATTAACATGTCAGAGACAAATATTAATTTTCACAAAGTCTACTGCTTCAGTGTTTTTAGATCATGTTACTATGGTAACTGTACTGAATTAGAACTACAAGCATTTCATAAGTACCAAAGGCTTTCATTTCTGACTAGTGTTAGTACTCATCATCATCATCATCGACGGGTAAAACAGTTTTTAGAAATAGTTAAAGAGGTTAAAGTTAAAATAATCTGATCAGCTTTAATCACTGATCTTATTATTATTTCAGATTGAAGCCCACATACTGTACTGTACACTTCTGTCTGTCTTTCTGTACGGCAGAACTCTCTGCCTGACTTATTAACACAAAGATATCACATTTTGTGAGGTTGAGCAGCTTGTTTACACTAAGTTGCACTTCTTTGGTTGTCGGCCAAATACACTCCCTGTTCGGTCATCGCAGAGTGAATCACCGATGACTCACTGAAAAAATAGATCAGATAAAGATTAAGTTTTGTCTTTAAACGACTCCACCACGTGAAAAATTCACTTATACCCCTTCAGCAGTGTTATTTCAGCTGTGAACATATTCAGTGTAGGTTTTCTAACTAATATCTATTGGTGCAGGTGTTTGTTTACGTTCAGCAAGTAGCTTATTTTAAAATAGATTTTTAAATACGGCACATAACTGATCATATAAGTACTGCCAAAGTTTCATTAAATTCTGTTGGACATTCTGCTGGACAGACATACATACATACAGAGTCTGGTTTTGGGTCCTCCAATGTATGAAACGTAAAGATATCATCTAGTTTAAATTATTCCTTTATGTATCAATATATTTAAAAATTACTGTAATAAATACAAATAAAATAATACGAATAAATCCAGTTTATTTATTATTTATTTGATAATTGAATAAAAAATTATTTTAATGCGTTTATTTTTGAGTGATTTGTCATGTTATACAAATTGGTTTACCTAAAAAAACAAAACATAAAAAAAAAAAAAAAACCACACAGTTCAGCCATTACAGCGGAACCTCAGCATATGGATTTAATTTGTTCTGTTGGCGAGTTTCTTAAAGTGAAACTTCATATTGTGATCCGAATTGTCCAATAAGAAATAATGTAAATGCAGATACGAGATGGAATCAAAAAGTTTCAAGACTAGTTTTGTAACACGCCAAACAGATGGCACATCAAGTTAGAACAAAGAGCGAACGTCAAATGCTGCGCTGAACTGGACAAATCTGCCGTAAAGACATATTTGACATGATTCTGCAAGTTCATGGCGATGCTGCAGTGAATCGTTCGAGGTGTTTTGAGTGGCGTGTGAGCTTTAAGAGCGGAAGAATATCACTGGAAGACGACGAGAGATCAGGAAGACCTTCAATGAGCTTAATCTCCCAAAATGTCGAAACTATTCATCAACTTGTACATGATGATCGTCAGAGAACAATACACAGCCTTGCTGCCATTGTCATACGGAACAGTCCAGGCAGTCCTCAGGTGTGATTTGAAAATGCGCCATATTGCTGCCAGGTTTGTTCCCAGGCTGCTTGGGTGTAGGGTACAACCCTGAGTGAAACAACAGTCATCACAGTGGATGGAAAAGCCAAAAGGAAGAATTTCATAGAGAATTCTACTGCCAGGTTTATATTGCCAGGATACTGTCTCATTATATAACCCAACCATAAAGGTGGATTTAGAATGTTGTCAATACAAGATTAGTTTCAATCAGGTTATCCATTTTTCTCAACACTTTTCTAAATTATTATTTTTTAAACCTGTAGCTGTGATGATCTATCCATTGAACTAATCTCCTTCTCTGCAGATTCCCCATCAGCAAGCCACAGTTAGCTGAGCAGTGGGTGCGAAGCCTCGGCCGAAAAAACTTTGTCCCGACCACTAACTCGTGTCTGTGCTCAGAGCACTTCCTGCCCGACTGCTTCCGTGATTACAACGGCAAACAGTTCCTTAGGGAAGATGCCGTCCCAACCATTTTTGCACACTCCAGGGAGGGGGCAGATGGCACAAAGGTATGTGTGTGGCTCTGCAGGCTAAAGTAAAAGTTAATAATGTAGTGCTGTCTATGCGATGGTCTACAGCACACAACACACTGTTAAATGGAAAATGTTGCAGTTTGTGCTCAATTTCATGACGGGTGCCAATAATTCTGGAACGCACTGTAGTTATTACTAAGGATGTGTGAGGAATTTATTAAAAGAACTTATTGAGTAAGCAAGGGTGATTAAGATAGCAGTACAGGTAAAAAAAAAAAACAATTCATGCATTTCTCAGATTTGATATGATTATCAATTTCTTTTGCAGACATATTAAAATAATTTCCATCTATAATTTTCTGTTTGACTTCAGAAATAAAAGGGCAAAATCATGTGTGCCAGCCTGGGCAAGAAGACACATTAATACTGATATTGTAATAAATTCTTATACGAGATATTATATGTCAGTTCGTAAAAATGTTTAATTTTTAATATGCTTGTCAAAAACTGGGCTTTTTTTTCTTTTCACATACTGTGTTGATGTTATTACACAGTAGATGATGTAAGGTCAAGGGTCAAATTTGAGCATTATGCTAAAACCTGGAAATAAATTATTTAAAAAGCTGTTTCAATTCCTTCTAGATCGAATTACGGAAAAACCGTGGAGGACTTGTGATGAAAGAGGAATCTCGCTCTGGTTCAATTTCTGATGGAGGCAAGCAGCAGTTCACGAAGGACAAGAGACAAGTCTCAAAGGATAGTGGCCAAAAGGTACATTAATGCTGTTCTACTCACCTATTGAGGATAATATAAATAGTAGTCTATTAATCTACTAATTTCTGTCAAATTGAGAAATATCTTATCTAGGAAGAGAAGAAGCTTCCATCGTGGTGAAGCTTGTGCATTGTGCACAAATATATTTTGCAATTTTATACCCTCTCCCATAGCTTTATTAAACCTTGAATGGTAAAAACTAAAAATGCAATTTTCCAGAAGCTAGGAATCGACTGTGTTAGTGAATATCAGAGCAGCTGGTGCTGATGCTGTTCAATTAATCAAATTTCAATTACAGTTTTGGCTTCCAACGATTTTGAGAATAAGCTAATTAAGATTATAAAATTATTGTAGGATATTCTGCTTTGTGCTTTCACTCAAAGTTAAAGCCCGACTGTGACATTTATCTCATTTATCTCTGTCTTTTATTTATTT
Source organism: Leiocassis micropogon (assembly GCA_028565275.1). Lineage (NCBI taxonomy): Eukaryota > Metazoa > Chordata > Actinopteri > Siluriformes > Bagridae > Leiocassis > Leiocassis micropogon. Next base: position 6,141,050 of record JAOVVA010000037.1, on the reverse strand, counting down.
AACTTATTTTACATTTGAATTACAATAATGGCCAAAAGTATTAAGACAGAATTTGCCATGTATCATAGTTCTCCCTGTGAGATTTCACTAATTAGTTCTAGTCTATTTAGAGTTGTGCTATTAACTGAAAAAGTATTTAAAAAGTAATATTTGACAATATTCAGTTTCTGGAGCACATAGCCTGGGTTATCTCCTGAGCTAAACCCAATAGAAAACCTGTTGGACAATGGTGAGCGAGGCAGCAGCAGCCAAGAAACAATCTTATTTACATAATCTTCAGAAAGCAATCAAGCAGACATTGATTCTTTTGATCTTTTTTTTTTAACAGGTAAAAACAGTTAATGATGCGTTTAAGCGACGTGGAGGGGCTAAAGTTCCATCCAGTGACAGGTAATTGTTTTGAATTTGGATTCCAAGTAGGAAAATTTGACATAGAGACATTTAGGAACCGACGATCTATTTTGTAACAAATTGAAGATTTTAGAACTGTCTGCATTGAGTCTCACCAAAAGACGCATTTCTGGTTTTACGTCTTTTCTCCAATTCAGGCAGGTCATGACCGCTAAGAGCAAGGTGTACGACAGCCGAGGTCTGTTGATCTCCTGCGGCAGAGACCTGTGCGACTGCTTGGACGTAGACTGCATGGGCTGCTTCTACCCCTGTCCCGAATGCAGCTCCCGCAAGTGCGGCGTCGAGTGCCGCTGCAACAGGAAGTGGCTGTATGAGCAGGTCGAAGTGGAGGGAGGCGAGATCATCCGGAACAAGTTCGCAAGCTAACTGGCGAGGAAAAAAAAACATTGTTTGAGTGTTTGGGGTTCAATGCATGGGTTAGTTGGCTTGTGGTGTAAATGTAAAGGCCATCAGTTTTGTACTAGTGTTCATCTAGTCAATATAAATAGTAAAGGAAAACAGAGACTGAAGTGGTCAAGCGGTTATCCAGAGACATCGATGGATTTTGGGTTTGACTTCTGGAGAGGTTTCTGTGTCAACAATCAGCCAACAATCTGAAGAAATGAAAGAACTTTGATACTCTGCAGTTGTGAATCGAACACTGTGATTGGGAGTTTTTTTTTTTTATTTAAGGACTTTGTTACTTTCTGTGATAAACTGAAAGTTTTACATAATGCTTCACCAGGCTCACTTTTATCACTTTCACTTCAAGAGATTTCATAAGCTGTCTGCTGGTTCTTTTAAAATCTTTAACGTTAAACAAGCGCTGTCCTCGTGTTGTGAATCTGATTCTGGCTTTGTGCGCTCGTCAGAAGCCCAGGCTTGTGCTACATGGTGTTTACTTTACAGTTCTGCTGCGTTTCATTGCTTTCCATCACAGCTCCATTACGTTAATAAACTTTCAACTTCATTGTTAATAAACCTTCAGTAAGATGCTACATATAATAATGCAAGATTTTTGTGACTACTCTTATGCAGTCCCTTGCCTCGGTGATGCAGAACTTCATGGTTTGTTCGTGTTAGCTGTTGTGTTGAACCGTGTGTGTTTAGGGAACCCTGAGGTGTTTCCTGCAGTGTTATTAAAGGAATACTCATTCATTTTAAGTCTCTGAGTACTGCATATGTAGTGTATGTGTGATTACCATGGACAAAAATCTAAAGGCACTATTTTCTTGCACTAAGAAAAGAAAGGAATTTATTATTATTATCACTCAAAATATATTCCATTTTTTAAGGTGTCAGTGAATGTTTTTGATGCAAAACATTTATTATTGTAGTGCTCAAACATCTGTATAATTTCTCAATTAAGTTGCGGGACTACTCCTGATTTTGTCAATGCAAACAAGGCAAACTCTTCACGAAAGTGCATAGAACTGCTTTTTACTGTTTTTAATCACATTTTAGCAGATAAAACAAACAAAAAAAAATCTAAGAACAGTTTTACTAAGACTTTTTTCTTGGGTTTGTTTAATTTTAACACTTTCATTCTTAAAATTGAAATTTAGGTTGAAGCTGTGTGTTATGATGGGATTATTGACTGCTTTCTACAACTTCCATTAAATGTTTTTAATTATAATGTTTATAATTCCCCCCCCCCCCATTATACAGGAACATGTCTTTTGTGTCTGTGGAAATCGTATCCACCACAGATACCTTTTTTTTTTTCATTTTTATTTTTGAGTATCCTTTTAATAACATACATTATCACTTTTTTCCCTACTCTATTTGTTGATTAAAGGTTTGTTATGAATTTTCTGTTACCACTTTGTGTCTCTAATTGGTTTATATTGATGCTGTTCATGCATCAAGCATAATCACACACACGCAGTTTGAATTTCACGTTGATTCATCATCTAGTTGATTAGTTGTGAAATGGAGCAAAATAAGCCTGGATCATTGGTTCTGCTCTTTGGAGTAAATGCAAAGTATGTGTAGAGAGAAGAATTTCATAATTGGTCTCTGAAGAATAATTATAAGTCGTGCAAAGCACTCATGCATACATCACTCATTCAGCATGAAATAGTGTGCGTGTGTGTGTGTGTGTGTGTGGAGTCTAGAAGCAGCTGCTGTGTTACAGAAACAAATAGAAGATGCTAATTCTGCATGTGAGCTGTTTTAATGAAGCAGTGTTTACATGCTCAGGTGAGGCTAAACAACAGCGCATCATGTCCTTCATGATGTTCAGGGTCAAACAGAACAGACCTGGAGTTAATTGGTAGTATAAGGTTTTGAACTGTGTGTGTGTTTTTTTTTTAAACAAATATTTGTAGGTCTTTGTAAAGTGATAACGGTGAGATAGGATAATTATTGTAAATGATGGAACCTGACGGTACGCAATATTTAAAAAAATAATTATAATATGCTGAAAGAAGTGTAACAGATTGCTGCAGTGAGAGCTTCGGGCTGTTGGCTGAGCTTATGTGACTCGGTTCAGTAGTAGGCGTGTGTGTCGCAGCTACTCGGCTGCATGCTGAAGGCGCTGCAGTCTGTGATCTCTGTGTTACACTGGCTGCACTCACAGCTCAGAGCCACAGGGTAGGTGAAGGACGAGTCAACCCCCGGAGCACAGCCTGGCAGCTGAACGGTCTCATAAGTCCAATCCCTGAAGTTACAGGTGTTCTGGAAATATGGCGCCATTGGACTGCGGTATGCTCTTTCCTGAAAATTAGGAAATGAAAAACATTTAGCTATGTTACAATATCATCTGTTATATAATGTCTTCTCTACCAGGAAGATAAATAACAAGATCCTTAATAATCATTGCTTTGTTACTTACGGTACCAGTCAAACGTTTAGACACACCTTCTCATAGTTTCAAAACTATGAAATTACACTTAAGGAATTGGGTAATTAAGTAACAACAACAACAGTCAGTTGTTATTTTGAGACATGAAGGTCAGCTGTTCTGGAGATGTTCTTGCAAGAACAGTATTGTCAAGTGCATTTGCAAAACCCATCAAGCACCATGATGAAACTCTCATGGAGACCATCCCAGGAAAGCAAGAACAAAACTTACCTCTGCTGCAGAGAAGTAGTTCATTTAGAGAAAATTATCAATTAACAAACAGCACCTCAGATTAGAGCCGTTATGAAGGTTTGAGAACACATCTCATTATCAACTGTTCTAAGCGGTTTGGATGCCTTTAGAATTGTTTTACAATATAGAAAGAAATAAAAATCAGGAAAGATCATGGAATTAGAAGGTGTGTCCAAACCTTTAGTGCAAATAGAATTTAAATAGAAATTTTATTCATCACACACACACACACACACACACACACACACATACACACACACACACACACACAACCATTCACAATATGACATGCAGTGAAATTCTTTATGACTCTCTCAACCAAAGACAAAAAAATTACATTAAAAAATCCACACAAAAATAAAATTTAACTATAAATAAAGTTTACATTAAAGTAAAATGTACATTACGAATAGAAAAGAAATTTAAATTCTATTCTATTCTAGAATTTTAACAGAACATATTAAATAAAAAAATATTATGCAGGAAAATGTATAAAAATGGGCGTCAGATACACATTTAAGTACAAAAGTTTGTACCTCCTTTTTATATGGGAAGGAACACGGTTTGTGCAAATTTTTTGGAGTCTAACTCAGCAATTAGGCTGTAGTCTGTGGTGATGTACCTGAGTCTGACAAAGGCCGGCACAGGCTGTGGTGTTGATGGTGATGCAGCTGCCACACTCGTCACTCTCCACGGTGATGGAAATGCTTGTAAGACGGCAACGAGTCTTGCATTCTGACCCCGCCCACACCAGCATAGGCAACAGCAACACCATAGCAACGCCACGCATCATCACCTTGAAATCAGAACAAAAGAAAAAATGTGAATATGCAAATTGCACTGTAAATTTTTGTTTGAACAATCCTGATCATTTGCACTAGATAACAGGAATTGTTGGGCCAGTGGTTAAAGCTGTGATTTGCTATTTTCCAGACAGGAAGTTCAAGCCCCAATGCTACAAAGTTGTTTCTAACAAGCTAGGATATTTGAAGAACGAATTTACATGATTATATGAAATTAAAGTTCTTCTTCTAATGTTAACCTGTATACATCTAAGAGGATAAAATAAAACACAAGCAAGTTAGAAATCAAGCTAAACAATGATGAAAGATCTGAGGTTTGCCTTACCTGCTGGAAATTCTTTTCGTCTTATGTCGTCTGTCACCATCTTACTTATACCCTCCTGTCAGCCCAAACGCCCACCTCAGGGCCAAAATGGCCCCAGTCTTATCTTCGGGTCATATTTCTTTTTTATTTTTGATGCCATTTGTAGAGGTGGACTCTAATCCCCAAAGCTCCCTAGCCTTGGCATTCAGTGTTTAGTCTGACAGAGGTTTAGTCTGAATTGCATCCTGCTGAAGGGTCTGGGGCTTCAAGGTCAAAACTCCCACAAACTTCACAATGGAAAACACCACTGGATCTCCCAATACATTCTGTAAATTGAAGAACATGGACAAAAGAATTGAGATATAAGATGCAAAGTCTTGTACAAGGGTTGTTCAAATCAAACCGGGACCTTTGTGGAAAATAATAAAACACAGTTCTATTTGATTGATTTGAGATGGAAAAACTCCCTTTATTTCTTTATATAATCCCCTGCTACACTAATGCACTTATCCCAGCATTTCACTAGTGCTTGGATACCAGCAAGGTAGAACCATGATTGGACTTCCTGCTTCATGTCTGAAACGCCATCTTCCTAGGATCGCCTTTAACGGTCCAAACATGAGAAAATGGTTCAGAGCAAGGTCAGGACTGTACAGGTGATGTGGCAATAACTCCCAGCTGAGTTGCACTGTGCAAGTGGTGCAGTGGGCAGTATGAGGTCATGCATTGAATAGATATTGACCTTCTGTCAATCAAGCCTTTTACCCAGTTCCCATGGTGAGGGTCATTAATCATTTTGCACTCCAGCTCCACACTTTAATTGCACCAAGGTCCATGTGTCCTTTTAGAATCCAATTTGCCTGCAACCTTCAGTTAACACAAAATGAACCTGGAATACTGTACAAACAGTAAACAAACCACGTCTTCATGTGCATAAACAAAAGCTTAAGTAATATTAATGTAATTTCAAACCATGAATATTAAATACCACCATTAGTTTGCAGTCAAGGTTGAAATGTAATAATTTAAACATTCACAGACAACTATTAAAACTCTAACAAAACAAATAAAAAAAAGACATAGATATATCCTTTATATAAAATAGAAACAATGCTTTCTCTCATACGCACACACAGTACATATACAGTACAGTATATTAGTTAGTTATATACCTCTACCCCAACAAGATGTTTATAAGGGTTGCAAGTATAAAGCCCACTAGTTAGATGAAAACTAGACTAACATTTTACCAAATGCCTAAAATCCATTCAACTTAAGTAACTGTTATCCTGGTAAGGGTTACATGTCCCTCTGTAAGTTGGTATCACCCAGTGTGAATTGAGGATACTACAGATGGGATGGCAGTCAATCTCAGAGCACCACTTACACATTCATTCACATATAAGAGCAAATTAGAATGAGTGGCATCTTTTTGGGAGGAGAAGAAACTAAAAAATCCCACATGGAAATGGAGAGAACATGTCAAACATGTGAAAACTCCACACTGATAGTTAGCTCAGGATTAAACCAAGGACTCTGGAGCTGTGGTGTGGCAATGCTACCTGCTGGGGCACCATGGAGCCCCTTTATACACTGTAAAATATATATTTTGTACATGTTATGCTATATTGAAAAAGTATTGTTTCTTTTAGCAGCAGAAAGGATGTGAAAATACAGTATTAGACAGATTTTAATGCAGATGACTATTTAAAGTAAAATAAAGACAGAGCATAGGGATGTAATATGCCATGTATTAGTCATTAGTTACTGTATGACCAGGCACCAATCTAATATAAGACTGAAATAAATGAAGCATTCTTTGCCCTATAAGTGTTTTATTAATGTAGTACCTGATCTAAGAGCAGGTTCCGATTTGTTTATGTCTGTTAATACAACTTCACACAATTTCTATTGCAAGGAAAAAATTTCATTCAGAGGTGGACATTTATTTTTAGATTTTGGGAACATCCCAGTGAACTCCCTACCCTTCTGTCTAAATGGTAATGTGACCATCTGGTACCGGCCAGTGTCTCAGCCATTAAGCTGTAACATCAGCCAGTGAAATACTGCCCTCTGTGTGCAAGTGCACTGCTTGCAATCCACTGCAGGCATAATGTCTAGATGAAAACCCTCGAACCAAATACAAAAACAAGGTACTGCATTTCTATACTGCAACTTTGGAAAGAGTAATATTCTAGGCATGTAAAGTCACTAGGTCTCAGTGCACAATGGTGGAAAAGCACAAAGTGCTGAAAGCAATGCAATATTTTATACTGGACAAATGGCTGTTAAATTACCAATTTCCTAGCTGAGCCATAGAATGGTCAAAATACTTCAAACATTACACCTTGATTTGTAGCTTAAATGGTGCAGTGGTGACGTGGGTTCCATCAGCTTCATGGAAAGGGCATAATTTTTTATCAAACCAAAGTAGCACATAATAACCTGAAACATGAAACAGAATCTCTACAAATGATCAAATTTGAACAGCATTGCATAATAGTGAATTTCTTTGCCACTTATTAGAAGACATCTTAATTTTAGGAGTTTACAGCCTAATATACTTAACATGCAGGGTTTTTTTTTGGCTCAAATAGAAAAACATGCATTTTACATATATGTACTTTAGATTGCAAAACAGCAGTTTTTTTTTAATAATGAAGATTATAATTATCAGGATATAATACACAATATAGAGATCAGCTTCAATTATGGATTATGGTATAAATATGATTAGTTCAGCTACACCAGCTGCTGCATTATCCTTTGGGGAAGTATTGCCTTCCTCTTTTAATCCCCTCATTAATAGCTTTCAGTTAAATTTTACAGCCAGGTCTGATTCTCATGTTCTCACTTTTCTCCCCTGGCTTAGACAATTATTCATTAAAAGTAGGGACCTTTTTAAGTTTGTACATTCTCCTCACATTCTGATAGATAGCAATACAAAAATAATATCAGCATTGAACCAATAACAACCATAAACATAATTTTGCACATACAGTATGTACTATTCTCTTAATGGTCTAATTATATGTTGCAAATCTTTTTGAAGGTACACAATTCTATT
>JAOVVA010000037.1:6120149-6133028 GCA_028565275.1 Leiocassis micropogon | reverse complement strand
TATATATATCCACATTTCCCAGGTGAAACACTTCAATTAAAGGTACAATAGGTGCAAATGATAAGGCTACCATCCAGTGAGAATGAAAGGTATACTTTGTTCTTTTTTCTTTTCTATTTTTAATGAGAGTGTGCTTGTTATTTGCATCTGTGGTGGTTTGAGAGAAAGAACACTAAAGCTGAGAACAATTGTGCATTCTTGCAGTTTTTATGCGAAGATTAAAAAAAAATAAAGATGCACTTATACCAGAAAGCCCAAAAGTGCATATTTTATTTATTTATTTTTTTTCATCTTTGCATGTCCTATAATTCACAATGTCTCTCCATAGCATTTGCCATGGGTGAACATATACCCAAGGAAACCGAATCAGTTTCTAGTTTCTATTCATATTACTTGGGAAATTCTCCAAACGTCACTCAGCTCAAAATTTCAACTTTGCACTTTGCTAATATAAAGCTAACAAGTACTGGAAGTCTATGGTCACCAACTAGCATCATGCACAGTTGATTTCAAAAGCAGAAGTTTGGGACTGCAGCACGAGTCTAAGAGCGCAGTGAGCCGCAGTGGCCGCTGGGGGATGATCGCGCTCTGCGCGCGCTGGCTGTGGCCGCACGAGGCTCCTCGTTAATAACAGGCGCGCGCTACGGTAATCGGGCGAGAGCGAGCGGCAGCAGACGCGCGGCGCGTCCACCTACCCAAGGCTATTTCACATGGCATTATTCAACTTTTCATTCATCGTGCAGCTTTACTGGTTTATCCGTGCGCTCCGAGTGGCACAGGCTCGCTTTACTGGTTAAGTGCATCTTTGCTTCTTGTGGTGCATTTTGTTATTTTTTCCCCCCTCTTTGGATGAAAGAAGATGTGATGTGCAGGTGATGCGAGATCCTGTTGAATTGAGGCACGGCGAGACGCAGCCCCAAAGTGGCAAGATCCTGTTGGATACGAATAAAACTCGCGTCTTGAGGATGACATGTTCTCTTGCTGCGTGCGTCGTGCCGGTTTTGGATGCCCAGAGAAGGCGGGGATTTGGGGCGAACCTGGGATTTACATCCTCACCTAGCTCCGGCGTATTGTGTTGGAGGTGGGAGCTAAGCAAAATATTCTCCGGGCTTTTCTCGTGTAAGTGGTCTGGACGGAGGGAAGGTGGGGTGGCCGATGCGTGGGGCGCGTGTTTATGCTTAATCGCCTGTTTTTTCCCCCTACATGTAATAATCACGTATTGTCTCTCCTGTTGCTGTACAGGCCTGTAACTGCTATTTCAATGCACTGTTATAATAACACAATATGCATTAGTATTAAAGCGTATTATTATTATTATTATTATTATTATTAATACCAGTAGCTGTGTCTGTCGCACAACAAAATATAGTGTAGAGATTTTTTTTTCTTCTTTTGAGTGGTGGGAGGGGATGCGTGCATACTGTAACATGTTTGTTTTTGTGCCCTTTGCAGCTGTCGCTGGCGTCAAAATAATTCCGTGATTCATTCGTAGTCAGCGGAGGGGCAGAGGACAGAACAGCACCACCACAGCACCACCACCACCTCCACCACACGCCCTCCTCCTCCTCCTCCTCCTGCTCCCTTATCCCAAAGATTGCAACCGCGGATCACTAACCGAACTCAAAGTCGCTTCTTCCTACAAGTAAAACACCTCAGGTGGCTGTGAAAGGCGAAGACTTCATTTACTCTTCTTAATAATCTTATGGAGGACCCTACAGACAGCCTGTGCTTTTAGACACCGATGCAACGCCATAAACAAACAGGTTCCTTAACCTTTACGCACCTGGACTTTGATGATGTCATTGGATATATATTAACACCTTTCAGTAAATGTTGCATGACCATAAAATGAAACTGTAATCGCCGTGCATGTAGTGGGGGTTATTATTATTATAACTTTTTTTTTTTTTGTCTCAGTAGACATAAATCTTCCACAAGCCTCATTGTGGCGTTCCAAGTGCATTTATGGACATTGCAGCACTCATTTTTGACGTCTTGACAAATAACTGTATTTAACTATACGGTTAAAAAACTACGCACCAAAATGGAGTTTGCAATGGTCGGGGCAGATAGCGGTGGGTGCAACCCTCACTTGCCGTACGGATATGCCCAGGCACGCGCCAGGGAGAGGGAGCGCGAGCGAGAGAGACATTCACGCGCGGCGGCGGCGGCGGCAGCTGCGGCGTCCGAGGCCGGAGCAACAGGAGACGGAGGTGGCGGTGGAAGTGGTACTGGAGGTGGCCCGAGCACCCACCCATACGGGCAGCCATATCAGACTCGCACCTCCTCCTCTACTAATGCCAACCACGGGAGCGCAGGGACTGCCTCGCGCCCCTCCTCCTCCTCCTCCACTCAGCAGCAGTTCGAACCGCAGCAGCAACTTCTGAGAGAGCGCAAAAAGCAGAGAGGAGTCGCGCGCTGGAGGCGGCACCGCTCCACTCTCGGAGGCGACCTGCGCCACTCTGAGTTGGCGCTTCTAGGCTCCGAGGAGGACGTTATGATAGAAGAGGACGAGGAGGCCGAGGGCGACGAGGAAGACGACGACGGGGGAAGCAAGAGATCGAGTTTTATCTATAACATGGACGACGAGGAGACAGCGTCTCTCACGGACAGACGTCCACAATCCGGGTACGAGAACGTTTACAGCGAGTACGGCTGCTGCGAAAGAGTGGTGATCAACGTGTCCGGTCTGAAGTTTGAAACTCAGCTCAAGACTCTCGCCCAGTTTCCCGACACGCTCTTAGGGGACCCGGCTAAGCGGATCAGGTACTTCGACCCGCTGCGCAACGAGTACTTTTTTGACAGGAATCGACCGAGTTTTGACGCGATTCTGTATTTTTATCAGTCAGGCGGACGGCTAAAGAGACCCGTCAATGTACCTTTCGACATCTTTTCCGAGGAGGTCAAGTTTTACGAACTTGGCGAAGAGGCCATGATGAAGTTCCGCGAGGACGAGGGCTTCGTCAAAGAGGAGGAAAAACCGCTGCCTGAGGATGAATTCAAGCGGCAGATTTGGCTCCTGTTTGAGTATCCCGAGAGCTCCAGCCCCGCCAGAGGCATCGCCGTGGTGTCTGTTTTGGTTATCGTCATATCAATAGTTATTTTCTGTTTGGAAACGTTACCAGAATTCAGGGACGACAAAGATTTCCTAAGCCCAGGTAAAAACGCGACGCATACAGAGAACGGATTTACACCCTTCAACGATCCATTTTTCATTGTGGAGACGGTATGCATTATCTGGTTCTCTTTTGAGATAATTGTGCGCTTTTTCGCCAGTCCGAGCAAAGCCTCTTTCTTTAAAAACATCATGAACTCTATAGACATTGTCTCCATTTTGCCTTATTTCATAACTCTGGGCACGGACCTCGCGCAACAGCAGGGCAACGGGCAGCAGGCCATGAGCTTTGCCATCTTGAGAATAATCAGACTGGTCAGGGTTTTCCGGATCTTCAAGCTCTCCCGACACTCCAAAGGACTCCAGATACTCGGGCACACTTTGCGCGCAAGCATGCGCGAACTGGCGCTGCTCATTTTCTTTCTCGTTATTGGGGTGGTGCTGTTCTCCAGCGCCGTGTACTTTGCAGAGGCTGACGAGCCCAAGTCACAGTTCACGAGCATCCCGGACGCCTTCTGGTGGGCCGTGGTTACCATGACGACTGTAGGCTATGGAGACATGAAGCCCATAACAGTCGGCGGGAAGATAGTGGGCTCGCTGTGCGCAATCGCTGGCGTCCTCACCATCGCGCTTCCAGTGCCCGTCATCGTGTCCAACTTTAATTATTTCTACCACCGGGAGACTGATAACGATGACCAGACGCCCGCGGTTGAGTACCCTCCCCCGGGATGCCCGTACTTCCCGGACTTTTTGAAAAAGTTCAAAAGCTCTCCATCCGGTTCGTCACTAGGCGACAAAGCCGCCGAGTACATGGAGATGGAGGAAGGCGTCACGGAGTCACTTTGCGGCATAGACAAACAGAGTCCAAGTAGAGGGAACGGCACGGACCTTGGCAGAAGAAACAGTACACATTCAAGAAGCATACAGACAGATGTATGATTATAAATAATCACACTGGTGACTTTCTGTGGAGGGTTTTGTCAAGATGATTGCACAATTCACTTATCAGCACACATGCACGCCCAGGTGCGCAAGTTGCGCGCTCGGACGCACACACCCACACAAACGCGCGTATTAACAGACATGCACAAAAGGAAAAAAAAGCACGCACGCACACACGCACGCAGGCACACGTTTAATTTGTCGTGGACCTAGGCAGCAAACATTCTTTGCGATGTGGCTATTTTTCTAGAGAAACACACCCTGTAATCAAATAACAGGCGACGCAAAAATCACCAGCTTTACGTAACATGGAGAGGTGTGAGTTCTGGCCCATCTACACTCTAGGCAGCAGAATTTCCCGGTTTAAAAAGAACGGTATACAAACCAAGTATTTTTGCATAGGCACTTTATAAGTTACATTTGTCTGAAGACGTAAATGTTAGAACAAGAAGCAAGCTGTTAACGTAAGGTTGTTATGCAATAAAAGTTTAAACCATTTGCACTATCATTAAATATGTTCTATTCTCAAAACAGATTCAACCTGACACAGGTCTTTGAGAGAGTGAGAGAGAGTGAGATTGAGAAAGGGAGAGAGAGAGACAGAGAAAGAGAGAGAATTCAATAGCTATTTAGAAACAAATGCACAGTTAAACATTGTCTAATATTTTCAGCTATTTAGTTTTGATAGTAGCACATGCCACAGTTAACTGCCCTCTGGTAAAAACAAAAAAATTTAGCCACCACATTAATGTCAGAGGCATTGCATTATTTTGAGAGCGTTAAACAAATCAGCCATTTTATACATTTTACCACAATTCTGGGATCAACACCTAAACGTAGATGTCACCCCATAGATTGGCTAAAACCAGGCCAAAATACTGGTATCTCATCTCACATCATCATGTCTCTGACGCCCTGGCTGAAAAGGGACAGTCCTGTCACTTGGGTCATAGTGCTGCCACAGGAATAAGTTTTTTGTTCCAGAAGGGAATGCTTCATGCAACTGTTTACTTTGCGTCCCTTTAACCAAAATGACTCTGCATCCCTTTACAAGGACGCCGACTGGAAAAGGAAAAACACCAACAGCTCTTATGGCAACACGAACTGGCTGGCACTCTGCACTTGTGCTTTGGTGACCTTTATGCATTGGAAAAAAAAAATCACCTCTGGATGGAAAAAACGGTCTTCCTGGCGCACACAGGGACCACATGGTCTCACAGGAGTGCCTCACTGTGCAAGGTAAGCAGTCTAAATGAAACACTCCTAATTTTCCAACAATGTGTTTGCTAGGATGTTTACAATTATTATAAGCACAAATATAAACACACTCTTTTCCGGTTTAAACAAGCTTAACGTCAGGATGTTCACAGTTTTTCATGTTAAATTGTACACATGCGCCCTCACTTGTTATTTCCGGTATCTGGGTGACACTGCACGATCCAGGTGAAACAGGTGCTATTAAGCAGCATTCAATAGCAGTAGTGTCCAGGTGTGTTTATGTGATATTGTGCCACTGATATATTATCTAATCAGCATAATATCATCTAATCATCTAATCAGCAGATACAAAGTGGGGCAGAATCGGATGAGATGTAATGTTTTACACATTAAGAAATGAAGAACAACTCTCTACCCAGCCGTTTTTTTTGGAATATGCTCCTAACACACTAAATTCAAAGACATGGCTAATTAATAATCCTTCTCTGTGTGAGAGAGCAGGTACAGCACAAAAGCATGCAGGATAAAGAACACTCTAAGATCAAGGTTGCAAATCTGTGCACTAGATGAAGTTTTTTTCGCCATCTGTAGAATGCGTCCTTCCTCGGTTGCCTTGGTAACAGAGAGTCGCCCTTCCCGCCTCATTAACTGTCTCGAGTTTCTTGTTCAAATGATGCAGTCTATCAGATGCCACACAGGGTAATTGCTGTCAAAATTGATTAATTACTTATAGATGATATGACTAATGTTTAAAAATATATAGCTTATCAACTCTTCACGTAAAGGAAAAAAGAACCCACAGATGAGTTAATCACATCAAGTGCTGCCTTTAAACTGGAGAAGTAAACTAGTGTTAGTGTCAGATTACAAAAGCGATCCATTTCCACTTGTGCTTGAGCCACCGATGATAGGAATCATTTAATGTAATCAGACCTCAGTGGCAGTGTGCTATTCCTGTTAATGAAGAGGCTTTTCTTTTGTGAAAAGAAATTGTATCCTTTATAACCCGTGCTTAACCACAAAAGCAGCTGACCAAGAATACATTACCAGAGATCTATCACATGTGCACAGGATTTCTAAAAATAAATTCAGGCATGCATTATGTTTTAGGATCGCATTATTGTATTCATACATTGTCTGAATTTGAAAAGCACAAATGGTCATGCTGAAAGAGGTAACCAAACCTCTTATTATATACAGTATGTTTTCCTAACCTGTGTGTTAACCAAAAGTTTTCAACAGTACTGAGGGAATAGGGTGAAACGCAGGGTGAGGCTTTTTTTTGTTTTTTTTTGCAGTTTTGTCTGACATATCCCTTTATTCATCCATCCACTTATAAATTTTCAATAAGTTTGTCCAAGTCTGGGTTAAACACTGTGGGTGAGGTGGGAATACACCCTGGATGGAATGCTAGACACAATCTAGTCAATGATTGTGGTCAATCCACCTACTAGTATGCTTTTGGGGATATGAGGGCATTGAAAAACCTGGAAGAGACTACTGCTAGTACTATTGCTAAACCTTAATTTGGGGTTCATGTGAGCGTCAGATGAGATCTCTTAAGGTGAAAGATATATCTGCTATAAAACAATGCATTACTTGAAATAAGAGGCAAAAGTCATTTGATATGAGCGGTACAGCCATTCAGAAGTTTTGAATGTCGTGTCATGTCCATTTTTTACCCAGCATTAAGCTTAGGACTGATTTCAGCGCAGTCTGTATAGTTGAATTGATATTATATTTTAATTTTACTGTATATCATGGCTCACACCCAATAGTGTCAGTAACTTGGCTCTGCATACACAGTTAAAAACTGTGTAAACAAGATATATAGATGCTCTGTTTGGTATCCACCATATGTAATGCTGCATCAAAAGTGCTTTTCAGAAAACAGCATTGTAGCCAAATAGACCTTATTTTCAGAGATGTCACTCCTGTGCTGTCATAATGAAAAAAGTTGTTTACATCAATTTGTGTTTATGAGGGGTGAAATGACAGTGTAATTGCATAGCAGGTTAAGTGTTTGCATCACTCTCGCACGGGTTATGATGCTATGCATGTCAGCCTAAATCCTCTCTGAATCTGAACACTAGACTAGGTATTGTTGTCTGTGCTAGTCTCTGGTTCATCAGGTTTTAATTTCAATCAGACATATTGTGTAAACTCAGACACTGCTGATCAGCAGGAGAGCAATAAAGGACTGTTTTAGCATGTAAAGGACTGGCATACTGGATACTGGACAGAATAACAAAACAGCAAGGTTCGTAGTGGGCTTGCTCTTTAGCTTGGCTCCTTTAATATGCACTGAGTAAGGAAGTAGTTCTCATCCCTAGTCCTGGAGGACCACCTGCCCTGCACAATTTAGTATTTTCTCAGCTCCCGCCACACCTGATTGAACCAATCAGTTAATTAACTCAGTCTTTTCTGAATTGCAGTGGGTGTGATAGGGCAGGGAAAACATCAAAAAGGTGCACACATACTGTAGATTTGTGAGCGGAATAGTCATGATCCACGCACCAGATCTCAGGGGTAGGAAAAAACACATCATAGTTTCCGTATAAAATATTATTAATATATTTTATAACAAAGGGACACAAATATGTTCTAATCAGTCGGCCATCTGGCCTTTCACTAGGATTCACACCTAGTGACAGCAAGTTAATGTAGTCAGTCTGCTTCTTGGCCTGTTGTTGGGTGTTGGGAGGAAATCGGATATGGAGAGAATATGTGAAGCTCCACATAGGCACTAACCTGACTCAGATGGAACAAGGGACCCAGGAGCTGTCAGGTGGAAATGCTACCTGCTGCACCACGGTTCCTTAACTTATTATCAGATTCCAAAGCATGTATTGATCACATGACCACCCTGGTCTAGTCATTGCATTTAACTGTGCTAAAATACCGTAAGTGCTAACAAATTCAGCTCTGTCCTGTTGGCTAAATTTCTTAGCTTTTGTATTAGTCCGTTTAAACAGTTTAGAACATCGGTCCTCGTCTTCTGAACAGATTGTGTAAGTGCCAGTCTGTGCTTTAATGATTAGACAGCACAGGAGTGTCACAGACATTTTGACAGCCGATGATCACCAGATAAATGAAATTAATCGTGACAGGGACTGCATAAGGGAATCGCAGTTAGCTAGCGATGCTTTAGACATCTTTTGGGCAGTCTGTCTACATCCGATAAACTGTCTCCCTCCTCAGTGTAATCCATGTAGATTTTATTAGTCAGTTTTGGCAGATTTTTGCATTTTTGGCTGTTCTCCAGAATTCAGCCAGAGTGTGATCCAAG
Source organism: Leiocassis micropogon (assembly GCA_028565275.1). Classification (NCBI taxonomy): domain Eukaryota; kingdom Metazoa; phylum Chordata; class Actinopteri; order Siluriformes; family Bagridae; genus Leiocassis; species Leiocassis micropogon. The sequence goes on along the minus strand of JAOVVA010000037.1, from coordinate 6,124,464 downwards.
TGGTTTTCCAGACTGCCAAACAAAAACGATAAAGTGATTAATTTAATTCAAAGATTCCTTCAAAACATTACTAAAGGAGTTACGAGTTGCCTTTGCCCCTTTAAAGTGGACTGTTAAGCTTAGAAACAATTTCTTGCCCACTTTCTCCCTCCTTATCTATCTCACAGGACAAGTCCCTAATTAGATAGATCCGATATCTTATTTCCTTTTCACACACCAATTAACTGAAACTCCTCATTTAAATTTGAGACACAAAGACACTAAATTACTACTTATCATGTCACTGAACCCCACAGTCCTTCAGTGGGACCTTGTTGTACTTAACTCACATTACGTCTGCACTGACAGAATACATTAACATTCTTTATTATAGCAATAAACGCTTAAGTTTTTGATAAGACTCTTCTTCTTCTTTTTCTCCTCAGTAGGTACTCGTCAGACTGATCTTACACTGTCAGAATTCAACTTTAGTCACAAAATTTGCAGTCAGGCAAAACACAGTATCGGTGCTGATTGAATTTTTTTTATGTTATACGTATAATACAGAAAATATGTGTGCCAAAGAAGCTACTTCTGAAAATTATGTGATATGAAAGTGACCAATCTTGCCTACATAAAAATGTCAAGTTGCTAAATTCAGCTGTTTTGGAGAGATGATTTTATATGTGCCACAAAGTTATGAGTATCAGTACTAAAATTGGTGTTTTTTTAAGAAGCATATGACCTTGTAAAAATTGTTGCATAAAGTGGTTTTGATTAAAACTAAAAAAAAGCAAAAAATCTGTAGTGTCCGTAACCATGTCAACTTCATGTTGCAAAATCTTAACAATTTTGCTTTTCATAATAATACTCTTTTTCAGGTTTATGTATTTTTATGTGAAATTTAAATTGGCCAAGGATAAAATTAATTTAATTACTAAATTAAGAAAATTAAAAGATTTGAATAAAAAAAAAGTCTGATATACAGTACATGTGTATGCATATTTACTGTGCAAAAAATTGAAGCATGGATCGGGAGATAAGAAGCATTAGATATTATGAAAAATGGTGTTATATGATCCTATCTAAAAATTGAGAGACTTTTTAAGTTAAGCCTTTATTTGTCACATATACATTACAGCACAGTGAAATTCCTTCTTCGCATATCCCAGCGTAACTGGGGTCAGAGCGCAGGGTCAGCCATGATACGGCGACCCTGGAGCAGTTAGGGTTAAGGGCCTTGCTCAAGGGCCCAACAGTGGCAACCTGGTGGAGCTGGTGATCGAACCAACGATCTTCCGATCAGTAACTCAGTGCCTTAGCCCTCTGAGCCACCACTGCCTATTTTTAGCACTAATACCATGTTTTGTCTGAGTATATTTACCTTTTTAATGTTCTGTGTAGTTAACGGGCTAACTGTGAAAGGTGATTGGAACCCACAGATTGTGAATTGTGGCCATTTATTATGTTATAACTGCATCAGATTCATTCTTAATTGACATTCTTAATTATATCTTAATAATATACCGAAACAACCATAAAAACTATCACTGAGTGGCAGAATTGCCATCTGTATTCACCAAACAGGGTTTTTTATTTCCAGAAAGGAAAGTTTGGAATCGCTATGAAAGATTAAACAGCTAATGGGGCTTTTGGCTGGCGTTCTGCCATTGCTAGTGCTAACACAAGTTAAATGTGTTGCATGACTACACTTACCCAGGCGCAGTTTCCCCAAAGCAGTGCTTAAAACTGCCACGACTTCATCTGTACCCGCTCTTTCATCTTAAAATGATAATTGTGCATCTGTTGTTCTCAGAATCCCAACATCATTCTGTGCATTTGTGTTCTTCGTTACATAACAACACTATTTTATCCAACCAAACCAGAAGAGCTGCCTCGGCAATGACTTTTACAAAACTAATTTAGAAACACCATCGATTTAGAGAGCCACAATGACACATGCAGCTGAACAGTGCAGATAAATGCTTCTTAGACGTTGCCGTTTCCCTTAAAAAAAACTTTCATTAAAAGGAATGCAAATGTAAAATCTCCTGTAGGTGCTTTAGGCAGCCTCTACCCTTTTTTTCCTAGCTCCTCCAGTGCTGTGTCCTGACACCGGTATCAATATTATTCCTGAAACTATTTGCAGAACAAATGCAAAACAAGTGTCACCCCACATTACACAGCAGATTAACGGCATGCCGCCATAACACAACCGTGGCTCATTATTAAAGATGTGTATCAACAGTAATAAATCCAAGAGTTATTATAAAGCATGCCTTTTTGATCAGGTTCCTCATAACGTAGCCTAGTGTGAGCATCTGGGCTAGCGTTTGCATGGAGAAGAGGTCGGAGCCAGACGTAATTTGGCACTCATCCGACAGAAAGCAATCATCATTGCTCTTTTCAGAGCATTAATTAGTTGATATGCGTGCTGTCTACTGGGGAAATATGATACACCAGCGCAGGCGCCATGTTCAAAGCCCTGTTAAATGATCACTTTCCTTGCATAGAATATTTAACTCATCTGATGACAGGCAAATAAACAAGGATAGGGCAGCTTAAACAATGTTATGAACTCTGTTGCAAGGTTTTCATGAGTGACTGATTGTTTGAGATTTAACGAAAGAGCTCTCTGTGCGTGTTTGCTGACTCCACCCCAATGCAAAGCTATGTGTTAAATCCCATGCCTTGTGCATTTTAGGCGAACGTAGTGTTTTATTGCACAATTTAGAATTTTTCCTCAGGTGCTGGCTCATCTTCAGAGGATCAACGAAAACAAAGAGAAATGTGTTGATGTGCTTTCAATGCAGTTTGGAATGAACGAATGGGATTTTAAAATTATGGAGGTTCTTCTAGGGAAATGTCATGACATTGTGAACTTAGTAGTAGTAGTCTGTCATTTCTGTTCAGTGCAAAATGCAAATAATGCAACATTCTGTCATAAAGCAAAATTAATAAACAGCCAGTTTGTAATCCACATCAATAATAAATCTCCAAACAGTAACAAATGGAAATCAATTTAAACAACCTTTTAAAAATGATGTACATGATGGCATGGTGGCTTAGTGGTTACCTCTGTCGCCTTGACCTCCAGTGTCCGGGTTCGATTCCCGCCTCGGGTCTGTGTGCATAAAGCTTGGATGTTCTCCCTGTGCTCCGATTTCCCTCCATGCAGATTAGGTTAATTGGCATACCCTGATGGATTGGCATCCAGGGTATACCCTGCCTCATGCTCTAAGTCTCCAGGGATTGGCTCCAGACCCCCTGTGACACCGTATACAGGATAAAGTGGTATAGCCAATGAGTGAGTGAGTGATATGTACATTTGTAAAAGAATTATGTTTTTGTTTTAAGGAGCAACAGTAAAAGATGCTCTACTTTATCAAAGCAGCTTATCCACCACTGAAAAAAAGGGATGACATTGCAGAATGATGAAGTGCATGAAACTACCACAGCGGAACAGGCCATGACGTTTACAACAAATGGCAGGACTTTTATAGATTGGCGAAGAGAAGGACAGCGGAGAAGCAGACAGACAGGGGAAAATTGCGGAAGGACAGTCATGTACTCAGCCTCTTATCCCAGAAGAAAAGCGTGTACTAGCTGACAGTGTCTATTGGAATAAAACAAGAAATTAATGACTGTGGAGAAAAGTTATGACTTATCTACGTCCCTTCTGCCTGTCTCTCTCCACAGCCTGAATATCTTAGACACACCTCCAGTCCTGATCTAGCTCCTGAACACTTTTACGCAGGAATCAACATAGACGATCTCATGGGTTTAATAGGGCACAAACTAGTATTAAACAAACAAAGTCATGATATACTATATAGGCACAATTTAGTGGACACCTCATCAACACACCCAAATGTAGGTCTTCCCAAACTATTGCCACAAAGCCAGAAGTGTACAATTGTATAGAATGTCTTTGTATCATGTAGGATTATAATTTTCTAATCACTGGAACAAACATGTTTTGGCACGATGCATCTGTGTGCCAGTGAAGACCATGGTTACGTGGTTAGCCAAGTTTGGAGTGCAAGAATTCGAATTTCTTGCTAGGGCTTGGCGATAAAACTATCTTAAATTGACTTACCTTAATTTTAAAAATATTTAAAATTATGATAAAATTTACGCTGATAACAATGATATGCTTTGGACATACTGTAAATACATGACAGCAGTTAATGTCAGGAATTTCAGCTAAATTATTGGGATAGTTAAGTGTTGGTTGTTCTATTTTTGTTAATAAACCTTATCCTATAGTTTAACTAAGGAACCATTTTTCTTAAAAATTTCCCATGATCACAATAATCTTTAATCTGGTGGATAT
>JAOVVA010000037.1:6098528-6111669 GCA_028565275.1 Leiocassis micropogon | reverse complement strand
AGTGGGAGTCAGTGACCTTCCAATGAACAAACACACAAAATACAAAAACACTGAGGTCTATCGCCTTCTTTTCGGTGCACAAGTAGCTTCAGAAACAATGAGTACTTCATTTTAACATCTACCAGACACTAAAACATTACTGCAAGTCAGAAGAGAGAGATGAGGTGTCCTTTTAAAAAAATCAGTTTAAAGATGTACATTCTAGGACTGAGAGTGTTGGTTAAATGTCTCCTTCTATCCCTTATGTGAGAAGAGATGGCTTTATTATGGTGATGATTCTTCTGCCCTGAATGTTTACCTTGGCGGGTTTTCCGCTGCTTTAATTGGCCCTTTGTGCCGACCCCAGAGAGCAGGATGAGATACTGCATGTTTAGGAGGATGGAAATAGCCTACACTTCCTGCCTTTTGGGACACCAATGCTGCTGCAGTTAGCAGGAACTTACCCACCATCAGCTAGCACAGCAAAGGCCGGGTTATCATACTTGGCACTTGTTATCTTGTTGTAGTAGTTTGGCAGTCCCACTAGTATTCAAACAATCATTCTCTGATGCTGAAAGTGTTAAAGAGGATATTGTAAGGCAGAGTCAGGTATTTTGCTTTATGTACATTTAGTTCTATAATTGTATGAATTATAATTAGAAATTATTTACAAAGTTAAGTCCAAAAGTTAAGGGCATATCCTGTGATTTTTTAAATAAAAAATGTAAAACACAAAAAAAGACTTTTAATAAGTTAAGAATGAATTGTGTGTTTTTTGCAGCTATAACATTACAGTGCAAAACATTATGCCCTGTATGGAGTAGGTTCTCCTTGTGCCGCCTGGGCAGCCCTGTACCCCTGGGACATGACACTCTGTGGGTGTGCTGTCATGGCTGGAACCAGGATGTTGGCAGCAGATCCTTTGGTGCTGTGGGATGTGGGGTGGAACGTCTGTGGATCAGACTTGTTTGCCCAGTACATCCCATGGGTGCTTAATCGGATTGGGATCTGGGGAGTTTGGAGGGTGGGTCGGAGACCTTGGGCTTTTTGCTTGTAGGGCCCTGTGAGCAGTGGGCTGTGGTGCGTTGGGTGTTCTGGTGCCTTTCTATCATAGCCAGCATTGACTTTTTCTGTAATTTGCTCTGCGTTGGCTTTTTTGTGAGAGTGGACCAGAGAGGAAACCCCCCCAGCTCAGGGAGAACATGCACACTCCATGCACACCAACCACACGAGAATCGACCCCGGAACCTGGAGGTGCAAGGCGACAGTGCTAACCACTTAACAGTGCCGCCTTAACAGTTCCTTTACTTTGTAAATCTTAGTTACTCTGTTTCTTCTTTGCTTTGTTGGGGTCTGTATCACTGTACAACACCAATAACTTAAAACACAAAGAAAAAACTGTATGAATTGAAAACAACACCTATAAGAATCACTACTAACACTTAAATCAGGGTTAAGAATTACACAGGAAAGGTGAGCGTAAACAAAATTTCAGCTAGATTGACAGATCGACTGGCAAATCACAGCACAGTAGGAGGAGACGGGGCAGGAATGAGCAACACATCATGTGTTGTGTCACGCTGAAACGTTATTACCCTTACCTACTGCCTTGATATCAGGCACGTCTATTAATTCTGTTGAGAAAGTCTTCTCGTCATATCCAACATACTTGATGATCATCTGTTTAAAGTGTTCTCTGGGAATATCGTCTAAACTAGTGCAACACAGACTTATTCTGTTTTTCACTTTGTTCCCCCCAGAGGGATGTTGTGTGTCATAATAGTCACATGACTGCAAACATCCTATTGGATTCTTTAGAATTATGGCACGCTCTCCAGTAAGCTCATACTAGTGTCCCTTATGTTTTTTTCTCTCTCATTAAATGCTTTTGAAGTTGTGCCAGATAAATGTCCCTGTGACATCAGAACAGTACGAACCCTAACATCTCTGATCTTTATGTCTATCACGGATATTTCAGTATAAACATATTTAATATGTTTTTGGGTGGAGGTTAACTTCAAGAACACTAAATTACTTTAAAATTAGAAGAGAAACGTCAGAACATTACAACTCAGGATGTTAAACAGCTGTTCAAAGGATACATACTGTAATAGATGGGAGGTAATTAATGGAAGGCATATACAGTACGTAAATTATTAGAGTAGTTCTATAATGCTCAGAAAGGGTCATGCAGTCCTTTAGACTTTAGAAAGTCGGCTGTTCTGGAATAGTTCTTGCAAGAACACTATTGTCAAGTGCTTTGCAAAACCCATCAAGCACCATGATGAAACTGTCTCTCATTAAGACCTTTCCTGGAAAGCATGTGCAAAACTTACCTCGGCTGCAAAGAACAAGTTCATTTAGAGTTACCAGCCTCAGAAATCACCAATTAACATCAGCTCAGATTTAGAGTCGTTATGAAGGCTTTTCAGAGGGTACGTAGCCGAAACATCACTATATCAACTGTTCAAAGGAGAACATTACTGCATATTTTGGAATGCGTTCAGCATTGTTTTACAATGTAGAATGAAACAAAAATCTGAAAAGACCATGCGATTAGAAGGTGTGTACAGACTTTTGAATTGCCTTTTGAATCGTCTCCGATGGGGTGTGTACTGTATATGTTTGTGTATATGGTGTGTATATGTTAGCTGTATACAAACTGTGCAACGGCAATAGCATCAGCTTATAAATATATGCATTAAAAGGGCTTATCATAAATAGATTCTCTGCATAGAGTACTGCTGTTCATAAGTATTACTGTCTACAGCTTTTTCATGAAAAACGGAAAAAAAATAGAATCTGTTTTGTCTGACTGTCCTTGAAAGAAAGCAAATTTCCACAGTACTGTACAAGCAGTAAAATGTTTCGACTGGATCGCAAATTTCAAGAAGCCTATGAAATTATTTAAACCCCCATCATCTCTCTTTTTCATACTCAGCCCGGCTTTCAGGAACGGAGGGAGCTGATCAATCTCCCTTCTATTCTTTCCCAGGGGCAATGATAAAGTTAAAGTCTCTCTTTTTTTTCTTTCTCTCTGTCTGGCCTGTGGTGTGCATCAGCTGAGAGTGTACACAAATATTTGCGATAAATGCCACTGTTGCCATGGTAACCTGAGCTGAAATATCTGATAAGGTACACTTGTTTTTAGCTTCTCCCAAATTATGGTCTGGAGGCTTCTGTGTGTGTGTGTGTGTGTGTGTGTGTGAGAGAGAGAAAGAGTGTTAGACAAAATGGTGTGGAAGAGAGAGAGAAGAATTGGTAGATAGATAGAGAGAGAGAGAGAGAGAGAGCGTTGTATAATTAGAACTCACTAATTTTCACTCACACGTTTGCTCACACATTTTTGCGCTCTGCTTGGAAAATATGTGTCGGTGTTGCACAGTCAGTTTCCCCTTAAAATACAGAAGGAGCGAAAGAGAGAGCAGCCTTTTTCTTTAAATTTCTTTTATTATTATTTTTGGCTGTCTCTCAGTTAAGTACCTGCACATAGCAGTTTCTAGTGCTTCCATATTCATGGCAGACACACGGAGGCAGCTCATCATATCCGTGCCAGTCCCTGAAGCTTTGCTACGTGCTGAGCGCTTAAGTGCTTTGCAGCTCCGCACTGCTCGACTGGAGAGAGAGATCTCACTGTGTATTTCTACTCGCATACATTTGAATTTCAATATCTTATATACATAAACACAGTAATTCATTCAGTGCTTTTTTATCTATTTATTTATTTATTTATTTATATATTTTTTTTTAAGGGAGATCCTTCGTGCTCTTTGTAGTTAAATGCCTTTGCTTCTGTTTTTTTTCCCAGTGAGGTCACCGGTGCCCTTTAGTTGTTTCCTTTCTTTTGGTGACTACGCGTCTTTCATCTGCCACCTGGCAGTCCACAGCTCAGAGCTTGCATTACCTTCAGTCAGAGCTGGAAAAATAGGGAGGGCTATGGGCAAGGTTGCAGGAGTTCTTCTGATTTTATAGACAGCTTTTTGAAGCAGAGTCTATCTACCATATGTGTCTAACTATGAACAAGAAGTTTATGTGTATGCAAACAAACAAACAAAAAGCATCGACTTGAAAATCTCAAAACTAAAGATGCATGAGAATTAGTATGCAGGAGGTTTGATCATAGACACAAGCAAACACAGTCAAATAAAGGGGGGAGGAAAGTGATAAACACTCCAGGCATGGCCAATCCAAAGAGTAGTTGAATTACAACTACAACTTTCCATATGGTGGCACAGTGACTTAGTTGTTTGCACTGTCGCCTCACACCTCCAGGGTCTGGGTTTGAATCCAGCCTCTGCATGAAGTTTGCATGTTCTCCCCATCCTTGGTGGGTTTCCTCCCACAAAGACATGCAGATTAGGCTAATTAGCGTTCACAAATTTCCCGTAGTGTGTGAAAATATAAATGTGAATAAATACAATGTCACCATTGGCCTCCTAGGTCCCGAGTTGGACTACAGAGGGTCCTAGATGGATGGATGGATGGATTTTCCATGTGTTTTTAAAAAAACTTTTTTACGTCTACTCACTAAATTTTTTCGATGTAAAACCTGTAATTTTAATGCCTACATTTTAAACAGAGACTTGTTACTTTCCAGCTGAAGCTCCAACAAAAGTCTGTTGATTTTCTAATCTAAAGATAAGTGTTTATGCTGTCACTCACACTATATAATGATGAGCTACACCCCACAAGGGAAGAACAGGAACAAAACAATTGCTCGAGTACAAGCAGTCCAAGTTTACAGAAATGACTGGCAGGTCATTATGAAAGCGCAGAATTTTAATGCAAAGTGACTGATGGTTACCTGGGCAACAGATCCCACCCACTTGGTCTCTGGGCTGCGGATTCATCTGGCTCCTTTTTCAAGCTCAAAGATTAGAAATAAGATAGCTAACTAAGCTAACATACTGAGCGAAGGAGTTGTGAATTTTTACGTTTTTGGTTTGTGTTCCATGCAAATAACAGTGTTGTTTTTGTACCAAGTCTATATTTATAATGTTCTGGCGTGTCCTTGAACCATATTGTATTATACATGGTAGCAATTTTAGCAACTAGCTAGCTAAGCTAATGAAGTAATGAACAATGCTAATAGTGCTACCTGCCATTTGTACGTTTATATTTCAAACACTTCAACTGAAGTAAAAAATTGAGTTGGAACGTCTACTTGTAGTGGAGTACATTTTTCGGCAAGTACTTTTACTTGAGTTTTGACTTCGACACCTCTGCTAACAGCAAATACAAGCTATAATGTACTCGAATGCAGATGTTGGCAAGACTTAGCATTGTGTTACTCGTGTTTCTTTCCTTTTGTAGTTATATGTACATATGGTGAAGTATGAAGCCTGGGGATTTGCAAATGTTCTTACATACAGTATCGGATGACTGGGATTGATAATTCACTTCTGGAGCTCCTGCAGACAGTAACTATAAATCACCGCCATTGCGAGTGTAGTAAAAGAAGCTAAAGTGCAGGAGCGGTACTAATAATAAGAATATGGAAGTGTTTGTGCAAGGATTCTGTGAGGGCTTTATCTAGCTTTATATAGTCTGCAAACAGGAAGAGGTTCTTTTTTCAATGGAAGCGAACCTCTGCCACATCTCTAAACAATGCTGCAAACCAAACCCGGTATTAATAGGGGACACTGGGTAAAAAAAAAAAAAAGTCGATACTCATTTGTAATATTGTGAAGGCAAGCGTGAAGCCAATTCAGACATTAAGATTGTAGACTGATCTTTTTTTTTAATCTGCAAAACATCAAATAGGTTATACATAATGAATGCAGTCCCTAGGCTAAGGAACAGTTTTATTCGTCTGATTCGTTTATTAGCTTGACAGCTAATATGAGCGGCAGCTTAGGCCCTGAGACGATTCGTTCATCCATTGCAGAAACGCAACATGAAATGCATCAAGACATGCTTCAGTGCATGTGACAGAACTAACTATGCTCACTACAGATTATGCCACAGATAGTGTCATGTTATTGGTTTATGTGTGAGAGCTTGTGTATGAGTATGTGTGTGAGGTTGGTGTGGGTGGGCAGAGTGATAAGTTTAAGCTTAGTGAGCTTGAGGTTGAGACAGCAGATTTGAAAAAAAAAAAAAAAATTCATGGCTTTTAAATTCACTTTGTGAGTGAATATCAAAATCGAAGGATTTTGGGATGGAGATGGTTGAGAGTGGTGTGTGTGTGTGTGTGTGTGTGTGTGTGTGTGTGTGCGTGGTGTCTTGCAGATGTTGTTCTCAGTATGTCCTAGTCTGTCTTAGTAGTCTGCTGCCAGACTAAGATTCCGGTCAGAGATAAGCTTTCCATCAAGGCCACCGGTCTCGCCTTTACAATCAGAGTGCTGGACGTGCCAAAGGAGAATGCCAAAATGCTCAAATCTGCCGCATTACCCTGCTGATGTCCTGATTGAGAGATCCTGTCGTCCTTCTCAATGATAATGCAGACACTCGAGTGTGGCACGTTTCTGCAGTGCTAAGCAATGGATTTACCCTCGGGGGCATAGCAGCCTTTGGTAGATGTTGACGTGATGCTCAGAGGACTTGGGTGTATGATGATTTTGCAGAACCTGCACTATGGAAAAAGGGCTTCTTTTTTGCAATCATTTTCTAATGGCATCATGACAGTCTTTAAATGACTTGCTCTGCAGCTACACTTCTCCTTTGCTTCTTTTTATTAATAATAAATAAGGTTTGCAAGCAATTATCACAGGTCTTGCATCGGTGCAGCTGAGCACACCTACGCGGCTTCCCTAGTGGATAAAGCTAAATTGTTGGTGCTGCGTGTTTTGAGTAGTGCTTTAGCGCCACAGGTTATGAAGTGTACAATTCATATTGAGACCATTTCACGATATTCCTGCTGGTCAGTGTGCCTTTCTTTCAAAATAAAATAAGATTTTTTTGAAGGGTGAGGGAAAAAAAAATCAGCCCTTATAGCACACATAGGCAAGTTGTGAAGCTAGTTTCCAAGGTCCAGGGTAAACACACTAGTAAGATATGTCTATAGACATTTTTCCTTCTTTACATCAGAGCTCTGTCTGAAGTCTCAGAGCTTTGCCTTCTTGTGCTCTGTGAGATTTGTAACAATTGATGAAAAGAAAATCCACCTGTCATCTTTTTTCTCACTATTTTCTACAGTAATGTGATATATAGTTCCGTCTATAGTCATTTGTTTCACGCAATTGAGTCTCAGGGCCTGATTATACTAAACCTATTACATCAGGCTGTTGTGTAGAATCTTGACATGATACATTAAATATACATGCACACTCAGTCCGTTGCAACACAGATTAAGTGCTCATCACACAACAAATTGGGGAATATAAAACTGCACTGAATTTTCAGACGAATTAATGTAAATGCACAACTAAATTATGGTATAAAATGTATTTTAATGCATGAAAGCATAGCCAGTGTATTTTCTGTTGGATGTATACGTTATGAATCGTTCATATTGACTTAAATTTAGGGATTAGCTATTTTATGGCCATGCCATGTCTCCTATCTGGCTATCACATTATTAGTACTCTCTTTGACCTCCACAGCATTGATAGGTTGGAGCATTGATAGGCCTGTTGACCCCATCCAAAGGTCAGTCTGAGTAAATATCAAATGTTTCTGTTCTGGCAAGGCTTGGCTTTTTGGTCACATGATCTTCAGCAAGGAATGCTTACCTGCAATGGAAAAAAAGAAATATGTTTTATATGGATCATATAACATTATATTAATTTTGTTGATGGTATTTTTTAAATATATATATATATATTAGATGTGTATGATATATATATATATATATAAGGTACTCATGGTAATCATACCATCCAGAGGTGCTGGCAGCTTGCTCCTCAGGTGAAGTTACTGTAAGCTGAAGGCAGAATAAACAAGTATAATTTTGTTTAATTTGTCTCATTAGTAATCTGTTTAATAAACGGGAGGTGCTGTAAAATTGTGTTGTACAAACATTTTTAAAGTTATTTTAAATAAATATTTGATCCATATAAATACTTGTACAAGGTAAACATTACCATTGGGTATTATAAGATACAGTATTGTACAAGAACTGTACCGCAAAAGAGAGTAAAGCAAAATTGGGCACATTTTTTAATTAACTGTAGGTACAGTAGGGTCGGTTGTAAAAGTGTCAACTGAAACTGTATGGCTGACAGTCCATTTAACTCTGTACTGTATTCATGATTATTTTTCTTTAATGGCACAACCTGTCATGTTTTATTTTTCACATAAATGGTTACAGAATTCGAACATACAGAAATGGATTCAAGTAAATTTCTAGTAAATAAAAACTTTTTAGGCATCATATATTAATTTGGCTAATAAAGTTGCATGCAAATATTTTCATGTCACAAAAAAAAATCACAAAATAAATTTCCAAAAAATGTACAAAAAGTTTCAGTAATGCTGATATTATTTATGCACCTGGTACTATGTTGATAAATTTCAATCACATGTAAATTGAAAAGTTTATTCATGGTATAGCTAATTTCCAATCAGTGACACACAAAAACTGTAAAGAACTGGCCCATAGAAAGCGATTAAATGATGACTAAAAGGTATACAAGTGCCTCAAGTAGGTGGCATGCACCAAATCTTCCAGTAATGCAGCTCAGCAACTAGAGAGCATCAACTACCACAGACACAAACTAACTCCTTATTCTTATACAGGGTGCCATTTCTTTTTTTCTAGTTGAACTGTTTAACATATCTGTCCTCATTTATGTAGTCCTTTTGGTTTGTACATTGTTAACAAATTGCTGTTGAAATAAATAAGCATTTTAAACTTGACAGTGTTTATCCATCCATCCAATCATCTAGGAACCTAAGTAGTCCAACTCGGAACCATGGAGGCCAATAGTGACCATTGCATTTAGTCTAATTTTTATGACAGTGGTAGGAAATTTGGTCAACATTCTCACACTATGGGCAATTTGGGAATGGCAATTAGCCTAACCTGCATGTTTTTGGACTGTGGGAGGAAACCAGAGTACCCCGAGGAGCTCAAGGATGACATGCAAATTCCATGCACACAGACACTGGAGGTGCAAGGCGACGGTGTTAACCACTAAGCCGTTGTGCCGCCCCATTACAAGCCACGTTGTTAAATTTAGATTTTTTTTTGTTGGTCAGATAGTCACCATAAAATTCTAGTTTAATTCCTAGTGCCTTTATCTGATTCTAGTGTGCACGTCGATACATCTTCCCCCACTCCATCTGGGTTAAAACACACCATTTGAGCGACCACTCATTCATTTCAAACAATGGATGTGATTTTAGGAAAAATATGCCTGGATCTTCATCCAGAGGCTGGCAAGTAGTTAATCCTCTGCATTTATTGAGGTCCAGATGAAAGAAGAAAGCCAGATGTCTCACTTCCGGTGTTTCAGCAGCTATTGCTAGCACTGCTATAAAATCCCAATGCTGCTGGTGCTGACTGATGACGTCAGCGCCATACACACGCACAGAGACAAAAAGTCGCACTGGATTTCGATGTGACCTTTCTCATTTAAGTCGCATGACAATATATTGAGATTATGCATATATAATATGAGATTATTATATATTTTTATAGCTACATACAAAATACATGAGCTTCGTGAGTTTAAATAACCCTAAATAATTAGATGTGTGTTATATTAGGGTAAAAAGTGTTTTATAGAGGCACTTCAGGCTGGTAATGTGAACATATCCTTAGTTCATGTTAAGCAGATCAGTTAAGATTTTTTTAACTTAAACAATTTCAGGATCTCCTGTAGGATACAAATGTTATCCCAAACTAATTGGAATTCCATAAGTACCTGATTTATTGTGTAAAGTACAATACTGTTATGATTTATGAATAAATCTGTTTCTATCTAACTGTGTCCCATTGTAAATCCAATGTTGTTACAGTGGATATTTATTAAACATTTCCAGAACATTATTTTTGTCTTTTTACAACTTAACCGGCTTTGAATCTGTTGAAACTGTGATATGTTAACTTGACAGCATTTTTGCAATAATTAGTGTCGCTCATCATGTTTGCAGTAGTTTAATAGCTACCGTTTAAACTGAACCTCAATATGAGAAGTATTTATCTGTTTGAATGTGTTGCGGCTCCCTTCTTCTGTTGCATGGAGCCTGTAATTGGCATTAGCCGAGGACCGTCTGGCACATTAGTGCTGCTCCACTATGATTAGGATGAAGGTCATCAGCAGAATAAAAACCGGCACAGGAAGAGAGATGGGAATGGGCATGGAGATGATGGCCAAGACCGGTTGTGAAGCAGATGCCCCCGTGTGATTGATGAGACCAAACGTGTGCCACAAATCCATAAATCTTCACAGTGGTGAAGGGAAGTGCAAAGCACGACTGACACACTTACGACTCTGCTTTCCTTCTCTGACAGACCGCCACTGTCCGAGTTCACTTATTGGCATTCGGCTAAATCTCAAGCTGGTTGGCAGAGGCTCAAATTCAGACATGTTGGCATTTAAAGCAACTTTGATTTGTGCTTATCGGAGAATATCGACTCTGTACACAATTCTACAGAAGAGTACATGGAGTTCACAATAATCAGAGAATGCTCACTTAATAAATCTTTCTGTGGCAACATACATTTCATTTCCAATGTTTCCAAGGAGGCAGTTCCAGGAGAGGAAATTTGATTGAATTCGTGACTGAAGCTCAAAAGTGAAAAACCTCACAGTGATTCCCTATTATGTAAAAAAAAAAAAAAAAATCATATCTTTAATTGGTACTTTATAGAGTGTACATTCTGTTCTTGGGTTGCACTGTGGTATAGTGTCATGCATCATGAAAGCTTTATGAAATCCTTGTTCATAAGGAATGTAAAAATTCTGTTTAGTGTAAGCATGTCCAGGCAAGTGACAGCAATGGTCATGGTAGGAGTTTGGAGTTTGGATCCAAGTAAAACAAGGCCTGCGAAATAGGTTCACAGTGATTACAGGTGTTATGGTGTCAAAATACCTGCACGGTTATTTTTATATCACTCATTCTGAATGTCAAGGTCCAGCGCCGTACCAATAGGAAAGCGGTTACTGAAAGAACAACAAGAGTGACTGTGACAAATGTCAGTCAGTTATTCAATTGTAACCTAATGTAAGTACCAGAGCATTTAGAATTACTTTAAACAAAAAAAGCATCAAAGCCTGAATATCATTGAAAATATCATTTGGATTGATTTATTGTGTTTTTAGAGGAAAGAAATGCAATTACTATAATTGCTGTAGTGGGATGAAAAAGAAAAAAAATTGTATATTCATGCAGTTGGTCAGATGGCAAATTATCATTCCAGTTATGCTAGAATTCCAATACTAAACAGAAATGAGATAAAATCTAATTATACAAGTGGGTATTTCTGTAAGTACAAGGCCATGACATGAGTCATGAAAAAAACTCATGTCCGGACATCATGAAATTTCCCAGTCACTCTTTTGACCTTTGAGTCACCTTTCTGTCACAAAAAAATGGGTTCGGGGCGCGTTTCTGCCTTCAGCATTGGCTGCATATGGGGTTGAGTCAGCTCGTAAAAAACAGATGCTCATTTAATTGTATAGACCTAAGACAAACTTTAGCCACTCAAGCATGTATTAATGTCTGGATCAGATCGACTTAACAATCAGGACAGCTGGCCATCTGATAAAAGGCTACGATGATGGTGTAGTTATTTTTGACTAATTTCGTAATATCAACTGTTTCTGATTTCTTATCTGATTTCTTGTCTGAAAGTCACCAAAAATGTTAATGCTCCCCAATTAATTTCCATCTGCTACACAATTAAATGCCAGCACCAGATGTTTCTCCAACTCATAGGGAATATTGTAGCTGTAATGTTCTTCATAAAACACAAAATACAGGTTCCATTACTATAAAAAAGATGCATAAGTAACCATTACTGTTTTTTGGGTTCTTGCTTGGCGTCAGATACTCTGTCTATAGGTTGCAGTTATTATAGGGTCAATAAACTCATATTAAGCACAAGTTTAAGTACAAGTTATGATCCAAGACTATGTTATGTTTTGGGTTAGGTTTAGGAATTAGGTTTGAGCTCAAGGTGTTAAAGGACTGCGACGTGTTAAAGGATTCCGGATACAAGAATCACAAAGCAATGATTTTTTCTGGATTGCTTCTTTAGGGATATTAGAATATTTAAATCCTGAAATTGTAACAGAGATATTACTATGACTGTGATAATGTCAAGTGTCTTTTGTTTTGAAAGAAAACAAATGATAGGGTTAACATCACATAATTCTGTGTTTTTTAAGAAGCAATGTGCAGTTGAATGACTTGAACGCCTCTCATAGTTGGCAAAAGGCTGTGGTACTGTATAAATGACAGTGACAGCATTTGGGCTTCATTGTTGGAAATCTGTATCACACATCACTAGTGTGTATTATTTTTCTTATAACGCTCAAAGTGAGTTATTCTTCACATATCTTATTTTTTTCTGGGGTCAAAATGGGTTTTCCTGGCTCTGGCGGTAGCATTTTCTTGCAAAAGATTCCAGCTGTTAATACTGTTTGATGGAACCATTAGCTAAATATAAATCATCAACTGCTAAAACTTACACTCAAGTGCAAAAGTTTGAGTATTGTAGTTTTAGCCCAAATGAAGACAAATTGTTGAAATTTAACAAAAATAATGTTCATAAAGATTAAAATAATAATAATAATAAAAAAGGTTAAATCGGTAAAATACCAATGTTGTAAGCGAAACCCTTAATGTCATTTAACGGAATTCCTTTTTTTTAAATCTAAATTTACAAGTAGATATCCATTTTCCATTTTTCACCCAGAGACCATGCAAACTTCAAGTCAACTATAAAAGATGTTGCATTATAGTAATCTCGAGGGAATAACTTTGTGATTTTTAACAGCTAAATAAAAATAGTTAATAAACTCATGCATGTCTACTATATCTTAAGGTCTACTGATCTTAAAATATTACCTCTAATATTGACATGATGTTGTGAAATAGTTTTAACCTTATTTGAAATATTACAATTAAAAATATTATGTTTAGTAATGAATGGTTAGTAAAGCAGACATTTTATGTACATTAGAGTTAATAGAGAAGTCAGACATCAGAGGATCAATCTCAGAAATGAGGATGCAAGTAGGCAAGCAGGCACTGTTTTTGTACAGTATAT
>JAOVVA010000037.1:6066162-6079084 GCA_028565275.1 Leiocassis micropogon | reverse complement strand
TTCATGTTTGTGGCTGTAATGTGACAAAATGTGGAAAAGTTCAAGGGGGCCGAATACTTTTGCAAGCCACTGTATTTCATTTCATAATAAATGACTGACAAATAAATTACAAATTTAATTGCTAGCTTTGTTTCTGCCGGCATGATGGCTTAGTGGTTAGCACTGTCGCCATGCACCTCCAGGGTCCAGGTTCAAGTCCCATCTCTGTGTGCATGAAGTTTGCATGTTCTCCCCGTACTTGGTGGCTTTTCTCGGGGTACTCTGGTTTTCTCCCACAGTCCAAAGACATGGTGATTAGTCTAACTGCAGTGGTGGCTCAGTGTGTTATGGCTCTGAGTTACGGATCGGAAGATCAGTGGTTCGAGCCCTGTTGGGCCCTTGAGCAAGGCCCTTAACCCTGTCTGCTCCAGGGGTGCCTGTGCTCTGACCCCTGCCTACCAACAAGAAGCTGGGATATGTGAAGAATTAAGCATTTCACTGCATATCGTACTGTGTATGACTGTGTATGTGACAAATAAAATTTTCATTTGAATTTGAACTGGGTTTCCCAACTTGCCTGTAGTGTGTGTGAGTGTGTGTGTCCTGTGATGGACTGACATCCTGTCCAGGGTGTACCCGGACTTGTGTCCCAAGTCTCCTGGGACTGGCTTCAGGCCCCCATGACGCTGTATACAGGATGAAGCGGTATAGACGATGAGTGAGGGAGTGAGTAGATTTGTTTTTGTTAGGTAAAAATGTGCTAATATTATGCACCTTCATTAGGTTTTGCTAACGCACATTTTATCTAGGAAATGTCAACATGCAAAAACACTTAATGCTGGGTTTCACAGCATCCTGGATTGTCCTACATGATGTGAATAAACTCTGTACTGCCAAGTGAACAAAATAATTATTTACATCTATGGCATTTGGTAGACACCCTTATTCAGAACGATGTACATTTGATGACATCCTACATCTCAGCAGTTAAGGACCGTACTCAAGGGACCAACAGTGGCAACTTGGTGGTGCTGCGGTTTATACCTGGGACCTTTTGATCAGTAGTCCAGTGCCTTAACCACTGAGCTACCCTTACCAAGTCCCATTTATAAATTTGTTAATAGAGGTTAATAGCGTTATAATGTACATAGTGTATATATTAGGTATGTAGCTGAATATAAAGGCATTACTCTAAATAAAGAGATAATGTGTTGTACATTACTAGAAATACAAATAAGAATGGGAGACACAATATCTGTTATGATGATGATGATGATGATGATGATGATTATTATTATTATTATTATTATTATAAAAGCTTGCCAGTAACTTCATAGACCATCTGATTGTGACTATGAAACTTTGAATGCGAGTGGGCTTCCGACTGGCGCAGTGGTAAAGTGCTCGCCCTATCATCCGGAGATCGCGAGTTTGATTCCTGGGTGATGCTGTAAGCTCTCGCAGCCGGAGATCTAGAGAGAGTTGATTGGCTGAGCTCTCTTAGAAGGGAGGGTTGAGACATACTTGGTGCTCTTACATTAATCAAGGCTCTACAGCCAATCGTCTGTGAGCTCACGCAAGCGGAAGGAGCGGATAGCGTTGTCCTCCGAGTGTGTTACGCCTCCCCCAACAGTGTGTGAGCGAGCAGTTCAAAAAGATGCGGACGGCTGGCGTCGGCTGGCGTCATGTGGTTCGGCCCTCCCGACTGAGTGGTAATAGTAACCTTAATGTGGGAGCCCCCTAGTGACAGGGAGGAATTGGACATGACTAAATTAGGAAGAAAATCGGGGGAAAAAAATAAAATATATAAACTTGTGATAAAACTTAGAGTGAGTTTACACACTATACAGGCATTTTTACATCCTTGTTTTTTATCCAGTGTATCTGAGGACATACAGTACAGGGGGAAAAAAAGAAGACACATGAACAGATCCAAACAACATTATGTTATACACACAGTTAATATAAAATTAATTAATTAGTTAATATTGGAATTTTAGTTATAATAACTAATGTGCAGAACACTATATGTTCTATAACCTAAAGTGAGGCAATCAATCAAGCTGGCAGCTTTCATCCAGAAATAAACTTCCTCACGCAGAAGTGTAACATTAAACCCTAACAATAGCCAAACACATGGTGGGCATTCTGTAGCCTTTACACTGCCAAGAAACATGCGCCTGGGCAGTCCGCCTCAGCCTCAGGTCTAGTATTGGAAACATAACACGCTGTGTGATAATGTCCCCAGAAACATAACACCCTCCGACACCATAACACGTCCTTTTTCTGCATCCACAATACACACACACACACCATGCCACTCTATCCACAATTAACCCTCGACTACTTAACCTTATGTTCTGTTCACTACTTAGCACTAGGCAGCAGCAGTTTTGCTGAACCAGGCTTTTGGATTTTTATAGCGATTCATTTCCAAGAATGTAAAAGCACATAAAAGTTTACTGTCAGAAAAATAACCTTTTGTTCCACTTTTTCACATCATGGAAAAAAAAAACCCATGCTCTCTGTTTGCTATCCTGTCCTCTGTCCTTGTTTGGCATAAGATAACAATTCCCTGCTCCACTGAAATGAAGCCTCTGAAGCTAATTTAATGTGGATAAGCACTAAGACAGTCAATTAAACTGATCAACTATTCATCAAGGCGGCACGGTGGTATAGTGGTTAGCACTGTCGCCTTGCACCTCCAGGGTCTGGGTTCGATTCCTGTCTCTGTGTGTATGGAGTTCGCATGTTCCCTCCGTGCTTGGAGGGTTTCCTCCCACAGTCCAAATACTTGTAGGCCTACATAATATAGTATGAGTGTGTGTGTGCCCTGCGATGGATTGGCACCCTGTCCAGGGTGTACCCTGCCTTGTGCCCTAAGCCTCCTGGGATAGGCTCTGACACAGGCTAGACATTCAATTAAT
Source organism: Leiocassis micropogon (assembly GCA_028565275.1). Classification (NCBI taxonomy): domain Eukaryota; kingdom Metazoa; phylum Chordata; class Actinopteri; order Siluriformes; family Bagridae; genus Leiocassis; species Leiocassis micropogon. The sequence goes on along the minus strand of JAOVVA010000037.1, from coordinate 6,076,178 downwards.
AGATAATACAGTATGAGCATGAATAGTGAATATTATTCTCTCCAAAATTGACGTGTTTAGTGTTTTATTATACTGTATGTTTCATAGTTCTTTCATGTTGTAACCTGCTTCCCATTAATAACTACAGTTTTAGAAAGTCTATATACTTACAGTTTATAGTCATTCCTTGGTAGGTTTTTTTTTATATTTTTATTAATATCCAAAACCTGTATCTGAATCTGAACATCTTGGTATTTTCAAAAATTTGGTAGTTTGCACAGCAAAATTGAGCTCTGTGCCGAACACATACTGTACAATTAAAAGCTGTTCTGTATCTTCATTTGTAATGTATTGAGACAGCAAACAGAACACAATGAATTGCAGTCTTTTTAATACATAGAATTAGTGACTATATTTGCAGAAACATTTGCTATTAAAAAGAAAATGATGCGAGAACACTAAATAAAGTCGTTAAATAACTGCTGTATGCACAATATCTGCAGTGAATTAAAGTGTAATATGTAACCCTCTACACTAAGGGTGTTTTTATACTATCTGATTCATGTCACATTCAGTTCAATGGACATACAGTAGGGGTCATAGGTCTCAACTTAGGCTCACCATAAAGACTTTTATTATCACGGAAAAATTAAGTCCTGAACTGACTGTCTTTTTCAACCAAAACAACCTCAGTAAGACCATACAATACAAAGAAACCTCATGGTGTTATGTTGTTGCACCTTTTAAACATCATTAGGGTTTTATTTGGGTCAAATACGAGGCTACAATTTACAAGATTCATATGTAACAGCATATATTGATATAAAAATCAGTCGCAGAAGAATAATCTACTTTTATGGTCACAGATTATCTTCTAACATTGGAAATACCTGTAAAAGCTGTAATTATGCTGAAAACTTTTCATTGTTGTGTTAAGATCCATTGTTAGAAAATGAATAAAAACCCCTGGAGTTGAACACTATTACAGTTTATGGTTTTTCATAAAATCTCAATGTGACTAAAGATGCGATTAATTGCGTGATTAATCACTGAAAGTGTGCAGATCAATAAACAGCCCTAATTAGTACACAGTTTAGCATTTTAAAATCATGCACATGATGAATATTTCAATGATTTCTGAAATTTCCATTCTGCCCAGTTACTGATCATCGAGCACTTAATGTGCAATAAAATGGCAAAGTAAAAATGTCAAACTGGTGTTAACAGTGATGATATTTCTCATGTCTGGCCAAGTTCTCCTCAATATAGGTCACACATCAATCAGTGTCACTTTCGGTATACAGTAAAACTATAGTGAATGTTTTTTAAGGCAAGTGTCAGAGCTCATGAAGGTAGACAGCACGTACAGTATACACTGGTCAAAAAAAAAAAAAGAAGCCATTTCATTGACCTTCTTTAACTTGCATCATTGCTTATAATTCATGTGTGAAAACGATGCATCCTCATGATGCACCCAGAACCTCTATTTCACAATTTTTGTACTATGCTGACTTCATCAAGTCTAGACCTGAGAAACTGGAGCAACCCCAGATCATAACACTGCCTGCAGAGGCTTGTACAGTGGCCACTATGCATGATGGCTGCATCGCTTCATGAAATAGGGTCAATACGGACTCATCAGACCACATGACCTTTTTCCATTGTTACAACATCTGATCTTTATGCTTTCTAACAAATCCAAGCCCTTTTCTTCTGATTAGTCTTACCAACAAGTGTTTCACAGAGGTGTTTAGTCCCAATCCTGTAAGTTCTCATTACATTGTGCGCGCCGATGGAAATGCTCTTATTTTCACTATTGAACACAGCTATGGTTTCTACAGTTGAATTTTTATGATGAGGCTTCACTAAACATGTATGTGATCTCTGATTCTAGTCACTGATGAGTTCTTTCATAAAACTGGAATCTTTCCAGGTTTCAATAATGCATTGGACAGGTCTTTACCCAATTCCAGTCATTTTTATGTTTTTTTTGCTTGATGTACAAAAAATAATTAAACCCTTTTATAAGGCCTACTCTTTTGGCCAGGCAGATGTATCTGTGAGGATTCTTTCTTTCCTTAGGAAATTTTATTTCTATATTTTCTATTTTCTGCATTCCTTCTTTAGGCTTTTAGCTACAGGAGCATGCATAGCACATGGTGTTGTATTTTTTTTTCTTATTTTGCCAGATAGTGACCAAATTATGGCTTAGTACTGACAAAGAATATAATGTTCATTCTTTTATTTATTCATTTATTTATCCTTTATATCACTTTATACTGTATAGGGTCACAGGGGCCTGGACGTGCGTGGTCACAGTGCTAACCTCCATGAAACCGTGCCACCTACATGATATGTTTGTGTGTCATTCAATTATCTTTTCAGTTATGTAATAAACCATAATGAGTAATACTCTGAGTGATGTGTTTATATTACTTGAAAAGCTCACTAGCATGACATGAAAGGTATTTAGTTATAATAAAGAGAGGCTGGAAGGCTGGGGAGTTTAGAGGACGACTGATAAAAGTTTTTATTTGTGAATTATTACAAAGTGCAAAAAGTGAACAAAAAACATGAATGATATGCAAAAAAAAAAAAAGAAAAAAAAAAAATATATATATATATATAAGGGTGGCACGGTGGTGTAGTGGTGAGCACTGTCGCCTTGCACCTCCAGGGTCTAGGTTCGATTCCCGGCCAGGCTTGATTCCCGTCTCTGTGTGCATGGAGATTGCATGTTCTCCCCGTGCTTGGTGGGTTTCTTTCAGGTACTCCGATTTTCTCCCACATTCCAAACACATGTAGGTTAGGTTAATTGATGTTCCCAAATTGACCCATAGTGTGGGTATATGTGTGTGCACATGGATTGGCACCCTGTCCAAGGTGTACCCCGCCTCGTGTCCTAAGTCTCCTTTGATAGGGTCCAGACCCCCCGCGACCCAGAATACAGGATAAAGTGGTATAGATGATAAGTGAGTGAGAAATAAAAAGACAAATTGTGAAATAATAAAATAACTGAACATAACATTTAATCTAAATTCTGACTTTTTAAAATTATACTAAATGACTGTATTAAATTTATAGTAAAGAATGCAAGAACATAAAAATATATGTAATGAAAATATGATTGTATGAAACATCATAATAGATAGATAGATAGATAGATAGATAGATAGATAGATAGATAGATAGATAGATAGATAGATAAGTATGATTTGTGAGGATGATGGAGAGTTTTTTTTGGAAGTGGTCACATGGAAGGAGATTCTGGCTTCAAATTACTGGCATTGAAACACTAACATGAGGTGTGCAGTTAAATTTCTATTTGTTGTCATGGAAACTGCCAGTGTGAATCGTCTAGTGCGAAAAAAAAAAGAAGTGTGTTGGGGAGGAGGAGGAGGACGAGAGAGGAGGGGTCAGATGCTAAATCTCTTTGGGGGAATCCCTTTCCTCTACCTGAAGTATCAGAGAGGTTTATTCCATTGAAACAAAGAGCACCGAGGGCAAGAACACGCCTCGTCACTATCGAATATAAACACGGGGTGATTATTTCATCACAAGAGCGATTTCTCCCCAAGCCAGAGCTTTGCATGAGCGGTGTTAAGCAGGTGTACAAATTGCTTTCTATGAAAGACTGGAGGCATGTCATTAGCAATTATTGCGTTTAATTTAGATTTTTGAGTTTAGAGTCATCAGTCATGTACACATGACATAACACAGATATTAAAATTTATTCATGAATTCACAACGCGAGACAGATTTCAAATGATACCCAAACCCTCTTTAAATACATTTAACTCTTTCTTAGAAGGCTCTTACAGTAGGCTACGAACATCAAGAGTTTTATTCCTTGCTCTCATAACTACAAAGATTTTCCTATTATCTTAACTGTACTTGATGAATAATTCATAACACATAATTCATAACACTTACTTGTTTTTAAGTCTAATAAGTTGAAAATAATAAGAAATCTGTTGGGGGTTCATTAATTTAATCAGTTTACATCAAATATTTTGAGGTAATTTAGATCTAAATGGATTTGTGGAGGAAGGAGTACACAATACGCAAACATACTGGCAAGAAAATTAGAGGGGTCACACATCTCCCATGGTGCTTTGCAGGAGTGAGATATTACAGTGTCAGTTTGTGTCAATCATCTGCTGAGGATCTTTCAACTCGTTGGTTTGCCCTTTGGATTTTACAATGCACCATCTCTCTCTCTCTCTCTTGCTCTCTCTCTCTCACTCACACACACACACACACACACACACACACTCAAAGGCCTCTGCCAGTCATGCAGGTCCGGAAATGACTCTAAGCAGCGGGAGGCAGTCTGATATTTTCAGCTGTGACATATTTGACCTCTCGGTGGCCTCGTCAGTCTCGGTGGGAGCTGTGTGTGTGTGTGTGTGTGTATGTGTACTAACATGACTGTTGACAAACGTACTTTCGATCCACTGTAATATTCCCAGCCTGAATTAATTAAATTTAGAGTACATGACTTCTAGATGGAGTACTGACGTCTGATTGCTTTTTCCAAACTAATGTTTTGTTGCTTGTTTTTTTTTTTTTAACCTTTAAAAGTCAAGTGGCACGGATCAGAGTGTAACGCAACATAGCATTGGTAAATGACCGTTTTAACAACACTCTCACTCACTCACTCATCATCTATACCGCTTAATCCTGTATTCAGGGTCGCGGGGGGCCTGGAGCCTATCCCAGAAGACACACTATGGGCAATTTGAACACCAATTAACCTAACCTACATGTCTTTGGATTGTGGGAGGAACCTGCGGAGGAAACCCACCAAGCACATTGAAAACGTGCAAACTCCATGCATACAGAGACGGGAATCGAGCCTGGCTGGGGATCAAACCTGCACCCTCGAGGTGCAAGGCGACAGAGCTAACCACTGCACCACCATGCAGCCCGTTTTAACAACAACAACAACAATAAAAATGCAGTAGTCCTGTTTCTGTAAATTGTTAATATATAATAACTCTAAATACGTACATTTGTACTGCTACTGGAATATGGGAACGACCTTGTAATAATGGTGACTTCACCAAATGCTAATATTATTGTTTTGTGTCCTAGAAACAACTGAAAACATTCATAAAAATATGTGATCATATGTACACTACAGATCAAAAGTTTGGAGACAAGTTTAAATTTATTTTCTACATTCTAGAACAATAATAGATTGTTTTTCAGAATTATGAAACAACAACAACAATCAGTTGTTATTCTAAGACATGAAGGACGGCTGTTCTGAAATAGTTCTTACAAAAACAGTATTGTCAAGTGCGTTTGCAAAATTCATCAAGAATTGTGATGAAACTGGTTCTCATGAAGACCATCCCAGGAAAGCAAGACCAAGACTTACCTCTGCTGCAGAGGAGAAGTTCACCAATTAACAGAACCTCAGATTAGATCCACAATCCAGCATTGATTAACAATGTAGAAAAAACTAAAAGTAGAATTAGAAGGTATGTCCTTTGGACTGGTAGTGTATTGGTGCTATTTCTTTGTCTATGTTTGTATAGATGGTTAAATTAAATGTAAAAATTTTTTTTCCTTTTTTCAGCACAACCTAGGCAATAAGATGAATAAAATGTAATTCACCTTATTGCCTAGGTTGTGCTGAAAAAAAGATTAGTCAGTCTATATTGCATAATCCTGACCCCTATTACATATATACAGTATATACATTCATATATAAATATATGTATTTCATTTATATAATATATATATATATTTAAATGTGTATATAATATATATTTAAATGTGTGTGTATACTGACTTACTTGAAAGTATAGTTACTTATGCATTATGACAAATATAGAAGGTTTAAAGTCTAGTCTACATCAGTTTCCCAGCTCCTGTACACAAATCCAAGCTGTTTACCAAGTTCTAGTGTTAAACACACCCGTGTTCACTGTAGGAAAATACACTGTCAAACTCGCAAAATCCATTCTCAAATACTCTATCCACTATCAATGCATACAGTCAGATTGGTTATCACCACTGCAATGTGCCTGGAATATGACAGGGATAAGAACTAAACTGTGCATGAGATCAAATGAGATCAAAGCTTCAAACTGTTTTAAAGATATTGTTCAATTCCATTTTATTTGAATGGTGCTTTTAACAACATACAGTATGTCTTCACAAAGTACGGTAGCTTTACAGAAATGCCGATATAAATGTACAGTAGATTCATGCTGGACAAACAAAAGACAACAAGGTTGTGGAAATACACCCTGATACAGCATGAAACTTGTGGCTCTAAACGGCACCCATTCTCATTAAGGTGACACGGAATAGCGCAATTAAAAACCTTTTCAGTATTGTGATTTTTGCCTTATAACTGAGAATCCCTTGCATTTCTTTTGCATGAGATACCCTGTACTAAATTTGCTTCCAATCAGATCTCTCATCCTCCCATATTGTATGTTCTGCCTCATAAACTATCGCCATAAACTTCTTGCCCCTGCATATATTTCTCCACAGTGATTAATATACAGCACTGTACAGGATTTTGAGCCACCCTTCATTTCTTTATAGAATATTAAATTCCTTCCATGCATCTAGGAACCTCTGTAGACCAACTAGGGACTGTGGAGGCCAATGGTCACCATTGAATTTATTCCCATTTTGTAGAACAGTGGTAGGACAACATTCACACGCACATTCACACACTACGGGCAATTTGGAAACGCCAATTAGCCTAATCTGCATGTTTTTGGACTGTGGGAGAAAACCGGAAACCCAGGAAGAAACCCACCAAGCATGAGGAGAACATGCAAACTTCATGCACACAGACCCAACGCGGGAATCGGACCTGGACGTGCAAGACAATGCTAACCACTAAGCCACCCTGCCACCTCATAGCAAGTTTATTTCAATTAAATTATGTAAATTAAACTAAAGAAATGTGAACTGAGTTGCTCCAACAACAGATTACACTTTTCTTGGAAGGCTGTCCAATACTTTGTAGTGTTTCTGGGGGAATTCATGCCCATTCATTCTGTAGAGCGATTATGAGGTCCAGCACTGATGTCATGACTCACAATCTCCGTTCCAGTTCATTCCAAAGGTGCTCAGTGGGGTTGAGCTCTATCAGGGCTCTGAGCGGGCCAGTCAAGGTCTTCCACACCAAACTCATCAAACCATGTCTTTATAGTCCTCGCTTTGTGCACATGTTGGCCTTCCCCTAACTGTTGACACAAAGTTGGAAGCTTAGCATTGGCCAAGATGTCTTGGTATGCTGAAGCATTAAGATCGCCCTACACTGGAGATACAGGACCTGATTGAAACCCCTGAAATCAGTATTTAACACTGTATCTTGGTAAAAAAAAAATGGCACTGCTCACCTCCTCCCTTACAATCATTTCAGGTCTTGTTTCTTTTATTAATTTAGGCAAACTAGGTGTAATTGGGTGCTTTCTGGATCTAAATCAGGGGAATTTTATAGATGCCCTCTCTCTCTCTCTCTCTCTCTCTCTCTCTCTTTCTCTGTAGCTGTGGAACGTTAAACTGCCTAACACTGTTACACTGTGCCATCTTCATCTGAAGATCTGTCAGCTCAACTCATCTCTCTCTTTCTTTCTGTCTCCCTCTCTCTCTCTCCACTTCTCCCCATGTGGCTGAGCATCTCGCAGCCATGCGTCACATCATTCAGCCGAGAAAGAAAGAGAGTGAGAGAATCTATCACTTTTTTTTTTTATAGGATAGGAGTTGCTCTCTTTTAGCCTCACACTGCTGGAATACTGATTCATTCATTTAGGACTGAACACATTCACCCAAACACACACACACACGGCTTGTGTGAAGTTGAAAGGATTTTATCATATTACACATGAGCACAGTACAGACCTTATGTTCCTCCCTTCTTTTTTCACTGGTTCACATGAAAAAAGTAATCCCTGTGCACGACAGTAAAGTGATTGAAACCTGTTTTCATTGACTATACGAGCATAAACCAGAGGCACGCTTCCTGTTCTTCTCCCCGAGAAGAAATGAGAAGCTCCTTCTAAAAATAGCCCGACCTTTTTATATCGTTTGTGTTTCTTCTTCGTCTTCACCATTGACAGCACGAATCCGTTCGCGGGGAAACAAAAGGCAACCCTCCAGTTGGAGAGGCATAGACTTCGCCTGCAAGCCCTGGCTTAGCATAAAACGAGCGCTGATAAATTTAGCCAACTTACGTAACCCTTCCTCAGTCAGAATCGTACTGATGAGGCAGAAAAGGATATTTATTTCATTCTGCACAGCTCCCATGCTAATGAATTGTTCTAGAATCTTAAAAGTGTCACACATGGCTGACTAAATGACAGGCGGAGCATGAAGACGAGCAGAGCCTGGAACTGGGCTTGGCTCAGGCTGGATCCTCACGCTGCCTTTCTAATGAACAGGATTGCCTGCTGAGGAGATGCTTGGCTACAAAAGGCTTTTGGATAATAATAAAAACACACGCACGCACACACATAGCACAATAACAATCCTCTTTTGTGCTACAGTTGCTGCTCAGTAGCACATTAGTTTTTATACCTCGATGGTTTGTTGAGTGCTTATTTCCACCAGGAGCGACACAGCGAGAGTGTGAGTCTGTTGTGTATCACGAGACGTGGAGATAGCACAATTCTTCCCACTGCAAATACAACAGCGGCCAAACTGCTCATGAGAATCCTTTCCAAAATTTTTTTTGTTTTTGCAGTAATGTAGCAGAGAGCGATTGGTGTATATCACCTAGCATGCTGGGTTGAGACAAGTAAAACATTTTGCGACCGGACGGTCATGTAAAACAGCACACCGGGAGGTTAGTGAGCTCTTATCTCGCAGTAAAATCACAGCTGGCACCAAACCAATCAGCCTCCTAGCATCCAAATATCGTGTTCCTGTTTACAACAGGTGAATCTTCAGTATCCGTTAATCCACACCTGTAAGATGGTCTGAGAAAACATATCGGACATCACTGATGCCAAAAAAAGTCACTACCTGGATTTACTCACTCACTCATCGGCTAGACTGCTTTATTCTGTATACAGGTTTGCAGGGGGCCTGGAGCTTATCCAGGGAGACTAAGGGCACAAGGCGGGGTACACCCTGGACAGGGTGCCAGGGCACACACATGTATACACACTACGAGCAATTTGGGAATGCCAATTGGCCTAATCTGCATGTCTTTGGACTATGGGAGGAAACCAGAGTACACAGAGGAAACACACCAAACAGGGGGAGAACATGCAAACCCCATGCACACAAACCCCAGGTAGGAATCCCGGACCCTGGAGGTGCAAGGCGACCGTGCTAACCACTACATCACCGCGCTGCCCACCCTGGATTTAACTAAGCAAATAGTTAAGAGCCTTCCATTGGATTATTACTGCAGTGATTAAATGGATTAATCCTAATGGATCCTGTGGTTGTGGCAAAGCTGTTTCAGATTATTGTCCTGCATCAAGAAAAAAAAAAAAACTAATGTGATTGCTGAAACTACTAAAATCAAACTGTAAACGCTTTATTAACACATGGAAGGATAGTGGTGAACCATCATCTTCGAGGAAGGTGAGGAAAAAAATTTACCGAATAAGCATGATGGGAGATCACTTAAATGTTTAATGAAATCAAATAGTAAAAAAAAAAAAAAAAAAACAGCAGAGGAACTCATACCTATGTTTAATAGCGAAAGAAAGAGCATTTCCACATGCACAACATGAAGAAATCTCAAGGGATTGGGACTAAACAGCTGTGTAGCCTTAAAAAAAGCCACTTATCAGTGAGGCTAATTGGAAAAAAGTCTTCAGTTTGCTAGAGAGAAAAAAAATGGACTGTGAAGGATTGGAAAAAGAGTATGTGGTCTGAGGTTTACACTGTTCCAGAGTGATGGGTTCATCAGGGTAAGGAGAAAGATCAATGAAGTTCAATTTATATTTTTTTATTCAATTCCATTTATAAGTTAAGTTAATTTATTTATATAGCACATTTAAAACAACCGATAGTTGACCAAAGTGCTTTACATAACAAAGTAAAAA
>JAOVVA010000037.1:6048977-6060309 GCA_028565275.1 Leiocassis micropogon | reverse complement strand
TATATATATATATAATTCACAATCCTTACATTTTCATTTTGATAAAAAAAAAATTACTCATTGCAAACCCTGATTGCTATGAGTTTTTTATTTTTATTTTATTTTAATAGGAAAGTAATGTGTCTTCTATTGCTGGAGTTACTAATTTACAGGATAAGATTTCACAGCTAAAAATAAAAATTCAACCTTTAAAATCCAAAGACGTATTAACTTTAAGTTTACTTAACTAGGTTTTTTTTTTTTTTTTTTTTTTAACTTAGTCAAATTACCTATCTACAGCAGTTAGATATTTTATCAGCTTGGTAAATTACCTAGCTAGCTAGGTAAGGTTTGCAATTTTGTTCGTCAAATAGAAAGGAGTCAGAACACACAAGTGCATCGCAGTTTGTTGTATATGCGGCTGCATAGTGGCAGACTGGTCAGGGTGCCCATGCTGACCCGAATCTTCTGCCAGAAGCACCTATAATGGGCACTTGAGCATCACAACTGGACCAGGGAGCAATGGAAGAAGGTGGCCTGGTCTGATGAATCACCTTTTTTTTTTTTACAAGATGTGGATGCACTATAGGAGAAGGCAAGCTGACAGAGGCAGTGTGATTCTCTGGGCAGTGTTCCGCTGGGAAACATTGAGTCCTGCCATTCATGTGGATAGTACTTTGATATGTACCGCCCATCTAAACATGGTTACTGACGAATTACACCCCTTAATGGAAATAATTTTCCTTGATGTGAGTGGCGTCTTTCAGCAGGATAATGTACACTGCCACACTGCAAACATTGTTTAGGAACGGTTTGAGGAACACAACAATGAGTTTGGGGTGTTTAAATCGGCCTATAAAATCACCAGATCTCTATCCAATCAAGCATCTGTAGGATATGGTAATAAAATCCAACTTAAAAGTTTTTAAGGATCCTTGAAACTACTGACAGTTTGGTGCCAGATACTGCAACACACCTTGAGACGCCTAGTGAAGTTCAGGTCAGGGATCAACAGGTCTGGGCTGTTTTGGCAGCCAAAGGGGGACATGGTTGGGTGGTCATAATGTTATGGCTGATCGATATATACCTTCCATCATATTTACTATACACTACATTATTTTCTTCATGTTCCAAGAGATTAAGTAATGCATGCTTTACCACCACTGGTTCCAGTAAGTGCACACTAATGCGTATGGCTGCCGCTGCTCCCGGCGTTGTTTTCCTTGTCCTTTCGTTCTTGGTGTATTATGGATTTTTTACCCATTCTGCATTATGCCATACTTTTTTAGTACTATTTAGTACTTTTCCAGCTACAGTCCTACTCCACCAAGCTACTCATCAAGGCATCGTTCATCGCCCACGTTCAAAATGTCTCTTGTCAGGTCCTCAGGAACAATGACACCAAGAACAACGTGATCCTGAACAGTTCCCTGATCAGCAAAGAAACCTGCGTAGACACGTTTGCTACAGTGTGCTAGCCAGGCAAGCTAGATTGTCTAGTTTTGTCCCCAGAAAGAATAGTATCAAATTTGTGCCATTCATCATATGCTCACTCCCTGATAAAGGCTCTCTCATCTGTGATCTTGTAAATGATCACAACTCAGCTCATATCTAGAGATCGTCACTTGGAACACCTTTATAAAAGAACTCGACTTGCCACACACAAAGAAACGTATAGAGCATATGCTCATCTTTGTAAAGATATTCATTCTCAAATCCTCTTAAAATTAATTGAATCTGGTGAAGACAAATGCATTTCTCTTCGACAAAGACATCATATAGCATTTTCTACAGTGTTTCTACCGATCTTTCTTTCACTCTTCTCTCTGCTTAGCTTCCTACTGAATCAGAAATTTTAGTTTTGATCCACAAATCTAATTTTCCACATCAGCTCGATCTCCTGCTAACTCACCTGCTAAAAGCCTGCATGCTCTCTTCCCTCATAACTCGTATTATTCACGCCTCACTTTTCTATGGCCTTGTTCAAGCTTCTCTTAAAACAGTTGCAGTAACTTTAATCCTGGGAAATATTTTTATTTATATATTAAAATTAACTTTTTTTGTCATTTTATACATTCAGATGTGTCACCAGTGTGCATGTAAAAAAATGTGAGAAAAAAAAAACATTCACTGCATTTTAAATATTTGTATTGGCTAGGGCTTAAACAAGGCTATTAGATTTTCCCCCTATTGTGACCTCATACTGTATAAGAAGATACCTACAGTAGACCTTGTTGTTCAGGTCTTCCCAGCTCTGCTCAGCAGTAGCTAATGGCCATATTTTGTTAAACGGGTTAGCTATTATTGGCATCAATGGCATCTTCTTTCCTGGTTCATCTCGTGATTCTCTGACCATATACTGTTTATTTAACTCAAAGATTTCTCTCCCACTGTCAGCAGTGGTATTCTCCAAGGCACTGTCCTAGGCCTCCTTTTGTTCCTAATCTATCTTCTCCACCTTAGAATTTCTTTCTTTTTTTTTTTTTTTGGAAATTTGGTATTCATTTCCATTGTTATGCAGATGATACACAGCCTCACAGATCCACAAAGCCTGACTGTGCCCTTCCATCCTCCTGTCTCACCAACTGCCTACATGAAATAAAAACTTGGATTTCCTCCAGCCTTCTTACACTGAAATGCAATAAGACAGACATTCTCCTTGTAGGTGCAAAATGTACTCTTTTGTAAATTCACTTATACCCTGTCTAACATTTGGGTTGCTTCCATAAACTTAAACATAAACTAATTCAGAATTCTGCTGCATGTGTCCTAACCTGGAATCCATGCTGGCACCATGTCACCCATTCCATTCAACAACTCCACAGGCTCCCCTCCCTAACTTTGGTCCACCTTATCGCCTAGAGCTCATACAGGTCAACACCCCCCACTTGCACTCTTGGCTCTTCCACATCAGGGATCCTCTTTACACCTCCTGCCTGCTCGACCACCATGGCCTCTAAGGCCTTTAGTGGCACTATTCCCCATCTCTGGAATGCTTGCCCAGAAAACATTTGTAACACTAATTCTTTAGCCATATTCAACTCGCATCTTAATGTACATCCTTTTATTCAGTAATAACTCTGTGAAGGCTGCTTTATCTATTTATTACTTTATTGGTATTCACTGGCTGTCGTTGTTATTTAGTGCTTGTCTCTAGTTTGTACGGTACCCATGAATGACTGCAAAAGCAACTATTATTATTAACCAACCGAGGTTTCTCTTGAGTGGGTTTATCTTGTTTCTTCTAGGGATTGTGTAACGCTATAGCACATGACACACTGTGTGTGCGTGTGTGTGTGTGTGTGTGTGTGTGTGTGTGTGTGTGTGTGTGTGTGTGAACTACATGGAATTAAATAATGCAGGATGTGATACATTTGGGAGTTTGGCAATAAGAAAGAAAATATCTGGTGAGATTTTAAATAAGCATTTCTGTTCTAAAACAGGCAAAAAAGAATCCTTACAAAATTTATATCTGTGGAATAAATGAGAAAGTTTGTTTGTTACACAAAAATTTTATCAGCGCCAGAAATGAAAGATTTAGATGAGCTTGACAATGAAGTCAAGTCAACATTGGCCCACGTTACAGCCTCCTTGAATGTCCAGCAAGTCCAGCTGCAGCCAAACGTCATTGCAGAGTCTGACAATTTATCTTGTGTGAAATACAAAAGTCGTAAAGCAGCATTTTCTGTATGATTCCAGCAGTCCTTCACAGGGCAGACACATACATTTAGGCATTTGGCAGACACCCTTATCCAAAGCGACTTACATTTTTATCTCATTATACATCTGAGCAGTTGAAGGTTAAGGGCCTTGCACAAGCGCCCAACAGGGATAACTTGGTGGTCGTGGGATTTAAACCTGGGACCTTTTGAACTGTGATTCAATGACTTAACCACTGAGCAACCCCTGCCACCTGATATACACACACACTCACACACTCGGTCACATAATACGGGTATGGCAATTTAGGAATGCCAGTTAGCCATCTGCATGTCTTTGGACCAAGGATGGAGAGAACATGCAAGCTCCATGCAGGCAGACCCAAAGTGGGAATCGAACCCGACTCTGGAGGTGCAAGGCATCAGTGCTGACCACTAAGCCACTGTGCCGCCCCTTAAGAGAATATGAGTTATGTTAACCACAACAAAGTAATACTTCACAGAGCATGACAGTATTTTTACCTTACCTTAAGTTCTTAATGTAACAAGGCAAACAATATTATCAAATAGATTTTGGGTTTTCATAACAGTATGATTTTTTGTCAATTTGTTTTTTAATGTTTTGTCCACAAGTATAGATGACTAGTATGTTATCTTATTAGTTTCATTTCTGTTTTGGAGCCTTTGAGTCCCGTGTCGTAGTCTGTAGCCTGTCCTAAGTTTCACAATACTAATTGTCTCACATATGTCTCAGCACAGAGGAAATGTTTGCTGTGAGGCTGAGACTCAGTGGGAGTCTTGGCATTGGAGTCAGATGGAGAGCTGTCTGATAGCCTGTGGCCTTCCCTCAGGTCGCTGCCAGGCAATCGAACCAAGATGGCAAAAGTTTCACCAAAAGTCTCACATTTGAGGTTCATAACAATGTCACACACATGCAGACGCACACACACACACACACACACACACACACACACACACACACACACACACACATTCACAGGCGCACACGCGCACACAAGGGAAATCATAAAAGCTGTGAAATTCATATTTTATTTGTGTCCGGGGTTCAACACTGAGCTATTTATTGTGAGAACTATATTTAGGCTTGTGGCCATATGGACTGACCAAATAGAGTAGCAGCTACAGACGAAACGTTCCTTGGCTTCAGAATAGCAGGAAAGACAGAGGCATGATGTGAACACATGAGAGAGTAGTCACAAATGATGTAACCCATCTTAATATCAGAGGTAACACTCTGCCACATGCGTTTTTTTATTCTTCTTACAATATACAATCACTTCTGGATCCAAAAATTATGTGTGTATTTAAAAATGTCTTTGCCCAAGACTACAGACAGGCATAAAATAAACCAGACATAAACAAGCAAGTTATTAACCTACTGTCAAGGAAGCTGATGCATTTGCTAACCCTTTGCATCAGCCCTGCATCATAATTTTGACATAAACAAGTCATAAAAGTGTCAAGAAAGATGTCATATGTTACCATGAGTTACAATAACCAATTACCAATGACAATGTTTATTACCATGACAGCTGCTAATTTTTTTGCCAAGTGTGCTTTTACTGTATTAGAATTGGTATTACAGTATGATGGAGTTCAATAATATGTTCCTTATAAAAACTTTTATTACAGAAGATAAACATGGAAAAGAATTTCAGTGCAGGGCAGTGTTTTCACTAAAAGTATGTACAACATAACATAGCAACCGTTAATATGCTGTTTAACCACAAGAGCAGCTGTTAATCTTTCTGGTGCTCTCGTCGAGGGGTCGCCAAAGCGGACCGTCCGATCTGCACACAACTTGGCACAGGTTTTATACTGGATGTCCTTCCTGAACCAACTTCCTGATCCCATTTTATTTGGGCCTGGGAGCGGCGCTGTATCCAGTGGCTGAGGGTCGGGCAGGGGGTGAGGCATTATATATTATAAGAACAATCAGAGGGGACAAAAAAGTAGAAACCATTTTCTAATAATTCCTGATGCGTTTCAATGGGTTTCTGGTGACCTGCAAATGAGAGATTAATAAAATATTGTATCTCTACTTGTTTTATATGGTGTATGTAATTTTATTCGTCATGCCAGACGACCCTGTTGGATTGTGATGTGTGAGGTAATAGTGATGGGAAGTTTAGATCATTTTAGTGACTCGGTTCTTTGAATCTCGTTCATCAAAATAAACAAATCTTTTTTTGAGTCATTTAGCGCATTTTGTTCTTTTGTGATCAGAAATAAAATAAAATCAAATGTTACATTTTCAATAAACAGACCCCCAACACGTCTACATACGCAAAGTTAGGCAATAGTTCCAGTAATGAAAATATTACAATAAGGCCGAGGACATTTTATGATAAACAGAATGAGCAGCTCATCTCTCATATCTTCTGGTCCGAATCGTTCGTTATTTTACGCTATTAGCATCCATGAGAGTCACGTCGAAAGAATGAACGATTTGGACTCATGAGAAGAACCGCTCAATTCTGTTTCCTGTGTAATGCACTGCATACAGTCTATGGGAGTCACGTGACAAATCAACAAAGAATTCGGACCAAAAGACTCAAAGGTAACTACTCATTTCTGTTTCCTGTACATAACTTACAGAGGTTTTGCGATGCTTTGTGCAGAAGAAAATGACCAAAATCACTCTAGTATCAAGACTACTCGTTCGTCTGAGTCGCGTTAAAGACTCGTTAAAAAAAAACAAATCGTCCATGAACGACCCATCACTAAGAGGGAACAGAAAGCTGCCATGTCATCTGAAATTATGGCAGCTGTCATGACAATTAGTGGTAACAGTGTGTAACACCTGACATGACACATTTATCACATGTTTATTGCAGTATTGACACAAGCTTAAGGTGCCCTGATCATTAACTGCTTCGATAATCAGAAGTCCTACACTGGCCCTGCCTTCAAAATATACAGTGTGTTGTATTTGTTGTGGTACAGAGGCACACATGCTATTAACAGATGGCACATTTGTCCACAGAGACAGCTATTTCTCTTTTATCGTTAACCTGAATTAACAATATCTGGCCTGAACAGGTCCTCATCTCTGCTCTCTCTCCCTCTCCCTCTCTCTCTCTCTCTCTCTGTTACTGGAGGGTCTCTCTGGTCCAAACAGATGTTTAATTTAAATGAAGATGCAAAGTCATTCCCTGACATCTGGACCAAGCGATCTGTTGTACCCTTGCCGGTGTATGGTTGAGGTAAGGTTGAATGTGAGATTAAATATAAATATACCTGAGGATGATATACAGAGGCTACCATGGAGAGAGAGAAAAATGTTCTCAGTATGTCCATTCTTACAAAGAGCTCTGGGGGGGTCTGGATGACTTAGTGTTAAATATTTAAATAGGCTATGCATATGGTATGCCATACTATTCACAGTTGAATAAATGAAATAGGTAATGCTAATTTATTTTATTTACACTGCAGATGTTGATCTGACTAACAAACTGGCGTTTCTGTGTTTGATTTGGGATTTATAATTTCTTCTTCGATTTCAAACCAGCCAGTGTTGTCACCATCAATTCTATCCACTCCCACCTTTTCTGCACCCAAGACAAATGTACAACTGTGTCAATAAAATATAGGGGACCGGAACAGGTGATTTATAGGCCAATAGAATCAGTGAAACAGTGCTATCACTACAGTACAAACAGTTTTATGTAAGTACATGTTGCACAATCATGATATTAATAGTTTATGCTTTTAAAATATAGTTAAAAGCATATCGAAAGTGCCACTGTGTGATTTCAGGGTTTCTGTATTTCATGTCTGCTCACAACCGAGGATGTATAAACCAAGGCCAGTGCGACATACAGGCTGAAATGTTCTGCACCACTAATTCTGTTGTTGTGGAGTAAAGTGTTTGGGAAACATAGAAATGTAATATTATATGTGACATATTGAAAAAAACATATGGTGTGAATTCGCCTGTGCTACTTTAATTGTTGCCTAAGAGGATGGAATAGTACTGTTTTATTTATGCATTTATTCATTATATGGAGTTGCGGCATTGGTCTCTTATGGGAATGGTTAGCAGTATACTTTGGTCTAGTTTGTTGGTGATTTCTTTTGTCTACATTTAGAAATCAGATGGCAAAACACTTGGCAAGGTTTCTGGAAACACTGCACTCGAAAACCCAAACTTTCAACTTGTAAATTATGTACTGTATATTGATTTTTTTTAAAAGATATATTTTCTTTGTTTTATTGTTTAGAACTGTTCAGCATGTATAGTTTTTTTTTCCAGACTGATTTTCAATATGTTATTAACCAAAATGTAAAGTTAAAACAATAAATTGCAGACCCTCTAATGCACAGGTCCAAGTTTTGTTATTGTTCATTAAGACAAAAACTACTAAACTGGCTTTAAATTATTGAAAGAAAGATGTTGATGTGCATATAGTTTAAAAATAAAAAGCCTACATTCACTACCTGGCCAAAAAAGACACAATTTCAGAAGGTCCTGCAAAAAGCAAGCAAAGACAACAACTAATGAGATTGATAAAATTTCTAGAATTGGGCATAAGAGCCATTATGATCCACATTATTAAAACCTGAAAGGATATAAAGCATACTGAAGCCCTGACTATACAGTTCGCTGTTTTAGAAATAAAACAACATACATCACTAATCCAGGTTAGCTGCAAAACTTTGTTGGTAACAAAAAAACGAATGTAGGGGTGTCTATTTTCCCACATCGTCGGTCAAACGTGTTGAGGTCGCTTGTACAAATTCCATATCTCTGAATGGATATTTAAATATTTATGTCCTCAGTGATGTGCTGCCCGTTTAGCTCGGCTCTTTTTTTAATCTAAGCGCAAATCATTTGAGAGTAGCACTGGCTGTTTCTCAGGTTAAGATGGTATGTCTTTTCTTTGTATTGATTTAAACTTTTAAGCAGCATTCCGAAACGTTCGCATTAAAAATGTAAGTATGACTAGATGGTAAAATAAAATAAAATTTTAATCAAGAGACACCTGATTTTTAGCGGAAAAAGTAAGAGGAGGGGAATGTGTAAAATATGTGCTTATCAAACATCATGGGGTGAAAGACATGCAGACACCTGATGATTGCATTCATACAGTATGTGGTTCTTCTCCTACCTGTTGCCACAATCCTTGTCTTTAATCTTTAATGTCTGTCTATATTCTAGCATCCTAATTTTTCTCTTCATTGGAATTGAGATGCTTAGATCTGTTCCAGCAGAACAATTCCCCTGTGTTTAAAGCAAGGACATGTGAAGACATGGTTTGACAAGGTTGTAGTGTAAGATGTAGACTGTCCTGACCTCAACCCCAGTGAATATTTTACAACTACATTCAATCCTTTCAAAGGCTTGGCACATAATCCACATTACCTCAGTTATCTCTGTCTAATGTTTACTCAATCAGTCTTATTTTTATAGTTGACTTACGGCCATTTGGCTCAGCCTTCAACCCCATGTCATCCCTGATGGAGATCAATAGACCAGAACAAAGGACTTAAAGCTAATGAAGTTCATATCCCATCACTCAGAGTCCATTATTTTTTCCTGCATCTCCTGCATAGAAGATCAAATTGGATGATGTTGGACGATGTCCATATTGCTTTTCTATGATCCTTGGAACGTCGCGGGCAATAAATCCAAAGCCGGAAATCCTTCGTTCTTCTCAGCCATCTGCCCAAGCAGACAAGTAAGCTGGCATCGGTTTTATAACTGCACGCACTCATTACTCGTCTGAGGGTGGGAGGGTGGGATGATGTAGGCGATGGGGCACTTCGGCTGGAGTTGAGTAATCAGTGGGCCAACACAGAGGTGTGCTCCGACCTTCTGCTCCACCACTGAATTGTGATAAATGCACCTGCTACTGTATAAGGTGATTTATAACCTCAGCACTGCATATAACTGATTTATGTAGAGTAATTAGCATTTTTGAAAGCTCATTGTAAAATATAATACAGTATATCCTGGCATGCTGACCATATCCTCAAGCTTTGAGCTAAGGTTCTTACTTGCATTTTACTCCATTATAAAATGTCGTTACGAATTTCATCTACAGAGCCTTCCAGAATTCTTGGCACCTTTTTATAAAAATATTAAAGAATATTATTTAAAAAAACACACATTTGTATAAGCTGAATATTACAAACAACTTTAAAATGTTACCTTAAACAATAAGTGATAGAATCTTTTTCCCAAGTCATGTGAAGCAACAGTGCCTTCAAAACTAATAAAAAGAACCATTATACATAAAAAAAAAAAACTAAGACAAAAATAATGAAATTTAATATTTGTTTTTCTTTCTGTCTTGCATCAAAATGTATCAGTCGTCTCAGGTAGAGTGCAGGTTTATAAGGAAACTGGCTTTTTTTTTTTTTTTTTTTTTTTAAATATCTTGAAGAATCTGTGACAGTTATTCCAAACACTTTGTCATACTTGCTACAGTTTCTCTGATGACCAGCATTCTTTTTATATTCTTTTTATTTGTTTTTCCAAATAGTTGCCTGTTACAAATGCTACCTTATTTACTGACAATTGTTCTCTAATATAAAATTTTACTTTAGAAATAATACTTGTAATGAAGTAGCAAACAGTAGTTACTTGAGCTATCACCGCCTTCATGTCAGATTGAATCAGGTTAGCAATTTTTCTAAGACATCTTTCATCAACAAACCTGCAGAAGCACCACTCATTGGCTGTGGTGTTTTTTTTTCCCCCACACCTTTCTGTGTAAACTCTACAGAGTGTAAAATTGTGTCATTACAGATGTATTCATTTTCATTAACCGTGTTCTGTTTTGCTCTCCATCACATCCTGCTCTGGGTCTTGGGAAGCTTAGAGCATATCCCAGATGACCAGGGGCACTAGGTGGGCTACACCCTGGATAGAGCGCAATCCATCCATCACAGGGTATAAGGGTAAACACACAGTCACGCACTGTGGGAAATTTGGAAACACCAATTAGACTAATCTGAATGTCTTTGGACAGTGGGAGGAAATCGAAGTACCCAGAGGAAACCCAAAGAAGAATCATGGGGAGAATATCCAAACTCCTCAGACTTGATATAGGACTTGAACCCTTGACCCTGGAGGTCCATCCATGAGAAATACCAAAGAACAATCAATACAAATTAGACACATTTTGAAAGTTGACCTGCACAAATCAGTTAATGGAAATTTGCTAGGAACTGATTCTGTGATCAGACCGGCTGCTCGCAGTGAGATGCAAGCTAAAGGAGTTAAAAGAGCCCTAAGATCTCAGCTTCAGAATATGTCAAAACTTGTAGTCATGAAGTTTTAAAATCAATTATTAAATTTAAGACTGATGATAATTTTGAAACCAGAGTTTTATATATATCCATCCAGGAACCTCTGTAGGAACTAGGGACCAAGGAGCCTGATGGTGACTATTGTATTTTTTACGACTGTTGTAGGACTTTTGGTCAACGTTCACACACTACAGGCAATTTGGGAAAAGCAATTAGCCTAAACTGGATGTCTTTGGAGGAAACCGGAGTACCGGAGGAAGGACAAGCATGGGGGAGAACATGCAAACTCCATACACACAGATCCTGGAGGTGCAATGCACAAACCACTAACGCACTGTGCCACCATACATATACACAAAACGTGCTGAAGAAGAATTATTGGCACTCTTTGATATCTAAATCTCTCTATCTCTAAT
>JAOVVA010000037.1:6038515-6048877 GCA_028565275.1 Leiocassis micropogon | reverse complement strand
CATAGACACTGCATTGATGTTGGCCGATCATTTTTGGACAGCATTACGAGAGCGTGCTCACTATCTGTGATCCCTCCCACAGCGATGGCTGTTCAGAGCTTTGCAGCGCCCACCACAGCCACCTCTCTCCCTCTCTCTCTTCCCTTTTCACATCTCTCTCCCTCTCACTCTGTTGAAATAACACCTGTTAAAGCAGCACCACAAACACAGTGTCTCACAGCCTGAGTCACTACGACCTCACTGCCAGTCGGTCACACTACTCACAAATGATCGTGACTCAGCGGAGATGTGACCAAGTCGACTGAATTCAATACATAAAAGCCACGCTGGATTGGCCTTGTGGCACGACTCTTTTGGTGAGCAGCTTGTACAGCTTCTGTTTTTACAGCAGAAGGTGCTGCGTGAGTTTTTATCTAAGTCTCTTGAGCTCATGTACAGCTCAATCAATTGCAGATGAGTCACAAACAAAAAACATTACGCTGTACTGCGTTATTTAAACACATTGCACTGAACTGCGGGGGGGAACATCAGAGGAGTTAAAGCATCGGGGTCTGTGTATGAAGCAGGGTTTTAAAAAAAAAGCTTGAATAAAGCCTAAAGGTAATGAAATTTCCCGAACCAGTCAGATTTGGGTGTTGGATTAAGCAAAAAATAAACTAATCATGACCTAATTAGTTGCAAATTCATAGGAATTCTCAGTGCATACAGTAGTAGTGTCGCATATTTTAGTGCTTTTTCAGCTCCCAGCACACCTGATTTTAACTAAATCAACTAATTAGTCGGTTGAAGTGGGTGTGGTAGAGCAGGGACAACATGAAAATATGCAGGGCAGTGATCCTCCAGGAATAGGGCTAAGAACCATTGCTGTACCAGATACCCTGATTATAATTAAATCCTTCTTACTTCTGCTAAAATTGTAACATTTTAAGAGTCTCGATGGTTCTAATTTTCTTAAGTGCAGTATTACATGATGGTAATTTGGATCTGTTACAATAACACATGCGAGGAAAGACAGGCTTCTCTAAAGGAAAAAAAAAAAAAAAAGAAAGCCATTTGGGGGACGCTACACAACCATTTGCTGTCAGTGCCAAAAGAGACTAAGAGAAAGAGGAGTGTGTAAATGAAACTGCATGCTACTCAGAAACGAGCTTTAAAAAAGCAGCTCCAAGAATTCAAAATTGTTCCATTTGTTAGCTATAATGCTTTGCGCTGATGCACTCTGAGCGATTGCAGTGTATTTATTCCTGGGTTGCCAAATTGTTTCTTATAAATTACAGTCATCTAAAAGCAAATAACCAAATGTTAATATGTATATTAAAGGGAAAAAAATCCATGCTTTAAGACTTACATCCATCCATTATCTACAGTATATTGCGTATCCTCTGTTGGATCACAGGGGGGCCTGCAGTCTATCCCAGGGAACATGGGGCACAAGGCAGGGTACACACCCAGGATAGGGTATCAACCTTTCACAAGGCACGTGCACACACATTCACACGCTCTTTCATGCACTTTGGGCAATTTGGAATCAACCCACGCTGCGTGTATTTGGGCTGTTGGAGGAAACCAGAGTACCCAAGGGAAACCCATCAAGTAGAGGGAGAACATAATTCCATGCACAGACAGGGAGCCTTAAAGGCTTACATACTAATCCATATAATTAGCACTGAATTCTGACCTCCCAGATTTATTTTGTAAAGCCTGAAGTTTGACTATATTACCCATGTTACCTGCTGATAGGCATGCCAATGGGATTGCTCTCTCTTTATTTATATCCAGAGATATAATGCAGCAGAGCTTTATTCTTCCAGTTTGTCCAACTCTCTGGTCTCCTTCCCTCTAAACCCTTTTCAAACACATCACATTTCAAACACGATTGAACTTTTATGCCGATACCACCATCATAGATTTAACACACCATACAACGACCTATATTAACTGCAGTGCATTTTGGAATTTTTAGTCCTGCATTTGCTGTCTCTAATGTCCCTATTAGATTTCTCATTCATATGATGTTGCATGCCATTTAAAAAAATGATGAGTCAGGTTTTTTTTTTTTTGAGCTAACAGCAAAACCTGCTTGTCATTCTTTATATCTGATGTTGTGGAATTTCTTCCGTTATCAAATACCATGGTTAATGTGCTACCAATGCCCCTTGAGAAATTAGTGCAACATATAACCATAAATTTACCATTGCATTACAAATATTGAAATAGAAATAGGTTTAATTTACCTTGGAGTGTTTTATTTTTTAGCATTTAGGATGGAAACAAGAAGAAACTTTACAGTGAAAAATATAAACAAAAAATTGTTTGTTTATAAAACATATGTATGTTTTATTTTTTAAAAATAAAATCAAGTCCAGTAAATTTTCATTGCCATCATTATTGTCATCATCATTGTTACATTGGAGCAGCCCATGGTGCAGTGCATAACAATACAGAACCCATGGTATACAGAACGACTGTATGTAAAATGCAAATACTAAATATTGAGTGGATATTTAAATATGAATAATGTATACACTTATGATTACATTTTGATAAAAAACAAAACAAACAAACAAAAAAATAATAAAAACATTTTGCTAGGGAGTTCAGACTCTTGGTCCCTAACACATACCACCATTCATCACTTAATCACTGGTTTTCTTTCTGCTTTACACTCACAATGACAACTGGCAAAATATATAGCTCTTGACATCTGACTATAATAAATTGATAAAGTATTCTAGGGAAAAAAATTACAAAAACAGATTTTTCTTTTTTTTTTAATTTAGAACAGTTTTTTTTTTCTTCAAAATTTTATAAAAGTTTTCTTTTCATTCCTGTGGGATATTATGCCAAGAAACTAGCGTTAGTACCTGTCGTTTATGGTTATAGAGTTTTTAGAAAGAGTTAAAAGGTTAAAGTTAAAAATAATCTGATCAGTTTTAATGTAATCAGTGATATTATTTTAGGTTGAAGCCCACATACTGTATTGTACACTTCTGCCTGTATTTCTGTATGGCAGAACTCTCTGTCTAACTTATTAATACAAAGAAATAAAATTTTGTAAGGTTGAGTGTCTTATGTCTTGTTTACACTAAGTTGTACTTAGGATTGGGCACTTTGTAGGGTTATCACGGTAATTTCTGTACCTTGCACCTACTCTGTATATTTATGGTATAATTATAGGCTGGACAACCTACAGATATACAGACATACAGACGGAATTACAATACATCAGAAATAATATTTCTGAGACTGGTTTCGCGTCGTTCAATGTATGAATGGCAAAGATATTAATATGAGAGTGAGTTCTGACAAATGTACATACAAAATATTTATTTTATTTATATAGAAAAAGCTAGTTTACTCTCATAACTGTGTTCTGGTATTCTGCAAAATCAAAAATCCCAGTTTGACTTGAACACCCCTCGTGGACTTTTTTTAAAAGCAGCATTACGAATGAATTTTTGGGCATCTGAGTTTCATCATGGCGGCACGTGGTGTAGTGGTTAGCACTTTCGCCTTGCACCTCCAGGATCCGGGTTCAATTCCCGTCTCTGTGTGCATGAAGTTTGCATGTTCTCCCTGTGCTTGATGGGTTTCCTCCGGGTACTCTGGTTTCCTCCCACATTCCAAAGATATGCAGGTTAGGCTAATTGGTGTTCTCAAACTGCCTGTAATGAGTGTATGTGCCCTGCGATAGACTGTCCAGGGTGTGCCCTAAGCCTCCTGGGATAGGCTCCAGGTCCCTGTGACCCTGAATACAGGATAAAGCGGTATAGAAGATGAGTGAGTGAGTTGTATCATATGACGTTGCCACAGATTGATATATTGAGACCACATGATTATATATTCAGGCACTGAGTTCATATTAGTCACAAACGAAGTATCTTGTGGCAAAAAGTTTATCCCACTGTGACCACGAGGTATCAAATCAGTGCACAAATTTTGCAGACTGGGGAGGGTTGTCATTCTCTTATTTGCATTTTCTTTCAAATCAAATGTAATAAAGTATATGTGCATGTGACAGATGATAAAGGGGTTTATTCTTGAAAACATGGAGTGAAAGATTATAATTACAAGTGTGTGTGTGTGTGTGTGTGTGTGCGTGTGTGTGCATGTGCATAAAGTGATCAGTGAAAATCAGCAAATGTATTTTTTATTATATGTTATATTATTTGCTTTTACTTAGTACAGTGTATGCTAATATCTTCATGAATTACAGTATATTATCAAACCAACAATTTGTATATGAAAAAGATCAAATATTCATTTGACAAAGTTTTCTATTTCTATATCATGCAGACACCACAAATTATCATAAACAGTTCACTGTGAGTTTACTGTAATGATTAAGTGCAACAGGTCACCATATTTGGTCACCATTGTTTGGAAAAGTTTCAATTAATATATATATAGAAATTTAAAAAGTATTATTACAAATCATGCT
This sequence comes from Leiocassis micropogon, assembly GCA_028565275.1. NCBI lineage: Eukaryota > Metazoa > Chordata > Actinopteri > Siluriformes > Bagridae > Leiocassis > Leiocassis micropogon. The sequence continues at coordinate 6,044,436 of JAOVVA010000037.1, read as the reverse complement.
GGGGTACAAATCCCGGTCTCCCCTTGTGTGGCATGGTTGTGCAGTAGGTCACATCGTCTCACACCATCAGGGTCGTCGGTTCAATACCAATACCAAAAAATTACTATTATTTTTTCCCCTGCTGTCCAAAAAACACGTAGGCAAACGAGGGGATCAATAGATCTTTGTGTTACTAGGATGCACCAAGACATACTGGCTCCTAAAGATAAAAACTTGTGTGCTTTGAGAATGCTTTGAAAAGTGTTGACAAAGTATGGCACTTTACATAAATAAAAATACATGTAAATAATGACCAGAATAACACTGGATGTCATATAGTTGTTATTAGGACTTGACTTGACATACAGTATGATCAGTTCAAAAAAATGTCATTCAAAAATGACATTAGTTAGGTAGTAGTTAGGAGGTAGTTACATTACATGGTTTGTACAGTGTCCAAACTGCATAAAGTCTGCTTTCACAGAACAGATCTCAGATGTTAAGGGTTTTTTCCGTCTTCTTCTTCTTCTTCTTCTACTTCATATGGCTGCCTTCTGCTTTAATGGTTTGGGCAAGCAGCAGTTGTCTAGTATTTGTTTCACAGCATTGTTTGACAAAAGCAATTTATGTGCACTTACTAGACACAGCAGTAGATTCCCTGATGGACCAGTGGTTAGCATTCAGCACTTATACCGCCTTGATGTAGTCCAATGTAATTTCATCAAAGTACAAGGAGTGTTCAAGCCAAATGAGGACTTCTGGCTGTGCAGAATATACACTAATGCACTTATCCCAGTGTTTTACTAGTACTTTGATTCCATCAGAGTAGGAAAAAAATCTCCTGTAAATGGCCCAAACGTGGAAGTGGCTTGAAGCGAGGCCAGGACTGTGCGGGGATGTGGCAATAACTCCTAGCTGAGTTCCTGTAATGTGCAAGTGGTGTTGGTGCATGAGTGTGTGTACAGTTCCCACAGACAGATGCGTCTCTTCTGCAAGTTGGTGACAAGTTATCCATCGATTTAAAAAGGTGTTCCACTCACTGAATGTTCACAGGTAAGACAGCAGTGGGCTCCGAATCGGAATCATAATTCAGTCTCATCAACGTACTGTACTTGAAGTCTTCTGTAAACATCAATTGGTTTTAAGTAAGAGTTTGACTTGAACATCCCTAGTAATTCTAATTTTCAAAAACAACATAATACCAACATTGTAACAATATTGTTGTCATTATGTTTTGACAATTTGCTGGGTCAGCAGTTTTGGAAAAACCCAACCTTGCATTATTTAATACTCTAATTGCCTGTTTGTGCAGGATAGAAGAATGTAATACTGACATTACATTATTAAATAACCCAGACAATTTCAATTTAATTCCATCGGACCTCATTCCTGTGGGTAACTGATAACATGTAGTATTAACTCCTATTAAAACTCTATATTTATTTGGTGTCAATTCACTCTGGGATTCCATTTGAAATCTATACTGTCAATTAATATAAACTATAAAACTGTAAAGTGTCTGTACATTGTAGATATTTGCAGAAAAATCATTTGAGAGCACGTAAGATGAGTAGTAGGACTCAGCAAGGTGTTTTTTTTATTTTTGTCCATCTGTTTGTCTGTTTGTTTGTGCACGCATCACGTAAAAACTACTAAAGGAATTTTAATGCAGTTTTCACAGGAGTATATGGCCGAGCTTGAGGTAACATATAGGCTTTGATTAATCACAATCGGCCCACTGGAAGAAAAGATATGTTACTTTAAAATTTAAATGGAAAACGGCCTTATATCGTAATAAATAAATAAATAAATCGAACTTAAAAAAAATTGTTAGTTCATCTCAAAATTCAACAGGTGGCGCTGTACATTTTTTAATATGCGCTTAGATGGGTGTGCAATTGAAATCTACTTAATAAACGCGATCTCAAACCTTTACAGAAGCACATAAATTTTTTTGTCTATTCTAAAATTCAACACATGGAGTTGTACAATTTTTACACTGCTCTACTGAGTGTGTAATTAAATTCCACACGAACAAAGGGCACATATAGCTGTAAATAAGAATTCCATGGGAAATAAGTTTTCATGAGAGAAGTGTCTTTATTTTATTGAACAGTTTTTGTGATTCTACAGTACTGAAAAGGAGCCAAAAGCCTACTGCAATAAAACAAGTCTGACTGTAAGCAACATTCTGAACTGCAGTAAACTGTAACAGTGCGATCAGTCAGTAGGTCAGTAAGAGTGGAGTCTCATCCTCTTTCCCAAACTACTGTACATCCCCTTATATTAAACACCATGTCAGATCAGCATACCCCCTAAGTCTTCCTATAGTACACAGGTTAAGACCTAGCCTTGTCTAAGTCCCGTCATACAAACAGAAAAGACATCATTTCTCCAAAGGTGTTCATTATGTCTGTGTGAACAGAGTGCTTAAAGCTTGTTGTGCAGTTTTGTGCACAAAAGTGCTCATTCATCTCATCAGGGTAACATTTCCTTGAGCAAACACACGTCCTGTAGACAGTCTGAGAAGCCATGCAGTGTGGAAAATTTTAAATCACTTTAGCAGCTGTGTTAGGTATGACCTACATCGAGAGTCAGGGAAAATAAATCTTCTGTTCAATATAACTACACTCTAGCTACCATAAAGGCGTAAACACATTATTTTATGGAATTGACATGCCATATTATTACTAGCACTCATCTAATGTTAGAGGTCAGTGTGTTTTTCACCTCAATGGATTCTGATTGAGGAAAAAAAAAGTTTGCCTGTCCATCCATCTTATCCATCCGTCATTGCATCCTAGGCACCATGTTTTTTTTGGTATATATATATATATATATATATTAGTATATAAAGGAAAAAAAGGAAAAAAGGAAAAAAACTTAGCTGCTGTGTATTGCATTCAAAAAAGAAACAGGTGCAACATTTAAATTCCGGTTCTGCAGGATGCTCAGTAAAACTTTGTAGCTAATTTCCTTATAAAACTGCACAAGTTGTACCTGAGACTGAAGGGGCATCAAAGTGTTCCAAATACTGACTTTGTTTCATTAATTACTGTTTATTAAGCTTTATAGTTCCAATAAACAGTAATGAATTTTATACTATAGGATCCCATCATGCCATGGTCCTCAAAGTGGGGTCCGGAGAACCTAGCCCTGGGGATCAGCCAAGAGACCTGAAAGTTTATAATTTAGTTACAATGGCACACACGCATTATTAAAGTTAAATGTATATAATGTTCACTGAAAGGTCGGAATGTCGATTCAATCCATGTCAATTCATTGCAGGGTATACTACTAACGCACACACACACTCGTTCATTCACATACTACGGGCAATTTGGGAACACCAATTAGTCTAATCTGCAAGTCTTAAGCTGGATCCCTTTCCATCATCTAAAGCTCCCCTCTAGAACCAAAATGTAAAAAATGTCTCAAAAGGATGTTTTCAAATGTCTTAAAAAGATTTTTTTTTCTTTGTAAAAAAAAAAAATGCATGTACTAGATTTATTATATAAAGCTGGCATTCAAGCAATTCATCGTTTATACAGATTGCAGTTACAGAAATTGCTGATAAAAAAAAAAAACACTGCATGTGTGTATTCTTGTTTTACTGTGCTTTATATTTGCTTTGAATTCACAAGCATGAGTGACTTTTCTTTGCTCAAAGCAGATTGATCTGTCTGCACTGGGCACTTGCTGATTTCAGAATGAGATGTGGATGGAGTGAATATGTGGTTTGGGAGTGTCTGCAAAATGACTGACTAAGTTGCTATCCAAATAAGCATTTCAGACATGGGCACAGTCATATAAAACACTTATGCTGGTTCCACTACATAGATCCTACGTCCTACATACAATACAATGCTGTGCAAAGACTTGAGCTCCACCCATTACTTCATATTAAATAAAATATCTGAAATTCAATTAAAGAAATGAGAACAAATCTTCTCATTTGTACTAAGATATAATTTAAAAATTGGTTGGTTATGTAACAACTTCAGCAGCAACCTCATTTCCCTTCCCATCTGTTCCAACCACACAGCATTCAGCATCACCAGTATACTGATCACTTGCCTGATATACTGATCTCTCATATCCTGCACTCAGGCTCTGGACTAAAAAAATATGAGCCAAAAAAGTCCTTCAGCAAGCCTGGAGAACTATTTCTTAAGACTACATAAAAAATACAAGAAAGTCTGACTCTTTGGAAGCAAAATATGAATAAAAGTTGGGGAGTCAAAACTTTTGCACAGTATTGTACTTTTAGATGACACTTACTTAAATCAACTACTGCAAGTTTAAACTTGACTTTTCACGCATTCCTTGTTCTCATGACTATGAACTTTTCCCTATTCTTATTTTACTGCTTATCCTGAGTATTAACCTTCAAACTTAGACTTCTGTATAAAAAATAAAGTAACACTGTTATTTAAATTTCCATGGCCTCACCTAACAAGGCTCTCCTAACTTTACATATAATGATGACGCACATGAACTTTTACAGTAAGTCACAACCAATCTGTATTATTGTCCAATCTTGTTGGCTTTAGTTCGTATCGTGTCTGGTTTCAATAAGGACCAGATGTGCTGCTCTTTCTTTCTTAGTTAACACCAAACTCTGCAGGCTGTTAAAAGAAGACGTGCCTGTGGAACATTTTAGATAAACTTATTGAGGTGCAGGAATTGGGTAAAGGTTTCCTGGCAGAGCGGCTTGAGCTTTGGCCCCGGTGTTAACACCAGGCAGTTTGTGGTTTGTACAGTATACAGTATGTCCATGTAGCATGAGGACTGCGTAATGCTGTAGGATCGATTTCTCCATCATCGCCTGTATATAGTTACTTTTTAACGACGTGAAAAGAAAACAAAAACTTCCAGAATCCCTACTTGTGACGACTGATGTATATATTCATGTGGAAAGAGATGTGAAGAAATCTGATGTTTAAATCTTTTATGGATGAAAAAGCACATGCGTCATTCTGACACATGGCACGAAAATGACTTTTTATTGAGGGATTTATGGCTTTCTTTATTATAGATTATAACAGGCAATATCGGTGAAACATTATTTCTAAAAGACATGTGATTAAAATATCATTAGGCTATCAATTTAAAGTTAGTCATGGTAGAACTCAGTTCCGTTTGCTTGAAAATTTCTAATTAATCTTCACTCAAACTACACTGAACACAAATGATCTCTGCTTAGCCAGTGGAACAATCTGGAAATGTATTATAATCTGGCAGCAGCGTTTCAGTCAGATGTATTTCGTTTCATTGTTGTTGCTTTTTTTTGTTGTTGTTGTTGTTGTTGTTAGATGAAATGAAGCATTACAATGAAACTTATCTTTTACTGTTTTTCGACTAAAGAACATCTGATTTAGATGCATTGGCAATTAAAATTTGGACGCGCTAGATCGGTCTTATGAACTCTTATGATTTAATCATTAAAATATAATATTTATTTATGAATCAAAATTTATTTAAGTAAGATAAATTCCTTTAAATTAAATTGTTTCCTCCAAACAATTACCTTTCTTTTGAAATTTAATATTGTAAGAAGCAGAAGTAAAAGAGCTTTTAGGAAAGATTTTACAAAAAGCCTTCTGCGTGAAGCTCTTTGTAAAGATGCAAAGATGATTAATTTTTTTAAATAGGTAAAAAAATTGTAGTGGTAATGTATTCGATATTACTCAAAAATAATAGAAAGAAATCATACAAATGAAGAATTCCTGTTTTTGAACAGTGGTGTAAAAATGTTTGATATAGGCTAGCTCTTAATTAATGTAATCCATGTATTGATGTTTATTTATTATTTATTTATCCATGTTTATTTATCATTAGATGCAATTGCCGCTTTAAAGTCTGCTGCCAATGTGGCCTGTTTGAACAAGTAGCTTTAGTGCTCCACTAAAGGGAGTATATACATATACATACATACATAT
>JAOVVA010000037.1:6020905-6034264 GCA_028565275.1 Leiocassis micropogon | reverse complement strand
GAAAGTAACGCTGTAATGTAACTGATTACTTTTTAAAGACAGTAATTTTATAATGTAATTAGTTACTTTAAAAAGTATCGTCCCCCAACACCGATTACGAGACAGACATTACGGCATCATTCCTGGAATTCGAATCTAAGGAAGGCGATTCATTATGAGCGTGAGAGAAAGAGAGAGGGGCTCCAGTCTGAAAGTTTGTGTTTTGTCATCAGATGTCCTGAAGGTGAATGATGTAATGGTGCACAGAGCATGGCGCTGCTAACCATGTGCTAGCTACTCTGGAATTTCATCAGGTAACATGTCATACTTTTTTTTTTTTTCCCCTGTCAGACATTAAACACACACCTAAAAGACCCTGACAGACCGGTGCACGCTACATGTTCGTACGTAACGTCCTGTGAGGGTCGGTGAGTAGGAATCAGTAGACGTTAATGCGAGCGTTCGCTCAGTCAGTCAGTCAGTCAGACTCAGTCGCATGACACAGAGCACACCAGTGACAGCTGAAGAACCCATTTTTGAATCTAGACTGAGGAGTGACATCAGGGAAGCTATGATGCAAACTGGTGCAAGTCTACCAAATCAGCACCCGTAATTCAGGAACGAGGCTGCGGAACATATCACAGATATATGATGCGAGCATGGATTTCGTGACTGGAAACGTAAAAATAAATAAATAAATAAACAAACCAAACGTACAGAAAAAATATCAAGGACTTATTCGAGAATGACTGTTGAGCGTGTGTGTGGAATAGCTTGTCTCTGACGTGAGAGTGTGTGTGAGGGAATGCTCGAGTGTGTGTGTGTGTGTGTGTGTGTGTGTGTGTGTGTGTGTGTGTGTGCCAGGCACTGTGCATTAATCTTGTTCTTCTGTGTTACGGTGATGGATGTGTCTGAATCAAGAGAACTGTGGCATTCACAAAATAACATTTTTCCCTAAATTACTCCCAAATGGATGGAAAGAGGGACAAAAAGAAAGTTTGTGTGCGTGTGTGTGTGTGTGTGTGAGTGATTGAGAGAGAGAGAGCGAGAGAGAGAGAGAGAGAGAGAGAGAGAGAGAGAGAGAGGGAGAGTTTATGGGCTATAAAATGAGTTCTGGTTCTTGAAGACTGATACCACTGTGCATCTGGTACCATAATTACACCAGATACTTTATGTGGGTTCCTCCTCCTCCTGCCCCCAGCAGCGAGCGAGAGAGAGAGAGAGAGAGAGAGAAAGAGAGCATGCGAGAGAGAGAGAGAGAGAGAGAGAGAGAGAGAGAGAGGAATGCATGGCAAGAGTCCATCCACATCTGTGCAGGTCAGACGCCAAATCGTCTCCAAAAATGGAGCTGAAGAGAATTGCCACGAAACGGCGTTTATTCTGCAAAACAAAGCTTAATTTAATGATCTCACTGCAATCCTTATAAAATTAACATCAGCATTTGATGTAATTTTAATAATTACTCAAGACAAAAAGGTTTTCCCAGTAATACTTTTAAATATGTAGAAGTCTATTTCCAGGCTCCAGCAGGGCTGCGTGCAAAAACAGGTCTATTGAACAGATTAAATCAAAAGGTTAAAGCAATGATCAGGAATGCTAAGCAGACAAATAGATGATCTCAAAAGAAGACCTGGCTATGCTAAATTGTTCAAGAGATGAAATTTTTGAACGTTTCACTCACTCATCGTCTATACCGCTTTATCCTGTATACAGGGTCGCGGGGGGCCTGGAGCCCATCCCAGCACGAGGCAGGACACACTCATTTACACACTATGGGCAAACTTGGGAACACCAATTAGCCTAATCTGTATGTCTTTGGACTGTGGGAGGAAACCCACCAAGCAGGGGGAGAACATGCACACAGAGACGGGAATCAAACCCAGACCCTGGAGGCGAAAGGCGACAGTGCTAACCACTAAGCCACCGTGCCACCCTTTAAACACTTCTTAATAGATTATTCCTATGCAAATATAGGGGAATGAAAGGACTAAGCTTGAACCTACACTATATGGCTAAATGTATGTGGATGGTTGAACATCACTTCTCCAAACCTTTGCCGCACATTTCGAATGACACATTTGTATAGACTGTTTTTGAATTTCTATGTATAGACTGAATTCTGCATTTACAATTCCCCCTTCACTGGAACTAAGAGACCCAAGAGACCTGTTCAGTTGTCACAGTGCACCTGTTCATAAAACGAGCTTCATGAAGACATGATTTGACAAGGTTATTGCGGAAGACCTCTGACCCCTGACCTTGTTAACAATCCTGTGCCTGAATGAGGACGAATCCCCACTTGGAACTTATTGAATTTTTGATTTGCTAGTTGCTATTTGTATGGTTTAGCCTGGGAAATATAATCTTATGATCTTAAAATGTCAACATTTTCTAATATTTTATCTCTCATTTATAAAACTAGAGAATTTTCTGAACTGAAATATGTCACATTTGCACAAACCTCAATCACAAGTACTTATCTCTACTGTATTAAAATCTGTTAAAGAGAATCATTAAATTTACAATTTTCCTAAAACACTCCATTAAACCCTGTAAATGTAAAAGTTTTTTTAATTCTCTTATTCGCACTAACTAAAACTTTCTTTTGTAATATTGAGGTGAACAGCAGTCGTATAAGCATTTCACTTCATATCATACTGTGTATGACTGTGTACAGTATGTGATGAAAAAAAAATTTGAATTTGAAATTTGAATTTGAAACCACTGGGTAAAAGTGGCTTAGCTATTTAGTTGTGTGCATTCAGATTAGACTAATTGGCGTTTCCAAATTGGCTGTAGTGTGTGAATGCATGTGGGTTGTGGAGGTCCTACCATGGTTGTTAAAAAAAAAAAAAAAGGGGGGGAAATAAATACAATGGTCACCATTAGACTCCACAGCCCCTAATTGGCCTACAGAAGTTCCTAGATAGATAGACAGTATAAAGTCAGTCAGATCTGTTAGCTAAATTGATTTTTCTTAATGTCATTTATATTTCATGTAATCATCAAAACTTTATCAGTGCAAAAATCAAAGCAACTTTAGAGACACAACTGCTTTGAAGTCCCTGTGTTGGTTTAACTGTTATGACAGTTTTGGGATAGCCAAGGAAACATCGGAAAGTAGCCTAAAGAGAAAGATTGGGATGCCAGTTTTGTAAAAAAGTATTTAAGTTGGTTTAAAATAGAAGACACAGAATATATAATGGGCAGGAAAACTACATTTTTGATCATATTTGGCTGTTCTTCAGAATTCAGCTGTTTCCTCGGTTACTCCAATTGAAACCCAGTTATAGGGATTTACTGTTCTGATGCATTTTTTGTCAAATTACACTTAATAAAAAAAATGCAAAATGAAAAATTAGTCTTTAAAATCAAACCATTAACCTTGCTCATAAAACAAAACCTCAGTGACACCATTGAAACCAAACATGAAATTTCCTAAAGAGCTGCAGGTTGTAAGCGGTATTTAAAGACCTGTGTGTGATTGTGAACAGGTGGAACTCATTACCAGTTCAGCAGCTGTGAAGGGAATATGGGTCAGGTGACTGATCATATGACATGGTTTGGATTTTTTTATTTTTTTTATTTTGGGAAGTGTAGTTCTTGGTTGTAGTCTCATACTCACAGAAATCAAATGCAAAACTTTGAACAACAAAAACAAGCCATAATTCCATTTACAAACATATGATTTACTTAGTATAAGGCCATGGTGTACAGTTCAGTAATATACAATATTCTACAATGATGTACAGTCGTTTTAACAGAGCATTGTGTTTTTCTTACTATTTGAGGCACTGTATGCAGTATGACTCAACGAGAACCCAAACAGGGTTTTTCTTTGCATTAAATTCAGCAGATTAATATTTAAGTAGTTTTATATTTATCTCATGCTTTATTCTACTATATATGCAACTTAGTGATAAAACTGACTTGTGTCCACGGCACACTATAGCACATTACAGTATATTAAATCATATAGAAGCATATTAATGAAATTAAATTAAATGATATAGGTTTATATCATCATTTAAAAAGGTAATACATTACACATTATTACACACATTAAACATTAGAGAATCAATTTTTTTTTATTCAGTTCTAATACAACTCACTAATTCCAGTCATGATTTTTACTATTATTTTGAGAGATCACTGCTTAACTTAGGAATGTTTAGAGTAAGATTCATATATATTAATCTCAGCCATTACACATATCAGCCATAACATTAACACCATTTAACACATTGACACTGATCAACTTTATACTGTAGTTAACCAGTAAACTGGTCACAGGATCATGTGCACCCAAGTCTCACCCATGCCCATGGGGATCAAAGGCTAGCAAAAAACAGAAAAGTTGATGCAGCACAAATTTGCTGAAAAAAGTCAATGCACCACAGCCTGCTGTGTCTGGCTCCCCGTAGGTAAAGAGCCCAAGACTGTCGAGCTGGGCTCCAAACTTCGCAGATCCCATGTCCGATCCATGGAGGCCACACCCCACAACCTACAGCAACCCAAAAAATAACATTCTTGTAGAGAGTGTTGTCTGGACTCGGCTGTGACAATAACTTTAATGTTGCCGCGGCATACCAATGTACACAACTCACTTTAGGTTTAATTTATTAATATATTCATCCATTAATTTTACTTAATTCAAATTTTCTTCTTTTCTGTACTTTCTTTCGGTTATTAAGCAAAACAAATATTTACGTATTTTATACAGATACTTACTGTTACAGATGTTATACAGATGTTTATTTAAGCTTTTTGCACTAACAGGCTAATTCCATTTATCACCATTCCAACCGTTCATTACGGTTATTTTTTTAATGTTATTTTATTAGGTATTTGCACTGATGGCTTCTTTTTTTATCTACTCTGAGTGCATTAAATTGACCCAAGTAAAGTTTTTTTAATTACCATCCTATTGCCAGACACTACAGCGCACCTCACGGCCCTGCACGGCCCCGCCCTGATGACTGTATATTATATTATACTATATTATATTCTATTATATTATATTATATACTGTATTTTTACTTACATTTGATTAACAATATTAATTTTTTGCAATATACCTCATTAAGATGTAAACACTATGTGTACTGTAAACCCAATTAATACAGTCCAATAAAATCTCACTTTAACTCATGTATGTATTGCAATCTATTCCAGAATGATAAAACACTCTGTAGAACCATCATTGCACAAAGAAAATGAATTTTTCCACGGAAGCACAAAGATACATGGTGTAGCGGCTCAAAATAACACTAACGGCATTTGATTCATTTTAGTTTCATACAGAGTGCCATTAATTCTGGGGTCTGTTTTTAAGTTTTGCTCTGAAACAGCACAAGACTGTTTTAGGAAGTTGTTGAAAGGACAATTTAGAGAAATAGCTTCAATACTGGGTACAATGTAGTGTAACATGATTTGTTAATATGACTGGATTTGAAGCCACAGGTATTGAGTTTTAGGGGTTCTGTTGTTCCAAGGCTGGCGTTCTGTCTGTATACAGTAAACACTCACTCAGATCCTTTCAGGCACTTATAATATGAATGTGAATGGTGATGTACAGTATACAGTATGGCCCAGTGCTTTAACACCAATCTGATTTACAGACAATGAAGACTTGTTTAAATGAACAGGAAAAGACCAAGACAGCAAATCGTCTTTGTTTTTATATAACTGGAACGTGGGAGACGGTTTGAGGAGGCTGCAGTGAACCCATCACTCTGATGGACGATTAACGCGCCGTGTTGTGGTGTGTTATGGTGTGCTCACGCAGGAGCAGGAGGAGAGAGAGGAGAGAAGAATGTACTCTCATGTGGAAAGAAAGAACTGGCCCAGAGGGACAAGCCTGCCTGAATTTAGCTGAATTTAGCTCTAACCCTTGCCTCATACCACTGAGAGCACATGCGTGTGTGTGTGTTTGTGTTTATTTATGGCATTGCATATTTATAAAAGCGTCATACTGATGAGTTGTCCAGCCTAACCATGTGAAAACGTGCATGTCTGATCATGCGTGTTATGTACTGTATGTGCGTAGTTATGTACAGCAGCTCCATATGTGTGTGTGTGTGTGTGTGTGTGTCATTGTTAGATTGGGAGGACAATCGTGATCCCCTCTTTCCTGTCTCTTGCCCTCTTCAGTCTTGTAGATGGAGTCAGAAAAGCACATGCATGCTCTGACAGGCTTATGCACGCACACACACACACACACACACACACACACACACGCCTTGTTGTCTGAGATGACAAATGAGAGCGGACACGTTCCACCCTGCAAGCGCTCTATCTGTCTCCTGGCATGGTGACACACAGCACACAAAGACAAATAAATAAATATATACTGTGTATGTACGTATGTACACACACACACACACACACACATTAGTGCACCTCTCATATGTGCACACACATTTCCACTGACACCGTGCACTCATCATTTACATACCTGGTTCATTTTCTCTATCAGTCTACTGTACATAGGGGTTTACAGCAGCAGGAAGTTGACCGGTGGCGTGTTTATGTCACTGTGATTGATTGGTGAATTGGGTCTAGTTGATTTTGAGCGATTTGTACCTCTGCAGTGCAAAACAAATCTGTGATCCAACGTGTTTTTTTTTTTTTTGGAATGTGTGTGTTGACTTACCAGTTTTCCTTAAGATCTGCTCCACTATTTTACTAGCTCTAGAGAAATCTGCTATGTAACCCCTTAAAGGCTGGCGTACTCAAAAAACTGAATTTATGCCAAATTTTTACTCCGGCTTTTTATAAGGGGTGGTCATAAAATTTGTATTATCATACAAAAAAAATGTAAAATATTTGCCCAAATTAAGTCTCCTGAAATGAGTACGCTCGTGAATATCGCTTCTTGTTTAAAATAATACAGTTCCTCACAATGCCGTAAGAGGGTAAAAAACAAAATGGCGCCCTTGGTGCCTTCATGCCAACATGCCAGTCCATTCAGCTCACGAAACGGGGAAACTTATGGCCGAATTGGGGTACGGAATTCTGCCTCATCTTCCCTACTCCCCCGACCTCGTTGACTTTTTCCTCTTCCATCACTCGAAGAAAATCACTTCATGGCAGCCGTTTGACGACGACGAGGTTATTACCAGGTGGAACTTTTCCTTCATAACCAAAACGAAGGCTTCTTTTCAAGTGTGTCGCCTTACAGTAGGTGGAGGATATGTAGAATAGGACCAAGCTCTCGCCCAACGTTCATTTTCATAACATTATTTTTTCTTAGCAATAATAGCAATTTTATGACGGCCCCCTTGTAAGAGCTGCTGCTATAATAATAAAACTCTCCTGTGTTTATCACAAGACTAATTACTGTACAACCTGTTCATACTGAACATCATTTTAACACACTTGACTTTACTGTTGCAGTAGTCATTTACACCGATCAACTATAACATTCAAACCATTAACATTACCACCTACAGTAGGTTCTGGATTCTCCACATCTGGCACCTACGGGTGTGGCTCCTGAGGACCTCTGTTGGTGTGCTCTACATGGACTTGCACGTCCAGCATCTGGGGAGTTTGGATGCCAGGTCAGCAGCCCTGGGATCTCACTTGCGTATTGGGATCTGGTGCATGGGGTGTTCTTGTCCCTTTCTATTGTGTCCAGCATTGACTTTTTGTCGGTGATTTACAGTATAAAAGTATACAGAACCACGAAGCGGTTAATTTTTTATTATTTCTTTTATAGGATCAAACCATATAGGTTGGCGTTTGATCCTCAGCGGTATGGGTGAACCCTGGGTGCCCATGATTCTATCATAAGTTTACTGGTGTATTGTTGGTGATCAGTGTTGTTCACGTCACCTGGCAGTGGTGTTGATGTTTGCATATAATCCCACATCCCTGAAGATGATGGCTTTATTTTTTAAAATCCTCTCAGGGGTTCTCCTTTTGTTGTCTCAGTGTTTTCCATTGCTACATTTAAAAAAAAAAATTTCTTCTATAGTAACTGTATATTTTATGTTTGATCTCTGAGTGTTCATTATATGCACTGAATCTGCATTTTCACCATGTACATGCACGAGACACTTTTGTCCCTGAATCAGTCTGATTTAAGAGTTAGGCCGATTTTTGGTCCAATTATTTGTCATTTGACGTGCAGTGTGAGCAAGGTCACGTCATCTTATTAATCTCGTGGGAGATCAGCAATCTAGCCCTTGGACTATTAAATGGATTTTTGGCATGGCAGAAACTTTGGTTGTCCGCAGGTCCGTGGCCTGATTTTCAATAATTCCACTTGATTACTGAGATAACAACACAGTTTAGACACGAGATCACATTTTGTGGTGCACACGCACATACAATATGCATATTTTAATATAACCTGAAGGATTAGACTGAACTCGCTCATGGTCTCTATACTCCTCACATTTTCTCACCCTTTTTCTCATCATGTTACGGTTATCTTGTTTAATTCTATGTTCTATTTGAATCGTCCATAAACAAACCCACTTAGGAGTTCAGTTTAAATGTTCTATGTGAGCAGGAGAGTTGCAGGTTAAAACCTTGCAGAAAGGCTGATTAAAAGTATATAGTGCAAGTTAATACGTTGTACACGATCAATAAAAGTCACACGGTGTCGGGCCGGCCGAAAGCTCCACTTCAGAGATACTAATAATCTTATCAGAAACTTAATTTGAAAATGACTGAAACTAGATTAGATTAAGGTGCTTTCACACCTGCCATTCGGTTTGAACAGAAAGTGCTGGCTGATATGCTGCTCATGCTGGTGGAGGAAAATGTTTCCTGACCCGCTCCTCCAAAACACCCCAAAGTGGCTCAATAATATTCAGATCTGGTGACTGTGCAGGCCATTGGAGATGTTCAGCTTTACTTTCTTGTTCATCAAACCACTCTGTCACCAGTCTTGCTGTGTGTATTGGTGCATTATCATCCTGATACATGGCACTACCTTTATGATACAATGTTTGAGCCATTGGGTGCACATGGTCCTCCAGAATGGTTCAGAAGTCCTTGGGCCTAGGGAACGCCATGATATTGCAGCCCAAACCATCACTGATCCACCCCCATGCTTCACTGCAACAGTCTGGGTGGTACGCTTCTTTGGAGCTTCTCCACACCGTAACTCTCCCAGACGTGGTAAAGTCAGTGAAGGTGGACTCATCAGAGACCAATACATGTCTCACATTGTCCACAGCCCAAGATGTTCGCTGCTGGCACCACTAAAACCGACGTTTGGCATTGGCACAAGTGACCAAAGGTTTGGCTATAGCAGCCTGGCCATGTACATTGTCCCTGTGGAGCTCCCAATGAACAGTTTTGGTGTAAACAGGAGAGTTGAGGTGCACATTTAATTCTGCAGTGAGTTGGGCAGCTGCTGTTTTATGTTTTTTGGATACAATCCGGGTCAGCACCCGGACATCCCTTACAGACAGCTTCCTCTTGCGTACATCACAAAGACTTGCTGTCTTGGTCACAGATGCGCCAGCGAGACGCGCACCAAAAATTTGTCCTCTTTTGAACTCTGATATGTCACCCATAATGTTGTGTGCATTGAAATATTTTAAGCAAAACTGTGCTATTACTCTGCTAATTAAACCTTCACACTCTGCTCTCACTGGTGAAATGTGCAATCAGTGAAGATTGGCCACCAGGCTGATCGAATTTAGCCATAATACCTCCAACACTAAATTGGCCAGTGTTTCAGTTTCATTGTCCAACCTCTGTAGATTGTTTTACTGTGAAGTGTTTAATCTGAAAGACATATAATAAAAAATAAGACGGCCAGAATACAGTATTGGTGCTGAATTTATTTTAAAAAATGTATGTTATACATATAATACAGAAAATGCGTGTGAAGCTAAAGTTTATGCAACATGGAAGTGGCAAATCTTGTTTCCTTAAAAATTTGCTAACTTCAGCCATTTTGGAGAGATGATTTTATATGTGGCACAAAAATGGCCTTTTTTTTTTTTTTTTTGCATTATACTGCAAACAATAATAATTTAAAATGCGAATTAATCATATTTCTTTATGAGTATTTTATATTAAAATTAGTGTAAGCTCTTTAAAGCATATGATTTTTAAAAACTGTTGCTTGAATTAAAGCATTCAACACTTCCCAAACATTACCTTATGTTACCCCCAATTGGGACAAACATATGCGCAGATAAAACTTACTGTAAACATTGGCTAATATTTATCTATAGATCTAAGGTTAACACCACTCCTCTCATTATGACTGAAAGTTCATACTGATCATTGGATCATGTCAGATCATGTTCTGTTTGAGGTGTTTGCATGATGCATTTTTATTCCGATTGGGCTTTTATTCCCATTAGTAGTGAAATATTACCATCCATGTTGACGCTACCACTGCGGAATGCGTTTTTGGCCCGCTTCAGCTGCAAAGACACTACAGTACATTGACTCGCATTATGTTCTCCAAGTCTGCCAAAGAATTATTTTATGATGTGCAAGTTTTTGTCAATAACAGCAAAATCAGGCCTAAAATCACACAGTGTAAACTAGGCTATAATATTCCCTACAGTGACAGCTGAGAAATACAGTACGTGCCTCAGCCTTAGTCCTGAGAATATGATACACATAAATTCCTTGTAGTATTTTGGCTTCTTTAGCTGTGCTTGTACATTTCAGGGTTTCGGTGTACTTTATAACTTAATCCACATAAAAATACTCGGACAAACATTCAAGCACACACTTCTAAGAGTTGTTGGTTTCAATTGAATCTGATTTAATGTAATGACAAATATGATCCTGATAGATTCGTGTTACTGAACTGTTCCTTCGAATGATGTGCGATCTGAGCATATAAGGTGATTTTATACTTGATATTCACTCTCACATTTACAACACGAGAATGCTTATTACATAATGTAGAGTACTACTCCTGGTGAAAAACGTTTTGTCAGCAGTTAGGAATTACACTCTGTGACTTTCTTTTGTCTTTCCTCTGTCTCTTTCCATTTCTCAGCCTATTAGCTCTACAGCCTCTCTTTCTTTTTTCTCTCTCTTTTTCCATTGCTTGATCTTGCTCTCTCTCTCTCTCACACACACACACACACACACACATACACACTGTCATTCATTGCCAGAGCGGATCTTAAGGTGCTTGGAATGGCAGCCTATTTGAAAAGCCACACATTTCATACAGCATTTAAATACAATTAGGATTACACTTGTTCAATTATGATAAACAGAAGACTGCATACAGACCCAAGTGGTAATCTGGTGCACTTCCACACTTCACTGTATGTGCATGTGTGTGTGTGTGTGTATATTTCAGTAAGTGAATAAAAGTTGTTTAGAAAGTAAACCGTCATTCTGGGTTAATCATTTTGTCACCAGTTAAAAATAAATAAATAAAAAATAAAGTCAACTTAAAGTGCAATTGGTACCCAGTAGAAATGAAAACAATTTTAGTTATACTGAATAAAGCAAATGTGTTTGTTTTTAATAAATGCATCAGCCTTGGTATTTGGTCATGCATGTTTAGAATATGCCCATCCCATCAGGAAAGAGAAAATCCATAGATGTGATCACACTCAGGTCATCAGCTGACTTCATTTTATTGCCACATAACTTTGCTGAGCCTAGACCTGACCAACTGAAGCAACCCCAGACCATAACACTGCCTCCAGACCATAACACAACCCCAGACCATAACACTGCCTCCAGACCATAACACAACCCCAGACCATAACACTGCCTCCAGACCATAACACAACCCCAGACCATAACACGGCCTCCAGAGGCTTGTAAGCAATAGGCTTTGTGCACTTCACATCTTACCCAGACACACACATCCCTCTGGAATAGGGTCAATCTGGCCTCATCAGACCACATGACTTTTTCCATTGATCCAAAGTGCAATCTTTATGCTCCCTAGTAAATTGAAGCCTTTTTTCCGATTAGTCAAGTGATAAGTAGTTTTCTTATGGCCACACAGCAGTTTAGTTTCAATCCTGTGAGATGAAAATGCTCTTACCTTCACTATTAAACGTAGCACTGATCTCTACTGTCATTTACTTTTTTGCTGCAACTTACACCAAGCATGCAAGTCATCTCTGATCACTGTCATTTTTTACGACCACATTTCTTCCGCAAAGTTGATCATTCATTACTATCCTTAGTATATCCTTATTTTATTTTATTTTTTTCATTGATGCAGGTCAATAATTTGACTCTTCTGAACAAAGTAATATCTTTTTCACAACCACAAGAACAGTCTTATGACTTGTTTTAGAAATGAGAGGCTACACATCAGTTAGGGTTAAAAAACTGTTAAGTTTAAATTAATTAATTAACTAAAGGAAGAACTATTATTTGATATATCCACTGGCATATATCTTGATACACTTAATGAGTGCATGTCCCTCTCTCCCAGTTCAGCAACCATGATGTATCTGAAGTTCAATAAAAAGAGTTTTTATATGCTTGGCCGAATGCCATGTTGGACACAATGTAAAATGCGCTCAACTTTTTTTTTTTTTTTTTCTCTTACTCATCCTGGTAAAAAAATATCTAGCACAAGGTTGTCTATAACAAACATTTTACTTTAAAGCTGCTATGTATATATCTTTTTTTTAAAAAGCATTGAACTTTCATGTTTTAGGTTTTAACAGCAACATGGAAAAGCCACATGAAAAAAGCAAAACACAACATGTCTTGGAAAGAAAATCACTTCACTTTGAATCATGTGATAAGTGAAGCAAAATAGTGGCCTCATTGAGTAAACTAAATGCATTCAAAGGCTATCTGGAGAATGTTGAAGTAAAAGAAAAGATATTTTCACTCTGTTACTGCCATTGCAGTTACCCCAGCATTCATGGACTACATGTGTATGTTGCTTAATGTTCACTAAACATTCTGTGAAATAGGACATTATGTGGTTTAATTGTTGTGTGACTCCAGATTTTATACTTAAATTTGCAACATTCTGTTTCACTTTCAAATCACAACTTCTTTTCTTCTCTAGGGCTGGTTTTGCTCTATTTGGGCACCATGATGCACATAATGGTAATATTGTCAAAAAAAAATTACGCAGACAGAGAATGTCAGAGTACATTCTCCACTGGAATTTCTGAACTTTACTAAAACCTTACAGATTTATATGCATGTGATAATGCAGAACTATAATAAGTGAAACTGCAGTAACTTATTATAATTAAAAGGTTTTGTGTGCAACAAAAATTAACACAATTTTTTGTTCCAAGATACTTCTAATAACTCAGTGTAAAAACTGAATCAAACCATAAGCTTGGCATTTTTATTTATTTTTTTTATAAAACTCAACCATGAAACACAACTGCAGGCTAATTTATTCATTGTGACAAAACTATAAGAGGTGGAATTATAGCATTT
>JAOVVA010000037.1:5977821-6015867 GCA_028565275.1 Leiocassis micropogon | reverse complement strand
TGCAGCTTCCCGTCCACATACCAGCAAATTTCGGATGATAAAGATACGTCGTATAGACGTCGTATAGATGTAAAGACAATGTATCATTTAACAGCTCAAACAGGCGATCTACAGATGATCAAAATACGACTATAAAAAAAACAAACGCAATGTTTACCAGTTGATATGCTCTTTAGCAGACGTCTCCGCGACGTACCTGTGCTATCTGGGTAGCTAGTAAAGCTGATGTTGGCGGTGCAGCAGGGCAATAAATAATGTATGCTATGGTAAGGGGGCCATTGGGCACATTTTGACTACATTTTTTGTAATATATATACACACACACATACACACACACACACACACATATCCCATCCATCCGAATTTGAAACATGTCCTTTGAATAATTATTTTCTTACCAGGTCCTGTACCACCTCACAGCTGTGCTATATACCCGTACTGTCTTTTGTGCTACAGTATATACCTGTCCAAGCTCTGGGCTTTTAAAGAATCGGGTGCATTTCTTTTTGAAAGCACATGGCACTCTGATCCCACATAAAAGGCAATGCAGCACTGGAAAAAAACGAAACAAAAAAAAAGTCTGTTAGCCATGATAGAAAAGCACCAGAACACGCAGTGAATCACAGCCTGCCACACACAGGGCCCAGAAGGCAGAGCCTAAGGCGTCCGACCCAGACTCCAAACTCCCCAGATCCCAATCCAATGAGCAGCCATGGGGTGCACAAGACAAACAATTCCGATCCACAGAAGCCTCACCCTACAGCACACCCCCCAAAGGCCCTGCGGAACCAGATCCGCCCCAGTGGCACAAGGGGAACCCAAAAACTTGAATAAAAAAAAAAACTTGAATAAAGGGGAACCTTGTGTGTATCCAACACAATTTGAATTCAACAAACTTTAATTTGTATCCATTTTAAAATCTCACAGCAAAGGTTGACTTTAATATCATGCATGAGGCCTAATCCTAACAAGATCAACAGAAACCCTTCTTATTTCATTATTTGTATAATTACCGCCAAGCTACCATTGTCATAACAAATTGTAAAACGGAGGTCAGCATGCTAACAAATACAGCTCCTTGCAAAAATATATACCCCTTTCCGAATTTGAAACATGTCCTTTGAATAATTATTTTCTTACCAGGTCCTGTACCACCTCACAGCTGTGCTATATACCCGTACTGTCTTTTGTGCTACAGTATATACCTGTCCAAGCTCTGGGCTTTTAAAGAATCGGGTGCATTTCTTTTTGAAAGCACATGGCACTTTGATTACACACAGCTGAACTCCATTGGACTTCGCCACAGATTAAATCAATCTTATTTTTCATTTTCAAGTTGCAAAATGTATAAAAGCTAAAGGGGTGAATACTTTTGGAAGGCACTACAGCTACACATCTGCTGTGAATTCTTTAAAAAAAAAAAAACACCAAGTTTTAGGCAGTTTAATTAATATTTTGACACAATACATTCTTACATCTGCCAGAACTTAAATAGTTACTGTGATATTGACCAGAAGCATATTTAAAGAATTCTGCTCTCCGTCTCAGCGCATCTATAATGTATGGACACAATCTTTTGGTGCAGTGAGAAGAACAGAAAGTAGGCAGACTTTTAAGCACTTGGCTTGTGGGCACGGTGCCTCCTAGTTAATCTCCGGCGAGCATACTTCTTTAATGCCATAATTTCTTTAACCAAGATGAAAAACTGTGGCTTTCTGAATGCTAATGGTTTTTCTTAGTTTAATTCCCTGGCTCCAGCTACCCTGTATGCCACACCATACTTTGCCCAGACATTGTAGTAGAGATTTGTGTTGGACCTGATCCTCTGCTATTGATCCTTAAATGATTTTCTTTTTTGATTTTTTTTTTCTTTTTGCATGTTAATAATCCATTTACTGAATCCTTGTAAAAGTCCATGTTATAGTGGAACCCCAAATTATGGCTTTGCTGACTTATAATCCAGTTAAGTTTGAAGCAGTAGCTCTTCCTGCTTTAGTGCCCCCCCCCCCATCTTTAACGCTTCATTTAGACTCTGTTTCCATATAAATCATAGATTTAATAAACAGTGAATGAGCATGATAATTAAAATGCACATAATTACGCAGAAGCTTTTTTGAGGTCTATGACAAATCAGTGCTGTCGGGTTTCCGAACACTTCATCCTTTTTGTCTGGGGTTTAATTTGCCACTTTTGCTGCTGCTGCTGCTGCTGCTGCATGAGAATCTATGCACCACTACACCCCACATCATTAGCAATGTAGAACCGTTTGACGGCTACAAGCTGGAAAGGAAAAAACAGCTGAGAGTTACTTTATACAGTGTATGACGTAGGCTTTTTAATCCAGTACTCATGAAGTAGGTTAATCAAATCAGCACCCACTTAAGAGTGCCGCGGTCACGCTGATTTGCGAACGGAAACGCCAAAAATTCTTCCTCAGAGGCGCCAGATAGTTTCTTACAGCTGGCTTTTTACTGAGAATAGAACAGAGTATTGAACAATGTCTGTGTTAAAATTACAGGATATTATTAGCTGCGGTTAGAAGAAATGTTCTGTAAGGTCATGTAATGAGAAAGACGGGTGAAAAAGCTTACGCTAAAGACCTTTTTATGGGCAGTTAGGCTAAACTGTACTGTACGCTGCCTGGCCAGAACAATAAAAGTTGCCATTTCGCAAGTGTCAAATTTTCCTGCATCAAACAAAGACTACATTAAAATGGCTGGAATTAGGTTAAGAATCCAACTGGGTCCAGTGCATTATTAAAACCTAGAAGGACGGTGCTAACCTGTCAACTGCCAACACAGAAGAAGAAACAATCCCAAGAAAGACTGTGATGATTGGAAATGACTTGTTGAATTGTAGGTAAAAAAAAAAAAAAAAAAAGCAACAGTAGAAATGACAGCCATGTTTAATAGTGAAAGTACATAAGAGCATTCCCATACACACACGATGCGACAAGAACTCACAGGACTGGCACTAAACAGCTAAATGTGTCCATAAGAAAACCACTTGTTTGGGAGACTAATCAGATAAAGGTTTCAATTTGCTCAGGAGCATAAAGATTGGATTTTGGATCAATGGGAAAAAAGGTCATGTGATCTGATGAGTCCAGATTGACCCTATCCCAGAGGGATGTGTGTGTGTGTGCATCAGAGTATGAAGAGAAGTGCATGAAGCGAGGCAGCCATCATGCATTGTGTCCACTGTACAAGAATCTCTAGGTAGTGTTATGATCTGGGGTTAATTCAGCTGGTCAGGTCTAGACTCAGCGACGTAATGCGGCAATAAAATCAAGTCAGCTGACGACCTCAGTGTACTGAATGACCAGATTATGCCATAAATATTCTTTTTTCCCGGTGGCATGGGCATATTCCAGGACCACGTTGTTTAACAGTGTTTCTAGGCTGCTCAAAGCTGTGCAAGAGACTTGGGCCGGCTAGAAACAATGTTCCATAATTTGAGTCCTGGAATACACCCATGCCATCAGGACAAAAAATATTTATGGCATAATCTGGTCATTCATAATCCAGGCTTCCTCAATTCCTTATTTTATTTTTTTGCCAGTCCCTGTACCTGATCAGTTTTAGAAGAATGTTTTTTTTGTTTGTTTATTAAATAACATTTAACCTACAGTATGAATTACTTAAGCATAAAAAGAATCAATTTTAACAACAGATCATCAGGATGGTGATCAGTATACCAGTGATGCTGAATGCTGAGTGGTTGGAACAGACGAGAGGGGAAATGAGATTGCTGCTGATGTTTTAAAGTGTCTGCAGTCTGTCGCAGTAAAACATTTGTTGTTGTTATTTTAAATTAATCTACATCAATTTATTGAATGTAATTTAATTGAATACAAAGTGCACAGTACTGTAATCTGTGGGTTAGTTTTTTAAGAATTGCATCATATCTGCAGACTCCCTCACCTCCCTTAACTCTCTATCCAAAACACATCCTTCACATACTGCAAATAGATCAGCTATGTAAGGAATAAAACATAAAAGGGATTGTTGTTACTGGAAAATGATCAACGTTCAGTATCAACAATTACATTTAATTTTATTTATTAGTGAACGACACATCAAATTACATGCTCTCATTCTTTTCTAATTACATTTATGTGACTTAATCAGTTAAGGGTTAAGGGAGGTTTGATTCTTGCCCCTGCTATGTGTGTGCATGTTCTCCCGGGTATTTCCGTTCCCCCCACTGTCCACAGATATATACAGATATAAAACGCAGGCTGACTGATGTTTCCAAATTGCCTGTAGGGTGTGATCGGGTGTGTGTGTGTAAGTGTGTGCTTGTGCCCTGCCATGAGTTGGCACTCCATCCAGGATGTACCCCGCCTTGTGCACTAAGTTTCCTGGCATAGGCTCCAAGCCTCCAGCGACCCTACACAGGATAAGCAGTAGACTTAATGAGTGGATGGTTACATTTATAGCATAGGGCATCCCAGGACTGATTTAGTTATTGTATGCAGTATTATCATTCCTTGAAAGAGAAATCTCGGGAATCTCCCTTAATACACACCTGCTACGGGCCAGGGGTAGCTCAGTGGTTAAGGCATTGGACTACGGTTCGGAAGATCCCAGGTTCAAACCCCACAACCACCAATTTGCCACTGTTGGGCCCTTGAGCAAGGCCCTTAACCCTCAACTGCTCAGATGTGTAATGAGATAAAAATGTAAGTCGCTCTGGATAAGAGCGTCTGCCAAATGTAAATTTGAATACTGGAATCGCAAACTAATCAACATGTGATTGGTATCCGATTCAAGAATTCAACAGCAGGGATGTTTAAACAAGAATAAGCACAAATGTTTGTCTTTTGCATCATTTAATATCAAGTCAAGGGCTGAGAATCTGACACTCCTGATAAACAGCTTGGTGAATATTGCCGCTAAATCAGTTTCAGTTTTGTTTTCCGAGTGCACAATATAGACGAAATCCTCCATTGTTACATTTGTCATCCTCCAACAAAAATATGCCCTGCAATACATCATTTACTGCCTCGTGTGAATGATTTGTCGCAAACATCTACTGTACATCTGAAATCGATGAGGATTCTGACTATGCACAAAATACACACTGTCACAGGGATCATTTATATCGCCACCTTCTGATATATCAGTATACTGAGGGGTTAGGTGTGAAACTGATGAAGCATCTATTAAGCATCTACTGTATGTTTTTCTCAGTACAGTGCATTCATCAGCTCTTTGTGAAAGCATACTGTATGCTTTAGCAGGAGACCAACGGCACATACTGTAGGTTGGGGTACTTGGTGTATTAAGGATGGGAATCTCTTGGACCCTTACTATTTGATTCATTCGTTCATCTTCAGTGAATGCTTTACCCTGGTCGGGGCCCATCATCCTGGGAAGAGGAAATACAGCTTGGATGGGATGCCAGTCAATTACACAGCACCATTCACACACTGGGAACGTGTTAAATCAGCCAATCCACTTTGCCTCTCTGACTAATCCCCTCCATACGCAGTCACTGGATTTTGGTTGACAGCCTCCTCAAGGCAGATTCTCTATGTGCCATAGTCTTTCTATTTTTAAAATAATGGATTTAACGATGCTTTTTGGGATGTTTAAAGTTTGAGATAAACGGTGAATAATACTTTTTCAAAACTTTGTCCTTAGACTTGTTTTATTTTTACCTAGGTCTTCATTAGGCTGGTTTTATGCATGTTCTCTCAACAAAAAAAAAAACTTTAAAGACATTCAGGAATCATGAGACGCTTTAATTGCACACTGGTCAACACCGTTAACATTATTATGTGATTTCTTATGAGGATTGGTTGCAGTGAAACTAACTTTTCGCAGGGTTTCACAGTAATGAGGGTTATTAGGGCATTGTGGCTCAGTGGTAGGATTCTCGTCTCCCATGCCGAAGGCTTGGGTTCGATTCCCAGCAAATGCTCTAAATCTAGCCACTGGATGCAGGGCACCCTTAGTCTTGGCCCCAAGCCTGGATAAAAATGTGAGTGTTGTGTCAGGAAGGACATCCGGTATAAAACCAGTGCCAAGTCAAACGTGTGGATCGGATGGTCTGCTGTGGTAACCGCTTTAACAGGAGCAGCCAAAAGAACAAGGCAATGACCAGTTTTACATTTGTAAATAATTTTGCAAACTATTCATTTAAATATGTCGGTGGTTTTGTGTAGATCCTTGACATATACAGGACTGTACAAAAGTCTTGAAACCCACCATTTCTTGGGGAACAGTTCTCCAGGCTTCATGAAGGACTTTTTGGGGATTATTTTCACTCCAGTCCCTCCACCTGAGCAGTTTCAGAGGATTTTTTTTTTTTGTGACCTATGAATCATTCGAGTATATCTAAAAAAAACATCTAACTTAAGGCATGAACCAGTGAGAAACCGGTGCAGATGATGATGACAGATGATCAGACCAGTGATTAGTATCCTGGTGATGCTGAATGCTGAACAGATGAGAGGGGAAATGAGGTTGCTGCTGAGGTTGTTACATAAACAAGCAATTTTTTAACTGTTTAGGCACTTTGCTGCCTGTTGCAGTAAAAAAATTTTTTTCACATTTCTTTAATTTGATGTACATCATTTTATTTCCTTTTAATATGAAGAAATGGGGTGGCTCAAGGCTTTTGCACAGTACTGTAGCTGCAAATAAGTCCATTTTAAATTCCAGACTGTTGCACTACAGAATGTAGAAACAATCAAGAGGGTGAATACTTGTGAATGTGTTGGTCTGGGAAAACCTGATAGATGTTGCTGTGGACGACGTCTAACAAACTAGCCAAATATTACCAAAAATGGTTTAAAACAAAATATTTTTTTTCTGCAGTGAACATGGTTTGACGCTTCTATTTTAGGAAATCATAAATATAATTAATCTAATCGATGTAGAAATGATTTACGGAACTTTTAAAACTCGATGTTCGGCAGATAAGGATAGTCAAAGTCAGTTGTACAGTAGGCGCTGAAATCGGTCAGATATAAAGACAGTATTAATGGGAAATAAAAAAACAGCAGTGATTTTTAGACAAACTGTGTTGGCGTCTTTCAGTGGAATCCGAGTCTTTAAATGTGTGTCTCTTTATTTTTCACTTTTGGAGAGTTTAAAATACAGATGTGTGTACTAATCACAGAAAATATACGAACTGGGCCATGTGAAGAGCCATCACTCATATGACACGAAGTTTATTTGTCATCAGTGATGTTGGTTGTTGTCATTTTTCATGAAGTTTTTTTTAAGTGTAAAATTCTGTTTTGCGCATTAGAGTAGAACGTTACAACAGCACATTCTAACCCTGCATCTACGAATTGATTATTTTCCCATCCCTATGGGAAACATATGCTGTGTTTAGTGAGCATCACTGGTAGGCCTGCTGTGGAGAGAGAGAGAGAGAGAGCGAGCACAGAACTGCAGGAGCGTCTTAACCATCTGAGCACCGCTGCCACCTAGTGTCCCGACATCAAAGTAGCTCGAGCTTGAGTCGATTGAAATCCTCTCTGCGTTCCCTCCCTTGTCAGAATCACTAATTACATGTTGTATCGCCTGTCGCGAGCCCTACATTGAGTTGCACTGATGATCACATTAGTCTTAGTAATCAGTCTCTTCCTGGACGGTGCTGAAAGGCAGTGCGAACAGCCTGGCGTTCCCCCCTGAGAGCATTAAGGTAACACGGAACCCTGGCAGCCCATTCGGCTTCTCCCTCTGCCTAATCAAAGCCATTCATCCTCCACCGACAGCAGGGTCTACACCGAGAGTGATTGTTTAGTATGCTTTCGACAAGACAGATAATTCCCTCCTGTCACGGAGATCCAAGATTCAAGCGCCGCAGTCATCACCTGATGGAACAGACCATAAACGCTGGATGGATCCAAAGGGGTTCATGGTGACGAATGAAGGCCCTGTCCTCATTTCTGCAGCTTCAGTGATCCATTACAGGCTTCTTATAAAGAAGGATTTTACTGCCATTAACCAGTGCAGTGGTGACAAAGCACTTTTTGGCTAGTTGAACAGGGCTCTGCTTAAGTTACTGTAGGGGAGACGAGGATTCCTGCAGAGATCCGATCTCCAGACTGGGCCGAGCTGCAGGGGTTGTTCTTTAAATTTCCCCATCCCACGGGTAATGCGTCAGGGGTTTGATAAGGTGAAGAAAGAAAAAAAAAAAAAAGGAAAGAGGTACATTTCAAGGCTTTATTAGAAAACCCTCAATCTCCTGGAGGCGGTGTCTGAAGCCTCCATGCTTGCACAGGGTCATGCTTTTACTTCAACGCTGAAGAGAGCCTGTGGTGTAGGGAACATTGGTCTCTGGGAAAAGACAAAACATCCGCTGGGCTCTAGTCTCTTAGTCGAGATCTGTAGTAGGAGGTACAAAATTGGGCCCTTATTTTTTTAAGTTGGCGACGTGTCCTGTAAAGCAGCCTGTCCAAGCAATTTTACATCCGTGTAGTGCATATCATACGTTTATATAGACATTATCGCAAAAAAACAACTTGAATCAGATGTAGATTTCGATTCTTGATGAAGGATAAGAAAAAGATCATTTCTCCAAGAAGAAATGAGAATAAACCTTGAGAGAAAGTAGAATCATGATGGGGCTGTTAATAAGAGTCCTGGGATGAACACCAGTGATAGTGTTTATGAATAAAGCAGCAGTCTATAGTAGACCTGGGCAATATATCACTATATGCATACTGTATAACATTGATATTGTAATAAAATTCATTTTTTTGCACATTAGAGTATAACGTTACTCTAATGCGCAAAACAGATAAGAATATAAATATATATAAAATAAATTTAGAATCATACAGTGCCATGAAAAAGTATTTGCCCCCTGCTTTTTTTCTTTGCATATTTGTCACTTAAATGTTTGAGATCATTAAACTATTTATTCAAGAAAAATAATAACTGGATGTTCCACCCTTGGCGCTGACGACTGCAATCAAGGGTTTGCGATAACTGGCAATGATTCTTTCACATCGCTGAGGAGGAATTTTGGCCCGCTCTTCCATAGGGTTGGGTATCATTTGAGTTTTTTACGATACCGGTGCCAATTCGATACATTTTTGAAACAGTGTCGGAACCGAAGATTGAAAAATAAAAACCACAAAAAATGGTGGATAACATTTAAAGAACAGCTTTTTTTTGCTCAAAAGGTCAAAAATTAGTTAGATTTTATTAGGACTTGCGTTCCTGTACTATTCTGATTTGGTTCTACTACATACTGCACTGGTTATATGCAGAATTGTTTTATTTCAAGCACATTGGAGGGTTTTCGCATTTACAGAGCTAAATAATACAATATCAAAATAATTCACCATTTTTAGTCATTAACTTAAAGTATTATTAATTCAATGTTTTCTCAGTTTAATTTAACAAAACATGACTATTATGTTGAACATTTTTTGACAAACTTTCTGTACATCTCATGATCAATACCACATATTGTGGAAAATATGTATCATGATATGATCATTTTGCCAAATTGCTCACCCTTAGTTATAAATTAGAGGAAAATATCTTTTAATAAACCTTTTTAAAAAGGTTATGGTGCATTTACAGGAGATGAATGAATAGGAAACGTTTTTTAAAATGTAAAAACTATGAAAGCTGTTAGAAAATTCTAATTTTGGCGCTGTGATTCAGTTTCCATCTTTCCGCGTGTCGGTCGTCACATAGTCAAACCGCATAGGTGAGATAGGGGTATGACAGCAGGAATAACAGAGGGGGCAGAGTTATCGGGGGCGGGGCTTGTAGGAAGACTTTCTCACACACACACACACACACCAACGGATTGGGAATGACTGCTGTCTGGCTCACAGATTACATAAATCGAATAACGAATTACATTTTGGAAAAAGTAACTAAATAACTGAGTATTTAAATGACCTAATGTGTTAGATTACTCGTTACATCAAAAAAGTAATCCATGTACTCTAACACTGGACAGTAATACATATGGGAATAAAATTAAATAAGGTTGGAGGCTTATCCTGCATATCGAATCCTGTTTAACATCTTGAACACAGCTCTACCTCTTATTAGGAGGTTAAATGGGGCTAATGCTGGTTTCTGCCCTTTAACTAGGCAATAAGCGAAAAGAGGTCTGTTGGGGATTTATTTATATAGACATGTCATGCTGGCACAGCCGTTACACCAATGAAGGCCGAGTATTAAATGAAATAAAGAAGAAAGGAAAATAGAAACCAGCTTCAGACTTTAAGTAATTGACTTTATATAGTTTGCTTTACAAAATTTTACTACATACCGTACACAATTTCCTCCCACAATGATATCAACTTAAATGTGACTTTCATTCAGTGACAGTACAAACTAGATGTACAGTATTTACAGTTCGGGTAATCATACAGTGGACACGGAAAAATGAAAAACATAGAAACACAAGAGCAACCACTCTGTCACACATACACACTAACGGCAGCCGCTACAGTTAAAGAGGTAGCTTCCATGGTTAGACGATGCATCCCATTTCTTGATTATACAAATAATTTACAACACTCATAGACAAACGTAAAAAGACAGAATCACAGCTGAAACACTCAAACATCTGGAATTTGTTAGCGACATTAAATGCTACCTCATTTTAAGAGATTACTTTAAACATCAGCTGGTGGAAGCTTATTTGACGGCGATATAAATTAAAATCAGCTCGGATGCAAACGTAAAAAAATTTAAATAAAAAACGCTGACGGTAGTCATTCTGCAGGGGAGGAAGGTGAAAGTGAGGTGGAAGCTTTTCGGTTCATTGACTGTGTGTGACGTCTCGATATACATAAGCTTGAAAGAAAAACAGCTTAAAAATACAGGGTGAAAACATACAAATTAATTCCATATACAGGTTTGCTCTTTGGACCGGTTAGTGGTGGAAGAATGTACAGTAAATATGTGGATTATAGTAATTACTCTGGTAAAAAAAAAAAAAAAATTGTTGTGACTTTTGGGGATAGAGTGAGACCATCTGACACACATCAAAATTGCTCATGTTCGTGGTGACCTTAGTCTTATAAGCTCTTGATTTGAATAAAATAAATAGATTATCAGAAGATATTACTTCAGTTCATTTGCAACTGCGGTACGAGCAAAAATGGACGCCCCGCTTGTGATTTGCACGAAAGGAGAGCAGCGTGCAGTGTTTTTTTTTGTTTGTTTGTTTGTTTTTTTGTGGTCTGAGGGTCTACCCGGTGCCGAAACAACTCATTGAAGAGCATAAACAGAAGCGTTCGGATATCTGCAAAACCCCCAAGAGTTTCTTAAAGGGAATCCTTACGGGTGACGAGACATGGACTCATCACTACGAGCCTGAGACTAAACAACAAAGTATGAAATAGAAACCTAATGCAAACCAAGAAACTCGGAAAAATTGATGCTTAAAGTTTTCTGGGATTCTTCAGGGCTAGTATTGGAAGATTATCAGGAGAAAGGTTCAACAATCAACAGTGCTTGTGACACTGAGACGCTTATTGAAGAGCTGAAGCCTAACCTTTGGATTAAACGCAGAGTACTGCTATCCCTAGCCCACACTGTTAACACACTTCGTATTGAGGTGTTAAAGCATCCTTCCTACAGTCCTGATCTCGCACCATCAGACTGTCACCTGTTTCGTCCCCTAAAAGCAGCCCTACGAGGATGAAGATTCACTTCTGATGAAGCCATGATTTGTGGAACATTTTTATTTATTTATTTATTTTTATGAGGGAATACCAAAACATGTTGATAGATAGACAGGGTGGCATTGAAAAGCAAGGAGATTGCATCAAAAAAAATGATGCATTTATATAAATTCTACAGCCAGAGTGCGAATCATTTTTAACTCACCCTCAGAGTTCGTGGGTGATTTACTGTACAAATAATGTAATAACAACATGAAATTTTTATTTTAAATTGTAAATGGATGGCGGGGGCGAGGACTTTGGATTAAAACAGCTTCCAGGAGTGAGGAACTGTAACTTAAGATGGCATTGTTAGTTTAATAAGTCAATGCTGTGGATATAACAGATGGTAGAGCATTAAAAATAGAAAGAAATTGGATGTGCTTATAATCAATATCGATTATGGTGATATGGTTTAAGAGAATGTTCTTTACTACACATTTCTATCGGGTACAGTGCAGCTTTCTCTACACAGATACTTATTTAACATGTATGGAAGGAGTCTTCAGTGTCAGTGCTGTTTCTTACTCGTGTCTTATTAACCGCAACAGAGTGCTGTTGAGTGAACGAGATAACTGTTTATAGCTGCTACAATGTAAGTGGCAACTTCTTGTCGATGTTCAACATTAAACCTAAAACATGAATAAAATTGTGTAATTGTACATAATACAATGTAATTGTTATTCAACTGACATCAGATAAAAGAAATAAAACACTTCTAGGCATGTGCTATTGAAATATCCATCATTTAGGCTTTGATTGTTTTCCAATAACAGCGCACCCTGTTGTGTTTTATTCCTCACTTTTCTTATTATAAAAAAAAATCATGACATACGGGATGCATTATGATTTGCTATTCCATATTTACTAAACATGCGTAGTAGAATCTACATACGAACCTGATTAAACGTGATATTTCTTTGTTTCGTTTTTTTTTTAGTAAATTAGAGCCTGAGTTTCTAAGTGATGAAAGAATGACTAAAGAACGTATAATACAAAGGTCCAAGCATGTTTCATATACAGTACCATAACCTCTGAACTATTTACATCAATCTGTAATCGAAACAACTTTACATAACATTTCTGTTTATAAATTAGGGCACCGTGTGTACTGTATGATAAAGCCACTGCTACTGTCGAAACAACGCTTCTTACATCTTAACGAGAGCGGCAAACAGAACTGGAGCTCACGTCTTATCTTTTGTGCCTTCAAACCACTATTTCACGCCGAAGGCTTCTGCACGGCGCTGAACAGTGTGAGGGAATGGCTGCTGGCCAGTGCTAAATATTAGCAGAATTTCCAGGAAAAGAGGCAGTAAAAAATAGACTCGCTCTTTCAAAGTTTCTGTTACGTTACATTCCCCTTGACTAACACACACACACATACACACACATGAATGCAGCTACATGGGAAAAAAAAGATCCCACACTTCCGTCTCACACACTGAGGTCAACGGAACAAGGAATGCCAACGCTGAAGAACAAAATCAAGAAGAAAATATTCTCGACTTGGAGACGTGTATCCCTGCTGAGCAAAAATCTTTGCAAACTGAAGTCGTGTCCTGTCGAAGAGTGAAGGCGAGCGAGGGCGCGCGGATTTCGTTCTTTAAGGATTAAAGAAGTTAGTTAGCTCGTTGCAGCCATGCGGACACGAATAAAATGCGAAGAGAAGCGGGTCGAGTCCTGCTGAAATTTGGCTCGGTGAGTCTTTTTACGGATCGTCAGTTTTCCCTTTTAATTTACAGACGAGGTGTCGGCATTGTTTCACGTGCGACCTCGCACGCACTGATGAGTCTGAAAAAAAAAAAAAAGTGCTTCCAGATCAGTCGAACGTCTCTGGCTTCAGGGTGTGTCTCAAATCACCCACTGTTCCCTGCATAATGTGCTTTAGTGTGTGCATTGTGAGCAGACACTCTGAAGTGAATGAGCAGAGGTGTGAATGTGTGAGTGTGTGTGTGTGTGTGTGTGTGTGTAGTGACTCATTCTCAGTCTTTAATGCCAGGCACGTTGTAAGAGTAATGAACTAAAGGTAAACCACGACTCTGGCAGAAACACGCACGTCCGCAGGCCTGCGCCTGCTCCGAGCTGTCCGAGACAAACGAGTCTCCCTCGTCTGCGTATTCTGAGTGCGTAGACAGAGTGCCGCAGTCTGCCCAGTCGCCCTCGGGACGCGAGCACGGAACCTCGCCTGCTGTCAGCGCCGGGCAACTGTGCCACTTTATTAAATGCCTGCATGTGCAGGAGGAAGATGAGGAGGCAGATGATGAAGATGCCCTGGCTAGAAGAGCTGCCTCGCAGCGTTCGCACATGCCACATTCGTAGCCCAGCTCGCTGGAAACCCCGACCTCACTTGTCCCGGTGATGCCCGGTGAACCGGTCCCGATGGCTTTCCCGCCTCTCCCGAGTCTGATCCGCCCCCGTAGGCGGAGCCAGTCGTGCCGGAAGGCGGGGCTGAAGCAGACGTACAACACCGGGTTTAGGCAAGCAGACAGAGGGAAGAAGATCAGCGTAACTGATTTGGCCATGTCTGGGCTTCCGGCTGCGCTACCCATTCCTGTCAGCAGTGGGGCGAAGGAGAACGCTGCCACAGGGCAGAAAAAGATGCAGTTGGTAAAAATAAGCCATGCGACGTGCCGCACGGAACCTGCCTGCTCTGGATCGGCGAGCTGCGCTCGGCCCAGCCCACAGTAAAGCCTGGTGTATATCACGGCGCTCAACAGGTATGCGAGGGTGTTCAGCAGCACTAGTGCCACCGTTACGCCCAGCTCAGGTGTCAAACCTCCGGAGAAGGGTAGGCACAGCGGAGAACCCTCTACTGCTCCTTGATACAAACTTAAAAATGCCACCCCAGCTGCCAATACACCCAGGAGTCCTGCAGCTAGTCCGAATTTCCGTCTTTGTCCCCTCCGGTCACAGCTCCTCAGCGCCCCGGCTTTACCCATCAGCGCCTGGACAGCCAGGCTGCGCTCCACAGCGGCCAGAGGCAACACCAGAACGGCCCACTCGGACGAGAACACGGCCAGCACACTGAGTGCCTGGCACCCAGCACTTGTCTCCCACCACACGCCATAGGATCCGAACGAGCCCCAAGTGGCAGCATCCAAGACTACCAGCGCAGTCACGTAGAGTCCTGTCAGCAGGTTAGTGGACGCCAGGACGGACACAAGTAGGCGAGTGGGTGACAGCGGGCAGCTGCGTGGAGAAAGTGTGGCAGCCAGGACGAGGATGTTAAACAGGAGAGCCACCAGGCAGATGAACCATATAGTCAGTCGAATCATCCAGCTGCCAAGTAGGTGGGCACACGGTTTAAATGCTCCTATGAGAGAGAGAAAGAGAAAGAAAGCAGAACTTCATGTTAGCTATGGCTCAGTGAACTAAACTCGAACAAATTTGGAACATGGTATGAAATTTCAGGACACTTGATGTGACCTTCCCTCAAATTTTTGGTGCTGGATCATAAAACTCTGCATAAATATGTCACATTACCCTTCTACTAAAACACAATCCATTACCTTTCACTTAAACATAAACACTTTATAGCAGTGGTCCACAACCCACGGGGCACAGACCTGTACCGGACCGTGAATAATTTGGTACCAGGCCGCACACACAGAATTTAAATATGTATATATATTTATTTTATGTCAGTTTTATTGACTCTGCATTAAGTCTGCATTTCGCTTTATTTTGAAAAACGGTCAGATCATCTCTCATCCGCAACCTCTTTCCCACACTTCTCTCTATATCAGTTTTGAAGCTTGACAAAATTAGGCTAATGAATGTTACAAGCTAACTATCTAAAATGAGTAAAAAAAATAAATAAAATGTCAAAACGTCTTTGGAGCACTTTTGGAAAAAGGTAAAATACCCAAATGTTGAAAGAGCAGATCAGACTCTGAGACTGCTAACAAAAAGAGTCCTACCTAAATTACGGGTTTATCACAACAGGTGATTCACATGCTCCAAACCCACTCGTATAAAAGATGCGGCATTATAAATATGTTTGAGGCAACTTCTACTTTGCTGATTTCCAACAACTGAAATTACGGAGCGGACTGGACATACACTTCAGGTTTGATTGTCTACCATCACTCCCAGATGGAAAAACTAGCTCATTGCTCCGTTATGGTGTTTTGTAGTTATTGTGCATTTTATTATGCTTTGTTACGAGCACGATGCCCAGTCCGTGGAAAACTGCCTCACATAAAACTGGCCTGTGGTGCAAAAAGGTCGCACATCACTGGTTTATAGTATTATACGTTATGTTAACTACCGTTTTTTATTAGAGTCAACTAGATTTCCAGTCAACCAAAAGATGGGCAGCACATTAGCACTTTTACTTGCCAGTAAGGTTTATGATAATGGATTAATGTAGATTGTGTAATTTTGTGTAATTTTTACATTTAGATACGTATGTGTGTGTGTGTGTAAACCTTCGTAAAACATTGTTCTCACTCAAATTATGTCCCTAAAGGTCAGTTGAGGTGAAAGTAAGCACATCATATGTCAAAGAAAAAAAAAACTCCAGTGGTCACATTTTTGTAGCGTTTATAGTCATAATACGAACCGCATGCAATCAATCACATTGGATGTTTGTGCTGCGAGTTGATTTTCAGCCACCAGTGGTCCAACGTGTTTGTGATACAATTTATCAAGATTGAATTGTGGCTGCTGTTCTGGAAGCCCAATTTAGAGTTCATTGCCATCATCCCACAGGGGTACAAGGGGCAGATGAAAGTATGGGCAACACTGGGCCATCACTCATTTTTTATTTAACCAAGCTGTTGAAGAGTTTATAATTATATATTTGGTGCTGCTCCATCTTTTAGATGCCATTTTAAGATCCATCTTTTTCTTTGACCCACATTTCATTTCACTCGACATACTTCAAAGGTATAAAAAAAATAATTTTGTCTGACATTGGTTTTATTGGATAAATGGTTTTTTTTCTACTAAAGAGGGGTCAAAAGGGGTTAAAAAAAAGAGCTAGTACTGTCATTAATTCTAACAAAATTCTCTAAACTTTTTAAACACTAACAAGGAAGTTATAACTTTGAAATTTCTTTCTGAATTTCTGCATAATAATTATTCAAAGCCATCATTTAAGTTGGTCAGAATTGTTTGAGTTTGTCAGGATTATTTGACATGACCCTTTTGAGTTGAGTTAGTCATACAGGAGACTTTCGGCATCTCCAATCCCATCTCCCTGGGTCACCACAGCGGACCATCCGGTCCGACCACAACTTAGCACAGGTTTTACACCAGATGCCCTTCTTGATGCAACCCTATCATTTAATCTGATCTTGAGACTGGCACTGCACCCTGTCGTGGGAGTTTGGCCACTGAGTCACCAATGCCAGAGTCATAATAATTATTATAAGTTGACTCTAATTATTTATATTGACCATAATGATTTGAGTTTTCAGTCATACTTGAGTTGATTAGGATTATTTGGGTTGACCTTGATTGATTGAGGTGACTCTATCTAATCGACTTAAACATCATTATTTAGTTTGATCCAAATTATTTGAGCTGCCATTAATTATTTGAGTTGATGAGGATTACTTAGGTTCATTAAAATAACTTGAATTTACATTATTTTTGAATTATTGATCGGATCATCAATTTTTCATCTGATTGAAAGTACCGCAAACAATCATGATTAACTCAATAGTAATATCAGTGATTATTTTAAAGTATTTTTTACTTATTTTAATTTTTTTTTTATATAAACAAACCATTGCTCAGTCTTATTTAACCATATTCTTAGTCAAAGTGAATACATTAAATTAGTTTAAGCTATTAAGTATATTCATAATTATAATATTACTAATTACTAATAATATTAATAATTTTTCCTGTCTTCATCCATAGTTTTAATATAGTATTGTGTGTCTGTTGAACTTATCTATAAGCATAAATTCATACATGGGTTATACATAATATATTCAAAGTAATATTTGTACATGTTCGGCACATAGTATAGCTAAATGCACACTTTTTTAAAATTTTATATATTTACATATATCATCGTTATAGACATTATAAAAATTTGATGGGGTTTTCCTTACGTCTGAACAACCTTTTCCATGGACTGATTTTTGTCATGTAAATAATGAGAAACAGTGATGAATAACGTATAATAAAAATGTACAAAAATACTAAATGAATTCATGTTCTCTCTTTTGTGCCTGTGCGTACTGTCCTAGCTCTCATTATTGCTCTCTTATTACATTATTTATAAACTGTACCTTAGGTGACATATAATTAACATACAAGCTCACAGGCTGAAAAAACAAGATCAATATTAGTGTGGAATAGATGTTCGCTTGGTAAATTACTTTAGAGTCTGTGTACTGACCTGGGGAAGGAGAACAATGCATAAGCAGGAGGGGCCTCTCCATCTCCTCATCCACACCTACACAACAAACAGACACAAACACAGAAAAGCCAATATCATTTTAAAGCCCTCACAGACACCTACTGAAATGTAAACATAACTTTCTGTCATTCAGAAGGACAAATCTGTCCATTGCGCACATGAGGCGGTGAGGCATTTAATCAGAAATAAAAAGAGATAAAAGTAATGGTGTGGATCAGAAGTGTGTCGTACCGATGCCTTTCCTCTTGTCCTCTCTTTCAAGGGAAGTCAGTGCGCCATCACAGGCAATGAAAGCACAGCACTGATATGCGTATGGCACTGATATAGACCTACAGAGAGAGAGAGAGAGAGAGAAAATAAGGACTGAACTTAACCTGAAGTTTAAATATTGAAATTGTCCTTCGCTGGTGTAATAAAAGCTAACCTCTGATGAAGGTAAAATTATCAACACATTATTCAAACTAACTGAAGTGGGGCGCTGAAGAGCCCTGAATGACCTGCAATCAGTCACGGTCATTTGGCTCGGCTCACCTGAGCTTGGGAAGGCCGACGGCGCTCAGACTGCTCCTTATGTCCACGTTGCCTGTCAGTTTAAGCTGGTTTAGGGCGTTTAATCCAGCTGTAGGTACGCTGGCTAAAAGATTCATGCTCAGATCCCTGGACAAAGCAAACAGATCCTTATAATCATGCACACTCACATATTAGCATAGAAAATCCAAAATCTTGCTTGCTTCATAAATAATAAAGGTTTTATTTTAGTACTGCAGGGTGTTGCAAAAATCTCCATACATTAGGGAGGTAATTCGTTTAGCAACGCATCTTCTAAAATATTTCATACTGTCACAATCGAAACTCATTCAAAGTGCGATTACAGTACATGCACAGCACCAGATGTTCATCATGAGTGACAGAGATGACCCTGATACCTCAATTAAATTTTTTAAAATGTTATTTGGCATGCCTCTAATTTTAGTTTAGCACTGCCACTACAGTAAGTGAGAGAAGGTTTTGGACTCACAGGCTGGTCAAGGCACTGAGAGAGTGGAAAGCATCAGGATGGATGAACTTCAGCTCGTTCCTGCTCAGGTCTCTAAGGAAAGTTAAATGAACAGCATGACATTAGCACTTATACCTTTAAATACATTTAATTCACTTATTCACTGAGCAGACTCTTTACCCAAAGTGATTTTGATATTCATAAACACATACATACAGTTAAATACAATCCAAATCTAAGCAACGGCTGTACCAGGAAACTGTTATGCATAACTTGTTTGTGCAACGTTGGCATGTTGCTTAGTTGTTTTTACTGTTGGTAAAAAATTTCGCGGTTGCAAATAAACATAAGTAGGCGGAGAGGTTCAACACGGAGCGTGACATTTAAAATCTACCAATGCTGCCGTCTCTTCAAATCCTTTCATTTCCAGGTTTTCAGTCCAAAAGTGCCAGTTGGTGCTTGGGCAACAGTCTTGCAAGATGTCTTCACCCCTTTAGCCCCATCTACACTGCATATCACTGAATTCCTAAAGTGCAATTATTTCCCATCAGGCTGTGCTTCTAGTCTGTACCCACAGCATTCTGCTGTGTCTTGTGGCTAATGTCTTGTGATCAGATCACTTGAAATGGATGTTAACACCTGGCATGAACAGGGCCTTAAAGTATAACCATTCTGCTCCACCATGGAACTCTATAATCACTTAACCAAAGCATGGCATAAGGTGCCCTAATATTTCAGTAATAATGGAAATAATAACCCAATCATGGAAAAAATGCATCATGGAAACACCGCAATCAGAAGAGTCTGACATTATTAAAAAGGGATTTATCAGAAAAGACATGAGACATCTCCTAACCTTAAAGTCGGAGAGAAAAAAAACTCTTTCTTCTTCTGTTATTTTGCAGGAGATTAAACACTTCACAGCAGATGTCAAAGAAGTTATATTCTGATTAAATGCTCTGAGCATGTAAGCACACATCTTATCAGATCAGCATAAACAGTTAAGCTGTTAAACTGGATTAAAGAAATATTGTCCATGTAAACATAGCCGTTATTTATATATGATTAAATCTCACTAGAAAGATTTTTCGCCATCTTTGGGCAGACTGCTTTTACCCGCTGTGTTTGAGGCAGCGTTTTCAGTGAGAGAGGGAATTACAGCCTAGAAACAAT
Organism: Leiocassis micropogon; assembly: GCA_028565275.1. Taxonomy (NCBI): domain Eukaryota; kingdom Metazoa; phylum Chordata; class Actinopteri; order Siluriformes; family Bagridae; genus Leiocassis; species Leiocassis micropogon. Next base: position 5,995,650 of record JAOVVA010000037.1, on the reverse strand, counting down.
TACAGCACGACTAAAAATACATCATTCCGAATCGCTTTAGTGAAATATATTTACATTTACTGGAAATTTGGAAACACCAATTAGCCTACACTGCATGTTTTTAAACTGGGGGAGGAAACTGGGATACATGGAGGAAACCCACCAAGCAAAGGAAGAACATGTAAACTCCATGCACACAGACCCGGAGGTGGAACGTGAACCCTCTACCTTGGAGGTGCGAGACCATGATGCTAACCACTACGCTACCATGCGGCCTGGTCATAATTCTTAAAACTTTAAAAAACTATAAAAACAATAATAGAATCCTGCAACAACAGGTTGATTCATCCTCATCTGAGCCAGATTCCACCTACACACTTGTATGTATTATGTTCATTTTCGAGTAATTATCACAGAAAATCTGGCTCAACATGAGGATTGGATAGAGTGCTACTCCTCAGCAGTACTCGACACATTAGTCACTAAGCTCTGAGTCGTCCAAGTCGAAGAAACAAAAACAAGCGTCACGAAGCTGAGGAGTTCGTCCTGCCCGCGAATATTCTGAGAAATGTTCGTTTGAAGGATAATTACAGAATGCGAAGGTTTGTCAGGCCATGGAAGGTGTCTTGCTCGATCTGCTGGATGTGGTTCTGCTGTAGGGTTCTGCACAGACAGACAGATAGAAGATAAATTATGCTGTTCATCAACACTCTTTCAATTAAAAAAGGAGAAAGTTGAGCAAGAGAGGGATTCTCACATGTCCTGAAGACTCACACAGCCCTGAAAAGAAGGCAGCTTTTCAATCTCGTTGTAGGAAAGATCCCTGTTAGAAAGACACACAGACACACACACACACACATGCAGAGTTTATAATGTCAGAATTAATCTCTCTCGTATTATACACAATTACACACAGTTCATGTGTCAGCTTAAACATTTCATAAAAACAAAACAGGAGAGCATGTGTGTGTGTCTCTCTCTCTCGAACACTGTGTGTGTGTGTGTGTGTGTGTGTGTGTGTTTGTGTGTGGGTGCCTAGCTCTGACTGTAGCTCCTCAGGGAGATCATTAGACCTGAGATTTTACCGTCTTACAGCAGAACACACTACACACTGCCCATTAGAGTGACGTTCTCCAACGGTGTGTGTGTGTGTGTGTGTGTGTGTGTAAATATGAAGATTTTCAACTCAACACACAAGCAGAGGGTTTGATTACACATTTGACATACACAGTGCCTTCCAGGCTGATGGGATCTGTGTGAGACATCCAGTGAGTTGTATTTTCTTTATTTGTTTAGTTTCGGTTATTTTTAGACAAGCGGATTTTATTCCTTCATTCTTTTTTTTATCCCTAAGGGTAATTTTGTTCATGAGGGTTTTATTTTCCTCTGAATGCAACCCCATCATTCTCAACGGTAATGAAATGAACCCAGTGGGCACAGGTAGGACTGCAGGACATCATCCATTAAAGCCCTAACAACGGCCTAATTTACTAAAGTCCTCATACTAAAGTCGTCTTTAAGGAGTCTTTATGATGTAATTAGCAATATCTTATTTTCTGAAGACTAAATAGTCTTGAGTTTAACAGACTTTCTAATAAAACCTGGACATGACATGGATGATCTAAACAACTCTGTTCCTTCTTGATATAAATCTGCAAACTTAAAAAAATATAAATTATACTTGACTTTAAAATATTGTCATGAAAACTTATTTGAACCTATTTGATTCAATTCCAAAATGTATTCTATTTCATAGAAATCCTACAAACATTTATTTACGACATGTCCGGAGTGGTTTGAACATGTAACTTAACAATAATCTGGGCCGGATGGCCATTCGACACATGGGGTGTACTATAGGCAGAAACATGTTCATAAAGCAATTGTAAAAATAAAGCTGATGCAGTAACTAAAATAAGCGCATGTTACAACCAGATAAGCGTCTCAGAAGCAACAACCTGTCAATTCTTAAGGTGGAAGAACTACAACAGCAGAAGACCTCATCAGGTTCTACTTTTATCAGCTAAGAACAGGGATCTGATGCTACAGTGGACACAGACACACTCAAACTGGACAGCTGGACATGGGACAAAGACAATTAAATTAAATTCATTACATTGTGTTTTTGTTAAGTTATATCATAAGCTGCAGTTTTTAAATTATTTTTTATCTGCTATACTTATTATAGAAGTGACTACATATCAGGGTTTAATTTTACAACCTTTTCTGATTCAGTCTGATTCAGGCTTGAAGACAAGTTAAACATAAGATGTGTTTACACTGCTCCTAATATAAGACTAATAATCAGAATAATAAAAACCCAAATAAAATAAATCTGCATCATATAAACACCTCAATCAGTCTAACCTGATCCGACCAAATCGGAATTAATTTTCAGTCGGATCAAGAGGGTACACTTTTAATAATCTGTTTAATAGGTAAATATTAGCCAAGTAAAAACTTGACGATCGTTTCTCTCTTGTTTGAACAAATATATTGTTTGCCCACATGGGGGTAAATTTTGCCTCCTTTCCCAAACAGTGAGAACAACTCTCTAACACCCGTCTTTACTTTCATCTACTGAGAAAGTGCTCTGATGTATCTCTGATACGAAGTAAAGCATCAAACCAATCATAGACAAGACTGAATTCTTGCAACCAATCCGGACACAGAAGGCGGGATTTGTCAGGAAAGCCGCGAAGCCTATGCTGGAGAAAACCCTACTCCTGCTTCTTTTAAATTTCTGTCAGATTAACCGCTTCACAGTAAGCACAGGTCAAAAAAAAAAGCTATATTCTGATGAAAAGTCTTAAACGGATCAGCGTCCATGTAAATTTCTCTGAATGTTTTCAGTCAGCTTAAAGAAATATTGTCCAGGTGAAAGTACTGTAGCGTAGCTTTCCAGTAATCCTGGGGCACCTCAGTTATTTTTTCGTCTCTTCTTCCTCATGATAAAATCAGCGGTCGATTCCGCAGTGTCGTTTGCAGTGTTTTAAAAACCTAATCAGTGGTTTAGAGTCTGTTAGGCTGTTCTAGTGAACTCCTAAAATGATCTTCCTGCTGTGCTCATTGCATAAATATGCATATAGCTAAACGCATACTGCGTCTCAGATGAAATAAGTAGAACATGATAGCTCTAAAATATTGTATTCTTAAATTAAATTCCTCAAACGCATGTTATAATGACTTAAAGTCTGTGATCCACTGGAAGAATCTTTAACAAGGTTTTTTTTTTTTTTGGAAAGCTTCAAACGTATTAGCTGGCAGTTAAGGGCATGATTGAATAAAAATTGGAAAAGTGACTTGGCCCGAGTAATCTTTCTTCCTGATTGTGGACTTGGCAGTGTGTTTTGCGGGCTCAGGTTACTGTATCCCTTAATGAGTGCTTAAGAGTTTTGTAGAATAATCGGCTCATATTGTGTACTTTTTTAGGACATTTATTTTTATGTAAGAGCCAATCAGGAGGTTGTCATGTAAGGCTAAATCAATGCCAGGTGCCGTCTCTTGGTTGAAGAATGGTTGTGATTATCGGACCTTCTTCATCAATATAGACAGGAAGAAAACATTATTAGTTTTTTAATGCAAGCGGACATGAAGTGGAGTCACTTTTACCACCCTAATGCTAATTATTTTCCAATTAAATCATGTCCTAAACTGTTTCAGTCCTGAGCAACACATCACACCACACTTTTGATTCATTTACAACTGTACTTTCCAGTTTCTCTGCGTTTTGATTTGTTATTTTTCACTCTTTAACACACAATAAGAGTGAAACCTTTTCTAGGTATAAAACTGTAATCGTTAGCAAATTGTTGAGTTATGAGAAAAGAGGCAGAACAAGCTCTCTTTGGCTCACGCTGCATCCCCACAGCACCCCTGCGTTGATTCACTTCTTATAAGAGCACGCCTCCAAGCGTGTCATTCCTCACATAGCCATTATGTGTCACTACTGAGTCATGTTTAATTATACACCTCGGCAGTCTGACTGACACGTTTATATGTTTTCTGTTCTATCTTGTTCTGCAAGTGATAATCACTGGATCAGTGTGTCTTGGTTCATGTTGTGTCATTTTATGTCACTGAAGTACTAACAGAGAGTGTGTGTGTGTCCATGATTGTGTGTTAGCTAGTAAATCAGTTTGTTAAATATAAAGTTGTAACAGAAGAGCGTGACAGGAAGAAGCCTAGTGTATGCATACATATACATACATAGTGTATACATACATAAAGCACACACACACACACACACACAAATAATGTGGGATTGTAATGTAACTCACAATGTCCGAAGAACAGCAAGGTCCTCACATAGATCTGCAGGTACGGCTCTGATCTTGGTGCCTGTTATGGTGCTGGAGGAACAGAGACAGACAGAGAGAGAGAGAGGGAAAAGGAAAAAAAAAGACTTAATCTCTGACACTTTTATATCAAACACTGAGCTGCATGATATAGTGATTAAAAATGTGCTGACAGACTTCCTTTATCACTGTAACATAATCACATAAGTCAGTAGGTACGTGAATACACACTAAGCCCTGCCTTGTCTGCTCAGTTATTTATTTATTTATTTTTAGTTTTTAATAATCAATACCAAAGTCCTATTCATTTCTGACCTCTGATTGGCTGGTGCTAGACTGAGAATGAAAATAAGAGACTGAGTGTGAGTTAAAAATTCAGCCGCATTGTAACATCTGCAAGAATAACCTATTCTCAAAACCAGCCTGATTACAAATAATAAATGCCTCTCTCATTTATTAATTTTTATATCGCGCTGTATTGTCTCTGTACATGTTCGAGTGCAAAACTCACAGGCTCTCGAGATTCCCTGTTCCGCTCAGACTTGGGAAGTCCTGTATCATAGTTGCACCACGCAGCATCCTAACACAAACACACACACATAAAGAATTATTATTGTTTAAAAATACAGTAACATAACCACTTAATCTTACTCTCATAAAAGCTATTTAATTTACTCTAGGAATTAAATACTCTAAAAGACAAACCTATGTTAACCTGTACAGTATGTGCTTTTTAAACATTTTATCCCAGATTTATTCCCCTTCGCTTTTATAATTAACTCCACACATCTGGGAGGGCTTTCCACCAAATTGTGGAATTTGAGGGATTTGAGGTCATTTAGCCACAATAGCGTTAGTGAGGTCAGGCAATGATGTTAGACGAGGAAGATATCTGGGCTGCAGTCGATGATCCACAACATGTTCAGTGGGGTTGAGTTCAGTTAGAACTCTTTGAATGACACTCAAGTCCTTCCAATCCAATCTTAACACATGATGTTATCACGGAGCTCGCTTTGTGCACAGACGCACCGTCAGGCTGGAACAGGGTTGTAATGGAAAACGTAATGCTACAGCATACAAAGACTTTCAATACAAGTGTGTGCTTCTAACTTTGGGGAAGACAGACACATGGGTGTGCTGGTCAAGTGTCCACATACGTTTACGACATCTGGCAGGCACCCTTATCTAGAATGACTTTTTTAATCACATCTGAGGGTTAAACTGAGCTTTGCTCAAGGGCCCAACAGAAGTAACTTGGAGATGGTGGTGTTTGAACCGGGGCCCTTCTGATCAGTAGTCCAAAGCCTCAACCACTGAGCTGAGCTGCTCCTACACATACTTTTGGCAGTGTTGTATAGTAAAGTAACTAAACTGCAAAATTATGATATCAAGTAAAATATCAGGTTGAATTTCAGCAAATTCAACTCTCGTTATCAGATGCTTTAAACAAACGAGATCTACAAAAACTTCTTTTTGATAATCTTTAGATATTTTTTTTTCTCATTATGAATAAAAATAAACAGAATGTTTTGCATATTGTGTCTGACTTCATAACGTCGCTTACTTACCAGATATTAACTTCTTGTTCACAGAACAGTTGTATAAAAGTGACATCACTTTTATGTGTTGCATATTGCTTTTTAATACTAATAATTAATCAACATCATCTGACTAATTAGAATTAATAAGTCAACAGTAATGTGGTGCATTATAAAATACTGCATCTAAATAACAATTAGAAATGTCCTTCATGTATAAAGATTGAGATTTAAATTTATTTAATACCAATTTTATTATCTACTTATGTATTTCACAACCTGGATTAGTCACTCCAGCAAGTCTCTGTGATCACTGACAAGCTTAATAACCGTTTCAAGATAAAAAAATAAAAAAAAGATTTATATCTGTATAAACTGCAGATTGTTAAGATTAATCAAGATTTTCAGAATATTTCTTGTTAGTGCTGGAAGAGACACAGTGCATGATCTTCAGTAAGATGCAGTTAAACTCACAGAGAGTGCAGGTCTGATAGGTTCTGGAAAGCCGACCTTCCCACGAAGGAGAGAGGGTTGTCATAGAGATGACTGCGCGCACACACACACACACACACACACACACACACACACAGAAACATTGTAAGAGCTGTTGCTCTTCAGACCAGTCATGAATAAAAAATAGTGTGAATAAAATATATTTTTCTCTAGCAGTGTGCATATGCATTTATGTGAGTGATAGAGAGAGAGAGAGAGAGAGAGAGAGAGAGAGAGAGAGAGTATAATAAAGCTGTGTTACAACGCACTCACATGGTGCGTAGCAGTGGATTCTTATAGAAAGCTCCTTCAGGTATGACAGCGATATTATTACTGTGAAAGCCACTGTGGAAAAAAAGCACAAAATTAATTAATGTCACTTAATATATATTTTTTAAGCCTTAATCCTTTTGTCACACACAAACCTTCATATACAATATAGTGATGAGTCATGCAGCAATGCCGAGTATGACCACAAGATGGCACTCCGATTCAAAACTGAAAACCAACACTGGCCCCTGTACTGTCTGTTAAGCAATTTAACTTCTACAAGAACAACAGTTTCATATTTTTGCACTGAAAAACGGTTTATAATAAAGACTAACCAAAGGGTTTCTAATAGGGATTAAAATAATTGACTAATTTGTTACCAAGTAATAATTTGCAGTATTTATGTGTGTCGAGTGAAACTAAACATAGATTTTATGTGACAAAACTAGCATATTATAATACATATAGAGATTTCTACACTTGTTGTTGATGAAAAATCAATCTCACACCGAAAAAAGCATGAATATTCTTTCCACGAAGGAAGTATGTAAAATTATATTGGAGGAATAATGTAAAAAGATTTTTTTACATGTTTGTAAAACTTTGTAAAGATTTTAAAAAGCCCACAGGTTTAAAATCCAATTTTAAGAGTTTATAACTGTTAAAAGCAACTAAGTAATCTTATAAATATATACTGTGATGTCTGCAATATCTCAGAAAGTTGTACTGACAATTTATTTATATTATCTATACTAGCCTGTGATATTGCCCAGCACTAACTGAATAATTGTACACACAAGTTTAAAGTAAAAAATAAAAAAAAAATACTCCTTATTATATTTTTTGCATCAGTATAGATGATCCCCTGCACATTTTATTTAAACCCCCATTCATAAGTTTGGACACATCTTCTAACTCCATGGTCCTCTCTACACTGTAAAACAATTCTAAAGGCGTCCAAAATATGCAACAATCTCCTTTGAACAGTTGATATTGAGATATGTCTCTGTAAGGTCTTCATAACGGCTTCTAATCTGAGGTGCTATTTGTAAATTGAGATTTCTGAGGCTGGCAAATCTCTATATCTGTGCAGCAGAGGTCAGTCCTGGTCTTGCTTTCCTGGGATGGTCTTCATGAGAGCCAGTTTCATCATGTGCTTGATGGGTTTGCAAATGCACTTGATAATATTGTTCTTGCAAAAAGTATTACAGAACAGCTGACCTTCGTGTCTTAAGATAACAACTGACTGTTGTTGTTGTTGTTGCTGTTACTTCATTTCTTTATGCCATATGTGTTATTTCATATCTCAGTACCGCTCTGGAATGCAGGAAAAAAAAAATCCAAACTTGTGTCCAAACTTTTGACACTATACATTAAATTTCTTTCAGCTTTAAACATTTAGACTTTTTTTCATCTGTAATATTACCTATGAGTATACTATACTCTTCCTTGTGCACTGTATATCCACAGAAGTATTTGTCCCTATCAAATAGGCCTAATGAAAAACACTGCATGTGTACAAGAAAATGTTAACGCGAACCTCAGAAAGAATTTGAAGAGAATTTGAGGAGGAAAGTGAACACATCTCCAATAAGACATGATGAAATTACCCTAAATCTGATTTATCTGTTGTATTGTTCAAACCATCAAGAAACTTTAAGGTAATTATATTAGCTATAGAGTCTTTGATCTTGTTAAAAGCATGTCCCGATTCCTCACAATTCACACTAATTTATTATTACTTTGACTTTAGCCAAATATATATTTTAAAATTCTAAACATTTGTATGTAAATCACTTAAAATTTTAAACTTGTTTTTTTTATTTGTATATAATTTTTTTTTTAACTTGACATGAATATGCTATATAAAAATCACTAATATTGAAAAGATAATAGGCACAGAAATAAATATTCTGAATTTATGACAGTAAAAGTCAGTGAAATAAAAATGCTTTATGATTATGATGAAATTCAAAATTGTGTAAAATAGGAAGGAGTGTGCATTATTTTTAGTAATCGGTAATACGTATCAAATGTGTTTTCCCATGAGTCGACACATCGAGTCAGAAAATCTCTTCTCATTAGCTGATTATTTCAATCAAATTGTAAAAGCAGGAAAAAAAACAAATTCAGATGTGCTCCAGGAGCATGTTCAGGTACATTAAAAAAATTTTTTTTTTTTAAACTACAGAGTCTCCTCTAGTTTCTGCATGATTGACAGGTTGTGAAAAGGTGGGCGGGGCTCATGCACCTGGCCTGAGTAAACTCACACCTGGTACGTACTTCGATTTAGTTTCTTTTGTCTCTCGTCAGGGGGAAGTGGAGAAAAGGTGCTTGCTTTTGATCTGTGAGGTAATGGGTCCAACCCCCGCTCTATAATGTCTTTAAAAATGAACAGAGAGAGAGAGAGAGAGATAGAAGGAAGAAAGTAGAACGAGAGAGGAAGAAAGAGTGCTGATTTTACTTACAGCTCTTTCAGCTTGGGGAGAGTCTGGATGGCTTCAGGGAAGCTTTTCAGGTTGTTGTAGTTCAGATCTCTGAGGAAATTAGTTTTTTTTAAAAGCAAAATAAGACCATTTATTTATATATAAATAAGAACATTTGATGTTCATTTCTAATAGTTTAAGTTAAAGTCAATCACATGATTTTAATGGAAATGACTTTCTGAAAAAAACATTTTTTTCAAACTTTATGTATGACACTTAATTTCTAAGAGGCCCACAAAAACCAACCAATAATTAATAAAATCTGATAATAAGCAATGTTTGTTATGGATTAGGTTCACATTACGATGATACCCTGTCACTTAACATCACGAAGATGCAAATCCATTTGAATCAATGATGTAGTTAAAATTATTTTTCTCAACATACATGTATTTTTCATACATCTTGTGTGAAAATCACCATCATCAGGGGTAAAAAAGAATACACATTAATCAATTGTCAAAATAAGACACAGCCCTAAGATTGATTTGCACAACCAGTGTTTAGTGTTGAGAAACAGAAAAAAATAAAATAAAATTAATCATAAAAACCCAACCACGGTGAAAAACTGAAAAGAGTCTTAGATCAGTATGTTGAAATAAGGGCAGAATTTTAACGCAGCTAAAATTATATGTTTGACAAATCGTGGGTGGAAAGGTTTATGTTGAACTTTTTAATCAAAAATATATAGAATTCAGTTTTATTTATATAGAGCTTTTAACAATGGTCACTGCCGCAAAACAGAATAAAAAAAAAATATGGAATTGACTTTGAAAAACTGTGAGGAAATATGTGTATTTATGTATATTATATATGTATATCATAATTATCTTTGTGTCCCTGATGAGCAAGCTGAGGGTGATGATGATAAGGAAAAACTCCTTGAGATGGCAATTGGAAGAAACCTTGAGAAGAACCAGACTAACTACTGTGTGTTAGTGGGCTGGAAGTTCAGTATAACAGGAGAGGTGTTTAAACTTATAAGGAATTATGAACTTCTTGTAGGCGCTACAAAAAAATAAGCTGCACTTAATAAGCACTTCCCTTTTTTTATATCAATTAAAATAAAACTTAGTCATGCCCAGATATCTACTGGCTCACAGGACTTGCATGAGGATTGTCCAGTAACAAGTCAAAGCTGAAGTGAAGTATCTTTTCCACCAGGTTATTGGATTCGAGTTCATCCTTTTTATTATTGTTGCAGCTGTTCATAAATGTGGATACACTATGACTAAAGTCAAGTTGGCAATACCGTCATTAAAGCAGGGTGAGTGCTGCTGTGAGCTTCCTATGACCTGTGCAGCTTTTCTTTTTAACAACACAAAATTACGCTTTAAGTCTAAAAACATTTTGCAATTTCACTCAACAGTAATTTTAACTTTATCTGGAATACTCTTCCTTTTATTTGAAAATCTCTTGTGGTGTTCCACACCATACGGCACACCGCGCACTGCGTAGCTACGTATTAGCAACAGACACTGTCACGTTTTTTCTGAATTTATGGCCTGACCATGAATGAAGAAAGCGGGGCCTTCAATAGCAAATAAGAAAAAAAATCAGACCAGCTAGCCCAGACACCGGTGGATGGGATGTGGTTTGTAAATTTAAACATGAAACACCTTTCGGTTTCCTGAATGTTTCATATAATTCAAGGAGAGTGCGGAAGGACAGCGTCAGCATAGCTTAACCACACAATTACAGGTTTATATCCGGGGTTTCATTTGCACATGAGTGATATTAAATTTAAAACAGTTTCTTGTCTACAGCTGTTGCAACACACAGGTTGGAAACCTTGCACATCAGGTAACGCTGGAAAAAAAAATACGGGTAGTGTTTATTTCCGCTTATTTGCCGTAATTGCCACATGATGCTCGCTGGCAATTTGCCTCCTTCTTGACCACTTATGCCCTCTTCCCTTCTCTTGCTACACCCAAGGGGATGGAGGATGTTGGCGTGCCCTCTTCCTGTCCTAACTGCGGCCAGAGTAAATAAAGCCGAGTCAGCGATAGCTATCTGCCTTCCCCTCTTCCTCTACTTGCTGAGGGCAAGACAGGAAGAAAGAGAGAGAGAGAGAGCAAGAGAGACAGAGATGAGGAACGAGTCCCAGCATAAACTTCCTCCGGTCTCCGCTAGCATTCTTGGTCTCTCAAGTTAATGAATAGACAAAAGGTTAAACCAAGCCCCTTCCAGCTAAGACCATCGGAGTGAGCGGCGGAAAAAAAACAGGAGACATTTCTTCGACACAGAGTAGGACATGGCGAATGAGACATACAGACGAGCGAATGGCTGTATGGTAAACTAACTAACCCCGACATCAGCGTAAGCACAGCTTTTACCTTATATACACAAAACAAGTAGCATGACCAGAAACATATACAAATGACGCTCTGTTGGCTGGACCGAGGTAAACAGAATGTGTCAACGGTGGTGCTTTTAAAAATGATAAATCACAGACTAGACCAATAAATGCTTCCCGCACTGGGATAGTCTGAGCATGTAGCAGTGTTTCCTCCAGAATGTCTGTATTTCTAGTCTCTATGAGCACCTAAGTCAGTTGTCATACTTATTTTATTACTTTGTTTAAGCCTAGTAAGTTTGGGAAATTTTTGTGTGCATCTATAAGGTTAGAACCTTCTGGTATGTGGCTGTAGAGGGCGCCGGAGTAACAGCAGCCAATTCATTACGCCACTTCAACCAGTCAAATTATCAAGTTATCCAGTAATCTGGATTTAGGATTGAGTAGACTTCCGTGTCTGTTTACAAAATGTGTGATTAAAAAAAGGAAATTAATGTTTAGCATGATGTATGATTTGGAAACTCACAGTGTTTCTAAATTGTCCAGGCCACTGAAACAGTTCTTCCCAATCTCCCCAATCCTGTTATTGTGCAGATGCCTGAAAAAAAGAGTCACACTGACAGCATTAGTGAGGTGATTGATATACCTATCATATACCTGATGCAGATAACATGACTAATTCAAATACAGGATGTGAGAAACAAAAAGTACTACACTGGGTCAATAAATTAAGAAGCAATTAATCAATCGATCAATCAATCCATTTATATTGAGTAACTACTCAGTCCAGGTTAGAGTCATGGTGGATCTGGATGGATTGCCAATTCTGCACAGTGAACCATGCATATGCATACATACCCCCGGGGTAATTTAGTGTAGCCGATACCTCTGGAATAAAACTTTTGCAGGTAGGGGGAAACCACAAAACCCATATGAAACCTGTACATTTAAACAGTTGCTGTACGAGTGCCACAAGACGATATTTTAAGGCAAAAACTATGCATCATCGTGGGTAGGAAGAACCATGCTTAATACATAGCCTCCAGTTTATTATTTGGCAAGAACAAATAGATGTGTAATATCACCACCTCCACGCTTTTTAAAATTGTTTTGTCACCTGTTGTTTAATTCAACTCATGACTTTCTAGCCCTCTCAACTTTAACTTCCACTGTACTGCTGTGCATGCTGCGATTTCTCCTCAGTGATTCTCTTAATTTGTGATCAATTTCATAGTTGACAGTGAAATACTTATACCTTACAGTCCGCACAGATTGCATAAGGATATACAGACAGTGTACAAGATGTAATTTATTTGATAAGGTGAGATACGATAACTCTATTGATCCCCGAAGGGAAATTTAAATTGCAGCAGCAGCCAAATATGTAAAAAGAAAAAATAGTATACGTACATGTATAAATAAAACTTTAGTATACACCATAACATAGAAATTATTAAATCCATATTAAAGTATATAAAAAAAAGCACAGTAATAGGTAAACTATATATGCCTCCTTCTTGACCACTCATGCCCTCTTCCTTCCTCTTGCTACCCCTCCTGGGATGGAGGATGGATGATGTAAATGTACGTGTACTTTCAGTCTCTTATGACTTTTAGTGGATAAACTCCAAAAGGATTATAATAAGTAGGGACAGACCAACCAACCGATACATTATTGCCGTGTTACCTACTGTATGTGCCGATTCAAATTTTATTGCGGTTCTGTGAGTATCATAATTTTATAAATATCCTGATTCTATATTAAACCTTTTTAGATATTATTACAATGCTAAACAAACTGAGCACATAATTTCCTACCACACAGCATGCTGTGCTGGCCTGTTAATGTGTGAATAGTTCAGAGTGCACCACCTGTAGGATTCTAGAGGAACTGCAACATATTGCAGCCTTAAATGCAAACACACAAATAAAAAAATAAAATAAAAACATGCCACACAAAAGAATCTTGATACATAACTGAATCTATTTTCCTCTATGTTTAATTATAAGGCTGCAAAAAAGTTAGGAATTACAAGTCAGTGGGAATAAAGTAACAGCAAAAACTAGCATAACTAGCATAAATCGTATAAATTCGTACAAAAAAAAGCATTACTAACAGTTTATAATTTAAAATGCTTTGATATTAAACATAGTATTAACCATAAGTCTAAAAAAATATTAATAACTGAAAACAAATGAAAAAGGAATTAGCATACTAACAGAAGATTTAGCCAGAGCTAACAGCTACTTGTCAACATCAGCCTGTTCACACAGTCGCATACATGTTTGTCTACCTGCAACATTTAGATAAAAATGTCTTATGCGGTATAACCACGATGTTTAGACGTGTAGTCGCAGGATTATGGCTTGTTTTTATTTTAAACATGAAATGACCGTGTTGTGACTGTGTGTGTGTGGGATAGACTAAACCATGAAGATACTTCTGGCTGCATAGTTGCATACAAATTTGGCCAGACAAGTACATGATTTAGAAAAAGTAGAAATTTCCATGTTCTACACATACTGCTGTGTACTGCATGACTAGTGACCTCTTTAAACCCAGGGTTTCCTTAATCCAGGGTGTTACGGTTGGTAGAAACCACCATTGTCATTATAGTAGAAATCCATCTTTATCAAAGTTACTAACTACTGGAAAGTACACTTTTTTAAAATAAATCTGTCTTTCAAATCAATTGAATTTTATTTATATAGTGCTTTCAATAAGGATCACTGTCACAAAGCAGCTTCCCAAAAGGTGTTCAAGTCAAACTTGTGATGAATGAAGTAGCTAAACTAAATGTCCATTACAGAAGACTTCAAGCACAGTATGGTGATAGGACTCTTAGTCGCAGTAAAACATTTGAATGGTGCAAAGTTTTAAAGAAGGCTGTACGTCTGTGAATAAAGATCCTTTCTGAGGTGGCTCAGAGCCCACTGTAGTCGTTCCTGTGAACATTCAGCGAGCGGAACATCTGATCCTTGAAAATTGGTGGATAATTTGTTGCCAACAGAAGAGATGCATCTGTCTATGGGAACTGTTCACACAATCACTTACAGTACCAATACCACTTGCACATTACAGGACTTATATTGCATGTACAGTCCTGACTTCGCTCCAAGTCATTTCCCCATGTTGGAGCCATTTAAGGAGTTCCTGGGAGGCCAGCATTTCAGACGTGAAGCAGGTAGTCCAATACCTGGCTCTGAGAAAACTTTCTACCCTGATGGGGTAAGTGCATTAGTGTAGCAGAGGACCACATTGGGGAATAAAGGTAGTTTTTACTCTCATAACTGTGTTCTGACATTCTGAACCATTTTTGTATATAAATTCTAAATACAAAGAGATAATCCAAAATTTTGGATTTAGATAGTCCTTTTTTTTTTTTTTTAAATAACCATTTTTAGCGGTTCCCTGACTACACAAAGGTACCTGAAAGCCTAAAAACGTGTCAAATGCATAAGAGTTCATACAGCTAGCTCTAAACACCAAATCCACAACACTGAGCTGCTATGCATTTCTAATTTATTATCTCTGAGATAACTCACATGGCTGTCCTTCCTGTACATTTCCAGTCATTAAAAAGAGGCACGGTTCAGCGGAGCAATCCAAACACTCGGGCCGGCTCGGAGCGGAGAACTCATCAGGCTCCAGGCACGTCTGCCTGTTTGTTCAGCCTATTTAACGGACTAATTGGCCTACACTCCTTAGACAAATATTTTCCAGAAGCAGGAACGGAACTGGTAAATCAGAGTCACCAAGAAATGCTCAGGGAGATTGAGAGCGACAGAGAGAGAAACAGATGCGGAGGCTCTGCGTTTCTTTGGAGATTGCAAGACACTTGGGTACATTTGGGATTCTGCTTTTACTGTTTTCAAAACGCCCTGTCAACACAGAGTGTACCTGTGCGTGTATGTGTGTGTTTGTGTGTAAGCATGTGGTCTTTTGCTGAGCTCCTGAGCTGCCAAGGCCCCGTATTGGTCCAGGAAGCTGATAGATTTAGCTGATGTAAACACAGTCAGAGGACAATCAAGAAATGTCCAAGAGTGACTGAGTCCTGAGGAAATAAAGCACATCCTTGCAGCCACGCTGACGGCAATTTTAAGTGTGTGGTGAAATATACACAGTCCCTGAACCTTAATTTAAAAATGCTCACGTCCTGTGTCATTATTTTGACCTATTTTGACTTAATATTATATTACTTTAACTTACTATTTTAAGTCATCTCATTGGTATTATTATTATTGGGACTCAAGTTAAACTGACCGTATTTGGATGAACAACAAATTGACAAATTTAGGTGGATTACAGATCGTTAGACGTACGTACAGTATGACAAGTGATTTTCCACTAAAGCTTCCACATCTGGTTTACATAATACTGACTGTAAATTAATTATACGCTAATATTCTATGAATTAGTTTTATTAATCTATCTTGCCATGTCAAAAGTTGAAATACACTGATAACTGATAATTAATAATGCAACATCTTAAATAATTACTTGAATTCCTGATGCCAGTCAAAAACAAAAACAACAAGAGCTGGGAAGCATGTTCACAAAGTAGATCTACATTTTGGGTTTATTAAGATAACTATAATTTGTTGTAACTGATTTTATTACAAAGCAGAAACAGTGGTGACATCCTTCTCTAAGAGAGTTGGTGCTACTCCTTTTATTTATTATTGTTTAAATAGATAATTATATATTTTTTAATGCATTTATTTTTTGCAAAACTGTATATATATCGCACCATTTATAACATCTACACCATGCACAAAAGCCACAGTAAAGTTTTGGAAAAACAAACTGCACTCACAACACCACCAGGCTGGAGAGGTTGGCGAAGGCATTGTCCGGGATGTGGCCAATGCGGTTGAGTGCCAGCGTGAGCGCCTGCAGGTTTCCCTGATGCTGCAGAGGCACGACTGGAACCTCGGTCAGACTGTTATCGTCCAGCCACAGGTGTCTGAGCTGCTGCAAGCCCTGGAAACTGTCCTCAGGCACCACTGTGATGTGGTTCGCATCCAAGCGCCTAGAGATAGGAGAGAGAGAGAGAGAGAGACAGGTTCAAGTCAAATCTACTGTTACTGCCATCTTATCTAAATACATGAATACAAGAGGAGGAAATATTATGAGGGCATGGAAGCTATGGGATGTAACAACTTCCTTTAAAATGACATTTCAATTCTTTTACAAAAAGAGTATTGATATACTACTGAACCTACCATTCCAACCATTAACTAGACTTACATCATGTTACATCACGTGAATTAAGAAATGATAAATGAATACGACAGAAGGCAATATCATCATTTATCATAACACATTACATTACATGTAGCCTGGTTTATTAAACCAGAGTAATGTTTTCGTCTTGCTGATATTTGGCTATATTTTATTAGCTGTATTTACTTGGTCCTTACACATTTGGGTAAATCCCTACTGGAGCATATGTCTATTTACCCACATATGCTCAGCACGTTGGAGTTAACATAAAGGTATTGAAGAACTTAAAGGTCCTATGTTTTACTATTTCCATAAAGTGTATCTGGTAATGCTCCAGCTGAAATGTCCCTCGGATCATTTTTTTCCACACCACAAACCCCTATTATTTTTATTTATTTAAATGAGCTACTGCTCAGCCACGCCCTCACCAGAGAACAGCAGAGCTGGGAAACAAGCTGGGGAATCCTCTCATATGAGGTCACAACAGGGAAAAAATCTAAGTGGCTTGTTTAAACCCTGACTGATACAAAAATAGATAGGCATAGAATGCTTTTTTTTTTCTCCTCATGCTTTTAATTTGTATTTTAATACACCCATCAGAATGTCTAAAAATGACTTAAAAGTTAACTGTGCATAACAAGTCCCCTAAATCAAGGCACTGGACTATATTCCAAGAAAAAGAGTGATTCATTTAAGTCCTGTTTATTAAATTAACTACTTTGAAAAAACTACTTGACCTTATATTGGGAGAGCAAACATAGAATGCTGAACCTAAAATATCTGAATATGGACTTTTATGCTTCTGAATATGTAAACATTATGAATTCAACTTTGAATAATATTTAAACTGTGAAATCTCCACACTGCAGCTGTACTAATGTCACACCATGGGATAAAGTGAAAGCAAAACAGAGAGAAGGGAAACAGAGACAAGCCCAGGTCATTTACAAGTGGACATGTGTTATTTTAATTTAAGACGTCCACTTTCTTGTCCCCTAGACAAGATTCTCCTTCACATTGTTGTTTTTTGAATGCTTTATTGTACCTTAAGACACTAGAAAACTAAAAGTTTGAAGAAAAGCCATAAACATTGGAAAGACATTTATCCAAAACACACATACACACGCACGCACACACATTGATCTATCTACTGCCTAAACCACTTATCCTGTGTAGGGTGGCTGGGGCCTGGGGCCTTTCTCAGGTTACTTAGGGCACAAGACAGCTCCACTCTCTCTCTCTC
>JAOVVA010000037.1:5950985-5977721 GCA_028565275.1 Leiocassis micropogon | reverse complement strand
GCTCTTGGCGGGTTTCCTCTGCATATTCCGGTTTTCTCCCACAGTCCAAAAACATGCAAATTAAGCCAACAGGCTTTTCCAACTTGACCATAGTGAGTAAGTATGTGCATGCTTGTGCCCAACAATGGACTGGCACCCCATCCAGAGTGTACCCCACCTCGTGCCCCGAGTCCCCTGCTACATGCCCTCCTGTGGCCCTGTACATGATAAGCGATATAGAGGACGAGTGAATGAGAGAGTGTGAGACATACAATAATCCACATCAACATCATTTTGGGCTGGAAAAAAAAACAATGTTGCTAATGGTTACCTGGTTAATACCATCCCTATAGGCAAAGCATGGGGGTGGCAGCATTGTGCTATGTCGGGTTGGTTATGAGGGGAAAGATAAATGTTATGAAAAAATGGATAAAGGGTAAAATACAGAAAGGCACATGATGAAAACCTGATTCCTTGCAAAAATATCTAAAACAACAAAACATTTTTTAACGTAATCCGTTTTGTTAAATCTATAACACAAAGTATGCGACAACAGAAGGAGTCTCAATGCTTTGGCTAGTCACTCCACATGGTAACACCAGTTTCTCACTGGTGTCTTGACTGTGGGTGGATGAACTCAAGCCATACAAGAACATGGAAAGTAAACACAATCTGCAAGTGCACACACCACAAATACACGCACTTCTGCATTACCTCACACAGCCATTACACACAGCATCAAGTGAGAACAAACACACAAAAAAACACCTGCCAAGCTGCTAAGCTACAGAAAGTGAAAAAGATTCGAACTCGCTCTAACATCATCACATGTACAGTATTTTGCTCCTTAATCCTACACTTTGCACACATGCCTTATGAGGGGTCGGAGGCCACACCTTGGAGATCGTGGGTCCAAAGCGAGCTGTGCTACAGTATACGCCAAATACTGCAGCCACTTAACAGATCTGAGTCACTGTTTGTGTATTCGCTGGCACACACGGGAGGTTTTGAGCTAAGAGGTGAAGAATGTGTTCAGGAAAAAAAAGGGGGGGGAGTGCATGTAAAACATTAGCTATACGAAGAAAAATGTTTACGGGAATTTTTAAAGTGCTGATTAAACCTCAGCTCTGATAATGAAATCAAAGCGTCGAGTGTTAGGATCTGTTCGTTTTTGTTCTGCTGCGAAGGAGACCTTGTGCTACAATATTGTTACTAGTGTCAGAGATATGATGTAATTCCCAAGTGTTCTTGACACACAATCTGCCTTCAGTGGTGACCTGTGAATGGACACGGACGCTGCAGATCGAGGGAGATGATGGGAGATGGGTAAGAATAGAGGGTGGGAACATCCTGTTTATGAATGACGGTGAATTTCGGTCTGGATGATTATGTGGTTGGTGTGGAAGGATGAACAGTGCAGGATTGAGCCGAAGGGTTGTGTTCAGACAGGATTTCAGCTGACATCCATCATCCTGTATGAGCGTCATGGCTAGTCCATAACACACACATACACGCACACGCTATCCTTATGGGGGATTTCCTTAGACGTCTATAGGTAATACTACTAGATGGATCTACACCCAGCTCTAAAACCAACTTCAAAAACATGTCAGGTTGAAGGAAAGCTCAGAGATATTTAGCTCTAGTCTCATGCCAACGCTGATCTAATGCTGGTGGTGCTGCTCGATTTTGGATTATGGACTGTTTGCTCGCGCTTGTAACAAACTTTTGGCATGTGTGTCTACCTCTTTACCTTTTAAACAGTAAAATCGGTAGACAGAAAACACACTTGGACTTCGGTCAGCCAGTCAGTTATACCTTTGCATCTGTAATCTAACTGTACATCATTATGTAAATGTAAATAGGGAAGAGCTGAATGGAAAGAAAGAAGATGATTTGATGAAGATCAGATATTACTGCAACATTATGCTTCTTAATTGAATGTTCTCACTGGCCATTTCATTAGGCACACATTGCTAATACTAAGTTGAACCCTGTTTTGTCTTCACAACTGCCTTAATTAATCGCAGCATAGATTCAACAAGGTGCTGGAAATATCCCTTAAAGATTTTGGTCCAAATTGACATGGCAGTTGCTGCAGATTTGTCTCCTGTTCCATCCCATACTGAAGCTGCTCTATTGGATAAAGATCTGGTGACTTTGGAAGCCATTTGAGTACAGTTCCTAAACATTACCTTGTTCAAGAAAGCAATCTGTGATGTGACATGGCGTGTTATCATGTGGTCATAAAGGAATGGACATGGTCAGCAACAATACTGGGGTCGCGCATGGCATTTAAATGATGCTCAATTAGTAAACAGGGGACCAAAGTGAGCCACGAATATATCGCCTACACCATTATACGGCAACACCATCACCAACCTGAACCTTTGCTACAGGACAGGATGGATCCATGCTTTCATGTTGTTTAAGCCAGATTCTGGCCCTGCCATCCAAACTAGACTTGGACTTAACAGACCAGGCAATGTTTTCCAATCTTTTATTGTACAATTTTGGTGAGCCAATCTGAATTATAGCCTCAGTTTCCTGTTCTTAGCTGACAAGAGTGGTACCTGGTGTGGTCTTCTGCTGCTGTAGCTCATCTGCTTCAGGGTTCGACGTGTTGTGCATTCAGAGATGCTCTTTCGCATACACAGTCGTAACGAGATATTATTTGACTTACTGTTACTCTTTCTATCAGTTTGTTGAACCAGTCTGGTCATTCTCCTTTGACCCCTAGAGAACTTCTGCTCACTGAATATTTTCTAATTTTTTGATCTACACCTAAATGCATTGAGTTGCTGCAATGTATTTGTCTGATTAGATATTTGCAATAGTGGCCGGTGAGTAAATTGAAGTATTTTTTTTCTTGGGATTTTCCAGATTTTTTTCCCTAAAAAAAGGGAACTACATGGCGCCAACCAACCCCATATTTTTGAACTGCACGGAGGAGTTGTGAGCTATTAGCTGTGGACGAGCTCACAGATTGGCTTACAATGGTTGAGCCAATAACGAGCTCACAGTGAATGGCTCTTTAGCCAATTGTCTTTCTCCAGGCCCCAGGGTGCAGTAGGCCACAAAAGCTACAGCATTCAAACTTGCGATCTTCGTATGATACGGCAAGCTCGTGGGCACCGGACACACTCAGGGGCACTGAATGAATATATTTTAACAGTTCCCACATTTCAGAAAAATACAGGGAACATATAATCCCATGATCTGACCTCAATTTCGTGCCTGCCGCCACATAATAAAAACAGGAAGAAAGAAAGAAAGGAAGAAAAATAGGAACTTAAAGAAGGTTAGGCTGTGAAATTCCAAAAATAACATTCCTACAATGCTCTGAAAACATCTGCTGTAATAATAATTTGCCCCTCAATGTTATTATAACTTCTACTGCATCATCGCTGAAACTCTGAACCTGGTGCTGATTCATTTTCAATAACAGCGACTTCGGCGATAGTTCTGGTTGTTATTCAAGTAACAGGTTTGTGTTTTAAATAAGTTTCTATAGTAACAGCACAATTACAGATGCATGTTTGACTTAATCTAAGCGTAATAATACATGGATTAATAAATATCCTGGCACTCTTATACAAAAATTAAACACAGTAGACGATACAGTGGAACTTCTTTTGAGTTAGATGTTTGTTTAACATTTATGGAAGGTGTTTCAGAGCTTTGGCAGTTTTTGTCTAACTGTAACATTTTAAAGCAAATTCAACAGACTGAAATGTTTACATGTTTTTCTGGCTACCTGCACATGAATTGGGCTGGGATTTGGACTGTGTTTACATTTCAATCATGTTGTTTAGATCGTGTATATCTATGATATCTAGGAGTTGAGTAAAATGTTCCCACAATGTAGTCCACACTCCACTCCTCGCTCCTGAATGTTATCAAGAAGTAGAGTGTACAACCCTTAAGGCTTTTACCCTAATCAGTATCCACTTCCTACTCTGAGTAAATACAAATACAACCTGCACTTGTTAAGAGACCTTTATAGAGCCATGTACTAACCTTGGTTAAACACATTCTCCTGCTCACCCTAAGCATTCTGGGAAAGAACGACTCAAAACAAGATGAGCGCCAAAGAAAGTACGCGCACACAGGTGCGCTCGTCTGGTGTCGAGGCGCGTGTTTGATTAATGCATGCTTTTCGACAGAACCTCTCTGAGACATTCGTTATCTTATGTGAGAAATGATCTCGGTGACATTTGCACTGGACGTGAACTCTGGCTCACTTTCTAGCCCGAGGCACATGCCTCACATGTAGGACAGTACAAATCCAGCGCAGCTTGTTTAGGGTTGATAAATACAGTAAACTACTAGTAGCCTTGGGTGTTACTTGAGAAAGCCGGTATTTCTGTATTTTATGTAACTGCGGTTACAGTTATGCAAACCTGAAAGAAAAAAAAAGAAAAAAACTGAATCTAATTTAGATTTGTAGTGGAGATGAACATCAGGTAGCACCAGCTGGATAAGCAGTTTGTGCAAAAGAAACAGATCTAGACATGTCCGATTTTAGGGTCACACACACACACACACAAACATCATAAACACACTTACATATGCACTCGTTTGACAAGAAGACGAAATAACCGAAGGCACATTCTCGCCGAAATTGCACTTTCCTTTTATCAATTTTTTTCATAATCCCCTAACGGCTATTACTTCAACTGACATGACTGTCATATAGCCACATATACAGAGGCAATTAACAGGATATGATACAGCGTAATTGCCTTCTTGTCACAATATTGACTTTCTGGGCAACAGATCTTCACTTCATGCTTTGTGACATGTGCACCAATTTCAAAGTACAGCTGGCTGCATAATTAGGACTGTGGTTTAGAAAGCTGTCAGCGCCCAGACCAGCGAGTGGCTTCAAACGGCTGGCGAACTTTCCCTGCAGTAGCGCAGGAGCCCTTTCGGCGTGTTCGCAAAAGCCCCGTAGGAACCTTTGAAGTGCAACGGACCCTCGCGTGTTGCTGATTTAAGCAGAAAGAATGAATTGAGAGTGGGATTGGAAGGAAGTAGTGTAGTGAGCGTGTATGAACGCTGCAGCCGGCGCTGATGCCGCTGTAATTGGGAAGCGGCCTGATTACAGCAACTAACCTGCAGGGGAAAGACATTCCTGTAGGACTTTTCCGTCTATCTCTAATAGCATTCTACTTCACTTTTCCCCTTCTTTCCTCTTGGGGGAAGTCCATTCACTCATCCATCCATTAATCCATTCACCCACTCATCCACCAACCTATCCATCCATTAACACTCACGCATCCATTTGACCCACCATTTATCCACCCACCCACCAACCCAACTACCCATCCATTCATCTATTTACCTACATATCTATCCACCCTCCTCTCATCCAACTACCCACCTTCAATTCTTCATCCATCCACCCATCCATTTACCAACCTAATCCATTCATCCATTCATCTATTCTGCTCATCCAACAATTTCCATCCATCCATCTAGGAACCTCTGTAGTCCAACTAGACGCAGTGGAAGCCAATGAGAACCATTGTATTTCTTCCTATTTGTTCGACTGTGGTAAGTCCTCCAGTCAACTTTCAAACACTCATTCTCATACTACAAGCAATTTGGAAGCGCCAAATTGTTTTTGGACTGTGGTAGAAAATCCACCAAGCACGAGGAGAACATGCAAACTCCATGCACACAGACCCGACACGGGAATCAAACCCAGGACCGTAACCACTAAGCCACCATACCACCATTCAACAATTTACCCACCATCAATTTATCCATTTATCATCACTTTCAATATTAAATTTATCTTTTTTTCATTGTAAAATCTATCTTAATATGATTTATTTAGCTCTTATATCAATGACACCATCGATCATTCCTCCAAAGTGTGTTTCAAATAAATAAATAAAAAAGTCTACTTTACAAATGATCTACAAAAAAATAAATCCCACCACAACAATCCGAAACAAACACTTCAGTGGGTCAGTCTGCTAAGTTTGCATTAATGTGCATGTTCTAATACATTCTTGCTTGTAAATGTTTCTTTAATACAACTATACAAGGATGAAAGTATGAAATATTTTTCTTTAATATGTAAAAAAAAAAATCATAATCTTAAGCAAATTCTAGTTGTATAAAAAGGTTTTAAAAATGTGATAAAATGAATAAACTTTATATGATGGTGGCCTGAAATGTATGACACGACATGCTGTTGGTTATTTCTCTAGAACAGCAAAGGCTTTATTTCTCAGATACGTGAAAAATACATATGTGAAAATCTATTCATATTTAGAATTTGGGTTCCGTGATTAAGCATTTAAGAAACATATTTTAACAGACCTGCTTAAAAGGTGCAATAGTTTTTTTTCCATTCTTAACAAAAATTTAATAAATTGTGAAAATAACCTGTAAGATATGTAAAGCATGATTTAAAAAATAAAATGTTGATTAAACTGTGGCCATACCAAAAATGTCACTGAGAGAATCAGTTTAAAGAAACAGTGCCACTTGTTTGTTTTTGTTTTTCCTGTCAGTCATTTTATAGACACTCAATACATTTACAAGCACAGTAAAGTCGAGTTATGGCGATAACTCGACTAGGACATTTAATTGGACTACTGTTCTTGTCCTATTACACAAGCACAAGTGATTTATTTGCTGAAGTATGTCCGTCTCCACTACGGTAGGTGGCGATATGCTCCCTTTTCAGCTTATCAGACCTGGATAACCTACTGTATTATGTCACACACAACAAACACCTGACAAACAAGGTAGTTAGCAACGAGTCCTGATTTATGTATCTGATTCAGTCAGTACGTTTACATGACGTTGTGTCAATCCGACTAATTGTCTTACCCTGACTAAAACTTTAGATTTTTAAAAAACATGTAAACATGTTAGTCTAACTGAAATTGTATTAAATCGAAAGTCAGACTAGGACACCCAGACAATGTGGTTGGGAGTCGAGCTATTGGCCTAGGACATAAATTGGCCTAGGTGCACTGAGCATGCTCCACAGATTTCGGGACAACCAAGGGACACCTAAGCTCCTGGAGGCAGAACTTCCTGTACATAGACGGGAAACATTCAACTGTCAAACCCACCTAACTGTTAGAAACCTAATCTTGGGAAAACAACAACAACAACAACAACTACGAATCTCACCTGCTGCACCTTTAAGTGATTAAACAATCATAGGAATTTAAACATTTGAATGTTTTTTTACTTAACAGTACACGGAAAAAAAGTATTTGAACAGCAATTCTGACAGCCATGTAGAGATGATTTTATGAACGTATAGCTCTGTCTGTCTATCCGTCTATCCTTTCACCCAGACTAGATTGTGCTTAAGGGCAGAAGGCGTGTTGATGTACAGATTGTTTGGAGAATCTTGATCTAAGAAGCGGGCCAAGTGTCTGTGCCAGAATGCATTACTTCAGGTCCGGTGCACTGGCCCCAGCCCCGCGGGGACACACAGCTGCAAAAAAAAAACAAGTGAGGGAAGAAGGGAATGGGGGTGGGATCTGGAGAGGTGATAACAGCAGAAAGAGCTATTTCTTCCCCCCAAATGCACAGCTGTCCCAGCTCTCACAGTCAAACACACCTGAATCCATAAAAGCAAATACTGACACAGAGAACCCACATGTTAAAATACACAACTCGTGCACATTTAGGTGTGTATATTACTTACAGAGACTGCAGTGCATGGAGACTCTTGAGAGCAGCACTAGGAACCGTCTTCAGCTGGTTATTTTGAAGCATGCTGGAAAAAAAGAAGAAGAAAAAAAAAAACACAACAAGAGATTATTTTTCTTATTTTAAAAATCCTGCTAACCTAATTCTCCAATTTTCCATGGTCTGTAAAACACAAGTCAGTGATGAATGGAAGCATGAACGCTGAAAGCAGTCACGTGATCATGTGCCACATAAATCCTGAAGTGCACCAAAAAGTGGATTAAATCATATTATTTTCTATACAGTCAAAACTCCGGGTTATGGAATAAACATGATTTGGATCCGTATGTGAAACACGTGATTATCAAATATGTAATAAAGCATAGCTGTAGAATCATCGGATAGGAATGTGCGTGTGTTTGTACAGAATGTCCTAATCAGAGTCCACATCTCTCTTCCTTTCTCATATTAACAGCCCACTTCAGCGTCACTTAAGTGCCACGGGCCGCGAGCACAAAACCTTTTACCCTAAAAGACTCACGCTAACAAAAAGCACTTTGCCTGAAGCAAACTCGATTCTACATCCTGCTGTATTTTGTTATGTCTTTATTCAATAAAACATCATTCCAAATGCTCTCAGGACTTAAGATTGTAATCCCAGATAACGCAGCGACATTTGAAGCAAAAGCGTACATCGTACACAGCTGAGTGCAAAAGTTTGCATCTCTTTTACAACTTATCATTCATACAAATTCAGCAAGTGTTTTTATCCTGGTCAGAGGGACACATGGGTCTGGAGACTATGCCAGAAAATACACTCTAGCCCATTACACACTCACAATCATTCACACTTCAGTAGCTGGTCCACCAATCAACATACACCACAAGTCAAATTCTGGACACATTTCTAATTCTGATTTTTTTTATTCTTTCTAAATTGTAAAACAAAGCTGACAGCGTCCAAAATATGCAATAATCTCCGTTGAACAGTTGATATTAAAATGTGCCTGCTGCTTTTGATCTGTAAAACCTTTATAACGGCTCTAATCTGAGGAGCTGTTTGTTAATTTGTGATTTCTAAGGCACGTAACTCTGTGTAAAGCGTGGTGTTTATAAAATGGTCCCCAAAGAAATGTTACTATAGTACTATAATTTACAATAAAAAACCATAGTACATACAGTACCATAGTATTACTGTTATGCTTTAAACATTAACATGGTAGTCATTATAGGACTTTATAAAGTACCAGGTAAGGTACTATGGCACTTCAGTAGGCACCCTGGTAGCACCATCGTGTGTACCAGAATACTTTAGTAAATACCATGGTACTTATTGGGTACCACAGTTTAGCATACTGTTTCACATTAGGATTGTTAGGATGGTATGCTACTGGTATGGTATAGCAATGGTGGGTGTATGGTACAGCCATGTTACCGTACAGTATGTCCAATGGTACAGTATGGTACATTCAGTGTACTATAATATGCATGTGAATCTTGGAATGCCGGATGAGGCAACGTAATATGATGCACTGCATGAATTAAGAGTTTTAACATACATTAATTGTGACATTATCAGTCGTAACATTAAAAACTTCATACTCAAACCTATATTGTGGCACTACAAGACGGCGCTTTAAGGTGTGGATTGTGCGTTGTTTGTTCGGCACATCCCAACCCATGGACGCTCATTTGGATTGAGTTCTGAGGAATTTGAAGGCCAGATCGACAACCTTGCACTCCTTGCCTTCTGAGCCTCATACACAACTAGCTGTGATGCACTGAGTTACTGATGTAACTAATATCTATATCTACTGTATATCTAATATCGGTATATAATCATTTTGATTCATAATTTCCATAATTTTTCTTTAGATTGTGTAAAGCTGCTTTGCAACAATGACAACTGTTAAAAGCGCTATACCAATAAAATTGAATTGAATAACTTTTTTTCGACAGTTTGTGCAACATTGGCTTTTCTGTGGAATCAGACTGAACAGCTGACCTTTGCTCCCTACTGCCATAGATGAGCCTTGGGTGCCCATGATCCTGTCACCAGTTTACTTGTATATAATTGACTCAATATTATTATTATTATTATTATTATTATTATTATTATAATAATATTATGTGCTGTTAATGTTTTGGCTGATCAGTGTAACTATTACCATTAAGTTACATATTTTTAACATGATCCACGGTCCATCGTACCATACTATGGTATACTGGAAGACCTGTCTACCACAGCATGGTAAATGTACTATGTCAGCAAAAATACCATGATACCTATACAGTAAAGGTAAAATTTCTAATGGGGCAAAACCTGCAACGGTTACAGTCGATGCTAAAATGCAAGTTTCCATACAATAAACTTACTGGCTATGTGGCTAGCTAGCAAAACCTTCACCTCGGTTAATAGCTACGTCATGGATTTCCAAGTTGATTAGCAACTTCAACACCTTTTGTCCACTGTGAGCTCTCCTTTCCAGAAGTAACAAATGACCACAATAAAGATTTCACAGATTCATAGTTCCATGGTTGATTTAGATGCAGACCGTCACACCAGTAATTCTCCTGTTCACCTGTGGGTTGATTGATATTCTGATAGCTGTAAAATTGTTTGTCTAGGTTATCCTAATGTAAAAAAAATAAAAAAAATAAATCAAACTGTGAAACTTTAGCTTACACATCGGACTGGAGCAAGACACATGTTTCAGAGCTGTTACTGGAGGCATGTTATTAAATAGATTTTGAAATTTAATCTATATTTTGTCCATCGATTCAATTTATAACGAGATAAAAATGTAAGTCGTCTGGATAAGGGCGTCTCCCAAATATCTAAATGAAATGTAAATGTTTATGGGCGGTTGGTTCCTTACTGCCACCTACTGGATTGGGGTGTTGAGAAGAAGATTATCGGTTCGTACAATATATGACGTTTCAACAATCAACATCACAAGCTGCACAGGATTTTCCATATTTGTGTCGTTTTTAATTATACAAATCCATAAGAAATATAGCCACTTGGTAGAAATCTGAGAGCAAACATTAGTACAGTACTACTGAATTGAATTGGGCGGCCATCAGCATTACCCAAAAATCCAATTCAGTTGAAACCACAGTCTACCCCTGATTCACAGCTCTCAGTAGTTGTTACTACACATAGATTCCCTCTTTTTCATCAACTTGATCCAAGCTCTTTAAAGCAAAGATTACTTGTT
Source organism: Leiocassis micropogon (assembly GCA_028565275.1). Lineage (NCBI taxonomy): Eukaryota > Metazoa > Chordata > Actinopteri > Siluriformes > Bagridae > Leiocassis > Leiocassis micropogon. The sequence continues at coordinate 5,966,850 of JAOVVA010000037.1, read as the reverse complement.
CCTCTTGTTTCCCAATTTTCATTGTCCTTCGTTTACGAAAGTAAACACCAGTCATTTTCTGCAAATACTCCTAAGCAGCGATTCACGGGTTTCTTCCTGTGACTAATCAGACATTCTTGCCTCAGCTCCAAGGCGAAATCCTTCGTGATGCCGAAGCTGTTGTAAAACTAGTGAGTTTACCTGAGGTGATTAGACGGGTATGACTGTGGGCGGGGTCAGCGTCTGGGTGCATCACGGGGTCAGCGTGGAGGACGGGAAGGCGGAAAGAGAGTTTTATGCAAAGCAGAGCCGAGGCGACAGGAATAGGCGATAAGCTTCGACAGAACTGGATCTCAAAACACCTCAAGTACAAAGCCGTTACATCATTACAGACACATACCAGAGCGCAGCGCGAGGACAGGAACGAGGGAGATAAAGAGAAAAGCAGATAGATAGACAGATTCAGATAGACAGATAGAGCCTGTCCTGAAGTCTAGCCATAATCTGCACTGAGGCATGCTGGGATGCAATTCTACATCCCGCTGACAGTCTGAACATACTGTAGTGGACAGATTCCTGTTAGTCGCTCCGAGCTATTAGCAAACTCAACACTCGACCTGCAGCCTGTGATCAGCGGGCAGAGACGTGGCGCCGGGGAACACGTCTCCATCAATGCCGAGACTCGCTCGGTCTGTCACTACAAATAACGAGCTTTTGAGGTGTGTGTGTGTGTGTGTGTGTGTGTGACTAGAACACTTACAGTACTTTGAGCTGGTGCAGACCGGACAGAGCTTCAGGGTGGATGAAAGTAAGATCATTACCTGCCAATCTCCTACAGAGACAAAGAGTGAGAGAGAGGGAAAAAGTTATTATTATAGCAAGGATATATTTGTTTTTGTATTCCTAAATCTCATCCAAAAAACAGTCCACATAATCAGAAACATCCATCCAAGAGGAGTTAACATAAAAGAATTATCAGGAGATGCGAAAATGTATTTCAACCTAGAACAAACACACCATAAAGAGAGGCAGATAAAAAGTAAAGGCATGATGAAGGACACATGAAAAGCAGACACCAGCATCAGCCCCTGGGCTGCTCCCATATACATTTTGTTCTGCGCTGAGCCTCCATGCCTGTTATCAGGCCTTTGCTGTCAGCGTCTGTGTATGCGTGTGTGTCTGGAAGCGGTTGTGTGGACGATAAGCTCTCTGCTTGAACCAAAATACCTTCCGAAGTGGCAGAATGTGGTGGATCGGTGCGAGCAGACATGTTTAAGGCCAAAAAGCTGCCAGTTAATAAAATCACTCTCGTCTCGCACACCTACAGAAACGTGTGCTCGCATGCACGCACGCAGCAACACCTGCTAATCACAGTGGGAGTGTGACAAGAGGAATTCTCTCGTCTATCTCCACTTATAAGTTCTCAAAGCTTTTTTTTTTTGTGGTTTAAGAATTTAAGGATGCACAGACTGACATATAATAATGCCAACTGCGATCGGTGTTACAACCAAATACTGCATACATTAGTTCCATGCGATTAAATAGAGTAACGTTTGCTTTTGTGCGTCTAACATGACTTGCTCACGTCATTTGAACGCCCTGGATGACACCAAAGTCAGCATGGTGAGGATGAGCTGAGGATGGAACCTGTGACACTGGATCAGTTCCCACCATGATATGTTTTAATTAGGTTCACTTGAATATAGCTTCCAGAAGCTCCTAGAAGTGATGCATCTGTTTGTGAGACTTGTACACACAATCATTCACAAACACCACTTGCACATTACAGGAACTCGGCTGGGAGTTATTACCACATTCCCCGTACAGTCCTGACCTCTCTCCAAGGCATTTCCGCATGTTTGTGCCATTAAAGGAGTTCCTGGGAGGCCAGCGTTTCAGACGTGAACCAGGCAGTCCGATCATGACTCCAGAGTACTGAGAAAACTTTCGACCTTGATGGTATCCAAGCAGTAGTGAAACGCTGGGATAAGTGCATTAGCGTAGCAGGGGATTATATAGAGCATTAAAGGGAGATTTTACTCGCATAACCGTCTTCTGGTTTTCTTCATAATCAAAAGTCCCGGTTTGACTTAAAACAAGCAAAAAAGTTTGATCAAAAACATTCCTTGTATTGGCCGGGATTTCAATAAGCCAAATAGATTCCCTCCTCAATGTGACCTCATAGGAGAAAACATCCTCCCTCAGCTCGTCACTGAGCTCCACCCACCTCTTCTCAACCACACAACTGTTCTCTCGTTTATGTAAACACTAAAACAGTGTGTTTGGAAACTGGAAGAGGTTTAGGTATGGATTATCTGTGAGGTATTTCAGGTGGAGCAGATGCACGTTGTGGGACCTCTGAGATCTACAGTATGTTAACCTAAATATTCGACCTTTACTTTTTATGACCGCCACTGCTCTTTATTCAGTGCACCTGCCCGGCCCCTCTCTCCTTCCTTCCTCTGCGTGATAGGAAGAAGTTCTTGGGGCTCCAGACTTGAAGACTCCGTATCATATCTCCATGTTATGCTGTACACACTTCCCAGCCCTGAGGGTGCAGTGTGTTTAGAGAAGCCATGTCGAGCTCCGTGTCTGAATGCCAGCTGTGCCCAGAGACAAATGGAGTCCTAACACAACTCAGCCTAGTAGGGCTGCAGATATATAGTGTGTATATGTATATATGATTAGTCTAAAGATTTTTATTATCATTTATGCATTTATTTTCAGGGTTATTCCAGCAATTATTTCATATATAAAATATTAAATATATATTTTCTGTATATAATACTACCAATTCTAATAATAATGCATTATATAATTTAAAAAGAAATAAGTGGCAAGAATTAATAAAAGAGTCTGGTGCTCATACAGTGAATATTTTTTTTATAATATATTCTGTATGAAAGAAAACCTTGTACACAGCTTTGTTTCTTACTGACATTTTTTTTTTTTACATTAAATCTATGAATAAGTGTGTTTCTCTTAGAAAGGCTGATCACTTATTTTAACACGGGATCTATAAATAAGGCAATCATTATAAACCTTTCCTATTATTACAGTATACTACCCGTCACAGAAGTTATGATTTATCGCATGTAGGTCTAATTAGTGTTGTTTACTACGTATATTCTGTTATGAATGAGGTGTCGTGGAGTGTGATTTATGCTGATAGTAAACCGGAAACGCTTGCATTATTTATCTGCAAAGGGTCGCGTACCGAAACTTACAGCGTGATAGTAGTGAAGTTTTTTACTTTTAAAAGTCTGTACACGCATAAACAAACTGCTTACATGCTGGCAAAGCACTGGAAAATGGCGCTGCCATACTAGCCGTTAGCATCTGCTCTAGGGAATCTAAAGTTCAGTTCTTGTCTGAAACCGAACAGATAAGAGCTCAGCTATTAAACCTTTATTCTATATTATGCTATATTCTGAAATGATAAGGTGCAAATCAGTCTGTTACTTTGGCCACTTTGTATTTTTTGTGCCATTACTGGTACTAGTTGTAAAACTAATGGTTGTGTGGAAATGCATGGTTGCATTGTTAGCACAGGAACATTTACTGCTGCACATGTTGTAACACAAGGTTGCCAAAACTGGGCTTAAAGCAAATTTACACACAGATGGTGCAATACCATAAATCTGTGTTTTGTTTTTGTTGTTGTTGTTGTTGTTGTTCTGGCATGTAAGAAAACCCAAATTATTAAACCTGAAGACTATAAGGATGTTCAATAAAGCTTGTAACCGAAGCATAAAGACCTGTAAGGACACGATCACTGAGTTTCTGTGTAAGCTGTGTTTCCCATGCAAAATTTATTAGCATTCTTGTGCAGTGCATTACTTATTTTATTATTAAATCATTATTTTCCATCATCAAAATCGTACTATAATATTAAGCAAAAATAAGTAGATCTTAGAAAACGTTGTTGCAGGAGAAAATTGTACTAGTTTTTATAATTTATTTTTTGCAAGAAGCAAAATTATCTTCCAAATAAACAAAAAGATTTTACGCTTACAATTTTAGAAGCATTTTAATAGAAATAAAATTGATTATTATATAATTAATTAATATATTTGGTTTCTTGTAAACTTATTTTAAAGAAATTATACATAGGTATGGCTAAATTCATGATTATTTCACTTGCTAAGATGTCTTTTTTTTTTTTTTTTTTGCGGTGTACAGTACATGCATACTAATATAATATGTGTGTCCAACTTGGGTGTTCGGGAGACTCTTCCGAGCGTTAAAGTGATGCTTGGGGCTTAACGCACAGTATTATTCGCTTGAGCTACTTTTTCTTAACAGAGCATAAAAATCAGTCCTTCCTTCCTTTAAGCCTCATTTCCATCTGCAGCTAAGGAGACAGAGACACACACACACGGACAGACAGAGAGAGAGAAAGACAGAGAGAGAGAGAGAGAGAGGGTTAAAATGAGAAGAGAGTGAAAAGTAGAGTTAAACTTTGAGGTCGAGAACATGACAGGAGCATCTTATCAGCCGGGACGATCATAGGGGTGCAGATCTCCAGCACTGAGGCGCGGAGTACCACACACGCGCTTATACACAGAAACAAGACCGTGGAGAGATTCCTCAATCAAATGCACATTTACTTTCCAATTTGCTTTCCATGAAAGCCTGAAAGCTGTTGTTTATGTATGTGGGAGTAAATGTGCAGCGAGCGCTTACACATCTGGTACTCCTGAGTATTTCTCTCTATACACATGAGCTACACAACAACACAACTCACGGCCTTTCACTCTCGTTCTGGTTTGGCTGAGTCTCAAAGCCACCACTTAGGGTCATACACACACACACACACACACACACACATACACACACATGCGCATGCACACACGCTCCACTGTGCAGAGCGGTTGGATTCTCTGGGCTCTGGAGACGACATCCCTGATCTTTATTTGCCTCCGGCGCATGTAATCTGGGTTCTGCGGTCGCAGGGCTCAGCTGTACAGGCCGTCCTCGGGAACAGCTGTGCAGTAAGTCAGCGCCGGGAAAACTCTGCGAGCAAATCACACTACGCTCCTAAACTAGTGCAGCAGACTTTCAAGAAAAAGGGGTTTAAAAATAGCCTGAAATTTCACAGTGCAGAATTCTGAACATGGCAAATTACAGCTGTTTTCAAATAATTACTTTTTTTTCTCTCTCTCTTTTTTTTTTTTTTTTTTTTACACAGCCTGAGTCTGTGTTTCTTGTGGTAAAGACAGTACTGTAATTAATATTCATGAACACTGAGTTCTCTGTTCTGCTGTGTATTACAGTCGTCTATAGATTCATATTACATATTTGGGTAGAAATAATGATGCAGCTGTGGTTCAGACTGAAGGGCCGCATGACAATTCTCACATAAATACTAATAAAGTTTACTCTTAAATGGAATTTACTTGAAAAGCAAGAACGCAAAAGGCTCATGGATTTTAATTTCAATTGCTGCTTGAAATTGAAATGCATGAGACTTTTGTGTTCTTGCTTTTGTGATACTGTATATGCGAGGGACAGGAATCATGTGAAGCCACGCGATATGACTTTATCACGATGCATAACTGATCGTTCTATTTGTTTTGCGATTGCGTAAATCGTCCGCTTTCATAAATACCAGTCTACATTTTGGACACACCTTCTAATTCAAATGCTAAAGGCGTCCAAAATACGCAATAATCTCCTTTGTAAAGTTGATATTGAGGTGTATCTGCTACTTATGCTGTGTAAATCCTTCATAACGGCTCTAATCTGAGGTGCTGTTTGAGGTTAATTGGTGATTTCTGAAGCTGGTGACTCTAAATGAACTTCTCCTCTGCAGCAGAGGTACGTTTTGGTCTTGCATTCCTGGGATGGTCTTCATGAGAGCAATTTTCTTCTTGGTGCTTGATGGGTTTAGCAAATGCACTTGAAAATACTGTTCTTGCGAGAACTGTTCCAGAACAGCTGATCTTCATGTCTTAAAATAACAACGAACTGTTGTTGTTGTTGATGTTACTTAATTACATAGTTCCATATGTGCTATTTTAAAGTTTTTCAAAAAAAAAACATCCATTATTGTTCTAGAATGTAGGAAATAAATTCAAACTTGTGTCCAAACTTTTGACCGGTAATACACACACCTAACCTATGATTTCATAACAAATGTAAACATATATGTGTAACATATGTGAAAAAAAACAAATAAAACAAAACAAAAAAATGCTGTTTGTTGAAATACCGCCACACTCCGAACCAGCAGGTGGCAGAATTGCACCAACCAGCACTACACTTAAAATTGGAAGATGAATCGCTAGAACGTGGAAGGTGAACCCTTAAGAATTCAAGAATTGGTATTTTTAAGAAATTTGGAAGTTTATCTAATTAGTTCAAAAACTGAATTGAACTGATTCTGAATCAAACAAACTGACGCATCAATTCAATTAACGATTCAGCAAAAGATCGATGAAGTTGCGTAATCGATTAAATCGCACAGCTCTAGTTACGACTTTAATGGCATTTTTGCATGAAGTGGAACAGCATGTGCACGTGTGTGTGTTTATTAATTCTGCTTCAGGTCTTTTTCGTTGTCCTTCGAAGCTAAATCGAATTGTAAGCATGATGCGTGATAGAGTGCTGTAAGAGTCGCGGGTTCACAGCACATCGCACTCGGGTTTTAAGGTTCAATGATTTCGGTTAATTCGCCAGTTCGTCCATGCAAGATGTAAATATTATTAATGCACATTTCTTGCACGATTTGCACATTTACAGTTGTTGTGAACAGCAGGGCTTAGGAAGCCTTAAAGGGCTTTTTTAGCTGTTTGAAGCACAAGTTCTTTGCTTCAGTTGTTGCTTTAACTTCACTCAGGAAAAGATGACTAGTTGACTAGTACTTTGATTTATTGCTCCAAGACAAATACTAAAACCTAGTAGTTATACACACACACACACACACACACACACATCTGGGGAGGATTAGTACCTGACAGCTTTATATATGTATCTGTCAGGCTAAATGACCGAATGTGCTGCAAGTGGGACGTGTGTGTGTGTGTGTGTGTGTGTGTGTGTGCATATGTGTGTGTGTTGCGTGACTCTGAGGTCCCTCCCTCTCATTAAGTCTGCCTGGAGGACACCAGCCTCAGGTCTCATACACACACACACACACACACACACAATAATATAATGAGTGCTGCACTAATGACTACACTAATGAAATGCCAGAAAGGACTCTTTAAACGAACAGGCTCTTCATACATCTTTCTCTCATTAAACCCTTCTGTCTTTCACTAATCCAACGCTGTAGAAGAACGATCGTGAACTTGTGACCCAGGATTGCCGAGCCCTTTAGGACCCGCTGAACCGAAGACAACTGAAAACGAATGTATGTATTAAAAAAAAAAAAAAGAAAAAGAAAACCCTGTCCTCCTGAACTCCGTCTGTCCCAGGAACCATTGTTTTGCCCTCTTCCTTCCTGCCTCACATTCCTCGGCACAAAGCGCTGAAAAGTAAATTGCTCTCTGACAAAGCGCTTGAAGGCCTCGTGTTTGGGAAAGAAGAAGCAGAGATTGGGGTGGCTGACAGACGTGAGCGGGCGTAAGAAAACACACTCCTGTTCTGAAAAGGGGAGGAGAAGAAAAAGCGAAGGATAACAATGCGGCGGCTTTTAGGAGCTGGTCATCAGGGCCGTCTGGGAGTGCCGCTACCTGCTATCAGGTAGACAGATGATATCTGCGCGCTTCCCACGCGGCCGGCGCAGACGGACAGACGCAGAGCGACTGGGAGAGCCAAATGCATGCTGGGAGATTAGACTCATCTAGGCAGTGCACTTTCAGACGCATCAGCACATGTTAGCAACAAACACACACATCAGTGCAAAGTTCACGAGTGTGCGTCAGAGCATACACGTGGGGGGAAAGAAAACTTGCATGTACTTAGAATTAATGTTTTTTTTTCAAGTTAGAGAAATATTCGCTAAAAATAATCAGTTATATTTCAAACATTTCATCACAAAGTGAAAAAGCGTTCTTTTACAAACATCAGTAATTCAGTAAATGCTTATTCAAAGATACTTTCTCTTAAGTAAATACTACGGTGGCCGAGAAGCGCGAAACAAAATAACAAAACCCAAAAAAGATATGTAACCCAAAACAAAATAACAAATTCGAAAATAAAATAACAATACCAAAAACAAAAAATAAGAAAACCGAAAACAAAATAACAAAACCGGAAACAATATAACAAAACCGGAAACAATATAACAAATCAGAAAACACAACAACAATTCACTCAAACCGGAAAAGGTAGGTATAATTCACAAAATAAATTCTTAGCCCTGATTGGAAGAGACATCTGTCACTCAAAACATACAAGAAGTACTGTCAAGTGAAGTCAAATTTATTTTTAAAGCACATTTAACACTATTTAGTTGACCAAAGTGCTGTATAATCCTAAAATACCGAAATTAATCCTTAAATAAAAATACATTTAAATGTCCGTGAGGCTGCAGTACTTCCTGTATATTTTGAGTAACAGATGTTATGTCGTTGTGTTTTCTGATTTGTTGTTTTGTTTTTCGGTCTAGTTATTTTGTTTTTGAATTTGTTATTCTGTTTTCAGTTCTGTTATTTTGTTTTACACTTCTAGGCCACCGTAAAAATACTCATAATTTTAGTTTTCTTTTCTTTTCAGAATGTCATTATTTTAAAATTCTTTCATATTATTAAAATGGATTATCATTATTGCAGTTTTTGTTCTTATTGCTATTACAATCTTTTATTACAAAGAAAGGTACCATGTAAAAATATATAAACATTTATTGTTGAAATATCAACTTTTTCTTAATTAAAACCTTTTATTATATCGTAGACAATTTTATTTTATTTGTATTATTGAGGCTTGGTGGTTAGCACTGTCGCCTTGCACCTCCAGGGTGCAGGTTCGATTCCCCGCTCTGTGTGCATGGAGTGGTGGGTTTCCTCCAGGTACTCCGGTTTCCTCCCACAGCTCAAAGACATGCAGATTAGGCTAATTGGCGTTCCCTAATTACCTGTAGTGTGTGAATTACCTGTAGGGTGTGACTCTGTACACAGGATAACGCCGTACAGACGATGAGTGGTTTGAAAATTGTAAAGATATTGTTAAAGCTTTTAGCACCACATACTGAAGATATACACTAAACAGCCCTGTCTCTGGTTCAACCGGTGTTCTTTCTTTAGGATGCTTTTGTTAGTTCCTGACTGGTGCGTCCCAGAAACACTCCACAAGGGCTGCCATTGTGGAAACGCTCTGATCCAGTTGTTTAGTCGTCACAATGTAGCCCGTGTCAAAGCCATTCAGATTCAAACACTTGCCCATTTTTCTATCTTCCAACACAACAACTTCAAAAGCTTACTATTCACTTTTGTTTACAGTTGCCACAGTAACCAGATAACAAATACAGCAGAATGCAAAGGTTTGCATTCCCATTGTGTTTAAAAACTTTATGTATGCCACTATTTTTTTTTAACAATTCTAAATTAAATACATTCTAAGCTCCATGAAAAATAACTAGACACTTTCCAAAACTTCATGCTAAGTTAAATAAATAAAATTAAATAGAAATCTCTGATATGTGTTTATCTGCCCCTAACAAAGAGAATGCAAACATTTAAACCAATATTATATTATTATATACAGATTATTATTATTACATACTGTATATTACATATAAATAGTTTCTTATGTCTATATATAATAATAGTAAGGGTATGGTAAAAGAATAAAATAATAGACTTTTTATTAATAATATGTTAAAATCAATTAATATGTTTTTTAGTTCCACGTGATAATGAAAGAACATCTGAAAAACTTAACACATTCAAATGTCTTGTTTCTAAATAAGACATTTTAGACAAACGCTAGAAAAAGAGAAAAGAAAGATGGAAAAACATATTTCATGATGAACTTACAGTTCCTCTAGGTACGGCAGGTTCTTAAATACATTCGCAGGCAGCTCAGTGATGTTGTTCATGCTGAGGTCACTACAGGAAGGGGAAAAAAAAGAGAGAAAAAGACACTCAGTTGCAGATGTGCAGTTGTTTCCATTTACTGATTGCAACCTGGGGATTATAATTTGAGGACGGTGGAGACCTGAGAAAGCTACCCTGCTCTAAATACTGTATAATTCCTTGACAGGTGAAAACTTTTTAGATCCATTTACAATAAACCAAAGATAATTATTAAATCAATTTTAATACTCAGACACTTTAACTCATTTCAAGCTTGTCTGGAATTTCAAGTTATGATTTAATTCCAGACAAAACTTTTATAATTCTCTCTTTTTTTTTTTTTTACAATTTCTTTAAAGTTAACACAGGTCTCAGAGCTCCCCAAAGTGTGTGTGTGTGTGTGTGTGTGTGTGTGTGTGTGTTAATGCTCCTGCCGAAATATCCTTTATTTTTTCATACTTCAAATTCCTTTTATTTTTACACTCCTCCAGCAAATTAATTGTTTCAGTGTTTACGTAAATGAGCCACACCCACTGAAGAGAACGAAAGAGATGATCAACTAATCAGGGGGAGGGGTATCTTCTTGTATGAGGTCACAATAGGGGACAAATGTGACTGACTTGTTTAAGCCGCAGGTCTATCCAAAAATGGAAAAAAAGACAAAAAGGAGAGATTATTTTTCTTTTTTTTTGCTTCTACGTGCACACTGGGGATCTAAATGTCTAAAAAGTATCATAAAATGTAAATTTTGCATAAGAGGTGCCCTTTATTTATAAAGAATTGCCTTGGGACAGGTCTCAGTTTCCTCATGGCTCAAAATTTAACTGCAACGTACCTATTTTCAGTGTGTGAAGTGAATGTATGAAATGTCCAAAGTCCGGTATATTGTATGTACATGCGTGTGGGGGTGATGATGATGATGATGATGATAGAAAATGGCTGTCTTATAAAGCTGTCCTGATGGTGAATAATTTCTTATTTTTCAGTTTACAGTCCTAATACAGTGGAAAACAGCTCAAAATAAAGAGAAAACAAAATGGAAAACAGAGATAAAATGGCATTCGGGATTCCCCTCGTGATTTATATATAAATCTATATTTACATGATACAAAAAGTTTTAGATAATTACCATACTACTGTACAGTATATTTTCTGTAGGAGGAAAATTCTCTAGTAAATAAATGACTCGATTAATGCTTCACAAACAATCATACTGACTATAAGTTAAGTTAAGCCTTTATTTTTCACATATACATTACAGCGCAGTTAAATTCCTTCTTTGCATATCCCAGCGTAACTGGTTTCAGAGCACAGGGTTAGTCATGATACAGCGCCCCTGGAGCAGATTAAGGGCCTTACTCAAGGACCCAACAGTGGCAACCTGGTGGAACTGGGGATCGAACCGCAGATCTTCCGGTCGGTAACTTAGTGCCCTCTGAGCTACCACTGCCCTATGTACATTAATTATTACCAAAAAAATAATTGTATGTACGTATGTACAAAAAAAAGGATATACAACTAGTGAGTAAGACACATTTATATCTTTAAATTGATGCATAAATAATTTAACAGACTAGCATATTGTTCTTTGCCAGTAATGCTGATACTTTTATAATTTTTTTTATTGTCTCATTATTCACGGTCGAGGGTTCAAATCCCAGCTCGTGTGGAGCTTGCATGTTCTTCCTGCGACCCTACACAGGAGAGGCGGTATAGAAAATGAATGAATGTGCCATTATCATACACGCACTGATACTAGGCCTAACCCAGATTCTCAACAAAGCTAAATCATCAATCATATGTTGTAGAACTTAAATAGTATCTGAATAATCAGAATCAAGACTTCACCAGTGCTTTGAAATTAACACACTACAGCTAGACCCTGACTTACAAACAAGTTCCGTTCTGGGAGCATGTTTATAAGTCGGATTTGTTCTTATGTCTGACAAGGTGAGTCTTATCTGCCTTTATAAATATAGAATGTAAAGCATACCAATCCACTTGACTAAAACTCTGTCCTCTTTCCGCACACTGCCATCATGTGGCCAAAAAACATGATCGTGCCTAAGAAAATGAATCTCACAGTGAAATGTTCCCTCTGCGCCTTTAATTGGCGAGGGAAATCCCGAATGCCATTTTATCTCTATTTTCCATATTGTTTTCTCTTTATTTTGAGCTGTTTTACACTGTGTTGGACTGTGAACTCTGGATTTTCTAAAATTAAAAATTATACACCATCAGGACAGCTTTATAAGACAGCCATTTTCTATCATTATCATCCCACCCACACATACATACATACAATATACCAGACTTTGGACATTTCATACATTCACTTCACACACTGAAAATATTGTATATAATTGTAAATATCAGTATCTGGTGCACTGCAGTGTCTATTTTTTGTGATTGAACCGGAGGTAGAACCATGGTCTGTCCGTATCTGCTGAAATTCGTAACTTAAATGCCCGTAAGTCGGGTACTACCTTCATATGGCCACATAGCTGTCACATACGTATGGGCTTTTTAAACATTCTTTTTTAGATGTAGTTGCTGTCATAACAAGCTCTGCTTTTCTGATGAGACTTTCCACTAGTTTTTTTTTTCCTACTAGTGGATTTGGGAATTTCTGTCCATTCAAATTCTCAAGAGCATTAGTGAGGTCAGTCAGTGATGTTAGGTAAGAAGGATAGTCGATGTTCCAGGTCAACTCAATGGTGCTCTGCGGACCTCTTCCACTCCAGCCTTGACAAGTCATGCCTTTCATTATGGAGCAACCTCGGGCCTCTAAGTTCCAGTGACGGAAATTTGTAATGTCTACATCATACAAAGAATATAATCTGGGGAAAAAAATTACATACGGCTGTAATGGTCAGTTGCTCAACAATTTCATTTTTTCCACTTGTTTAATGTGACATTCAGTAGGCAACGACTTGTTTACATGCTTGCATCTGTATTTGAGTCTCTTCCAAATCAAGCAGAAAAAAAAAAACAAGTTAGATGTAATTGCTTTGGTGTTTAGACGTCAAGCAGAAGATCAGATATGTGAGTAAAATCAGATGGCGGCCGCTCTAAGCAAGAAAACTAAGATAGTCATGTTTAAGGTCTACTCTCTGCTCTTTCACACCTCGGTAAATCTCAAGCATAACATTTGACACCGATGTGCATAAGTCTAATCGCTGCTTCAATCATGTTTTCTGTGTGTGTGTGTGTGTGTGTATGCGTGTGTGTGTGGGTGTGCATGCTCCATCCCATCTGATCCATTTGTATCAGATACAGCTCCAGGCCAGGCTGCCTCCTCAAGCTGATGTAGCTGATTCACATGTTGAAGAGGGTTATGCTCGGAAGCACAGATAAGTCCTGATTCCAGATCAGCGGCTGAGATGAAGAAGCCGGGCCACAATAATAGAAAGGAATCCTAAACGAGAGCTTATCGGAGACGTGATCGCTGGCACTGAGCTGCTCCGTGATACTGTACCGTGATCATCTACTTCTTCTTGTCATGCAAGTATGACATCAGAAGTGCTCAGGCGTTACACATCGCACTGGCTTCCCTCTCTCCGTTTCGAATGCAGCTCACGCGTTTCAAAAGAGCCTGCACTAACTCGAGGGTCTACGCAGACCAAAAATACACCCCTGACAAAGGCCGTGAGATCCACATGCCCCTCCCCCATCTCCTTCTCTCTTTGTAACTCTTTCTCTCTTTGAGGCTCTGAGAAGCGACGCACAGCTTGTAGGTGGTACAGCATGTAGCAGCATGACAAAAAATGTAGAAGTTGTCTTCCCTTTTCGCATTCTCTCGCTCTCTTTCTTATAACTGCCAATTATTCTCTATCTATCTCTGTTCTCTCTTTTTGAAACTCTCTATTTCTCTTGGTTTACATTTGTATCTGTTTCCCTACAATTTTCTCTCTCAAGGTCTCTCTCCTTCTGTAAAACAGTACTGCTTGTCCCCGGTTTTGCTATCCTTTTAACTTACAAACTTTTCCCCCTACAGTTTTATATATATTCTTATTCTTTGTCTCTCTATTATTCATGCGCCTCTCTGTTTATAAATAGATTTTTCCCCCCAGATCTCGGTTTCATTTAATGTCTCTCTGTTGATTTTATTTTCTCTAATATTGACACATTTATAACTCAATTCTTTTCCTTAAGCTCCAAATACAGACTCGGACAAAAAAAATGTACAGTGGAACCTCGGATTGCGAGTAATGTGGTTTTGCGAGTGTTCCACAAGACGAGCAATGATTTTTAATCAATTTTGACTCGGAAAACGAGCAAGTCTTGGTTTACGAGTACCGAGTATCATGTATCATGCATGCGCTTCTTGTTTTGACGCCGAGCGTCACGTGATCATAACTGAGCCAATAGTTTTTCTCTCTCTTGCGCTACGGAATTGTGGGTAATCGTCTCCCCTGCTGGGTCTTAGTGCGCGTCGCTCACTGGTGCAATCAACATCCGTTCACGCGTGTACTGTTTACTATAACACTGTGACCACGTGTGTGCGCGTAATTATTTTTATGTATTTATTTTTTGGGCTGTGGAATGAATAATTTGAGTTTCCATTATTTCTTATGGGAAAATTTAATTTGGTTTATGAGCGTTTTGGAATACGAGCCCGCTTCCGGAACAAATTATGCTCGTAATCCAAGGTTCCACTGTATAAACAAACCAGGAAAAGAAAAACTTGTCTAAATATTTTAATACTACATTTATTGTTGTACATTGTATAAATTATAGTAATATAATAATATGATTAATATTATACGAATATAATGTACATCATACTATTTTTCTTTTCCTGAAGTATGTATAATTTTTTTTGGCTGACTCTGTATTATATCTATTCCATCTCCTTCTCTCTCTCTTTCTCTCTTACACATAATGTATGTGAGGGGTGTTCAAGTCAAACCGGACCGGTGAAATTTCTCGTCAATTAATGCGAAAATCCAGTTTATATTTACAGAAAACTTCAAGCACAGTGCGGTACTAAGACTCTTAGTCGCAATAAAACATTTGAACGGTGCAAAAATTTTAAAGGAGGCCGTACGACTGTGAATGACGATCCTGAACGAAGGTTAGCTTTTCCGTAAATATTCAGATATTGGAACAACTGATTCTTGATCCTTGAAAATCAACAGATAACTCGTCGCTCGTCAACTTGTGGAAGAGACGCATCTGTCTGTGGAAGCTGTACATACAGTCATTCATAAAGTGCCACTTTCACTTTAACAGGAACTCGGCTGGGAGTTATTGCCCCACATCCCCCATACAGTCCTGACATCATTTCAAGCCATTTTTACATGTTCGGGCCATTAAAGGAGTTCCTGGGAGGCCGGCGTTTCAGATGAGAAACAGAGAGTAAACTTTCTATCTTGATGATATCCAAGCACTAATGATATCCAAGCACTGGTCTTTAAACTTCATCTTTTTATCAGAGCTTAAGTTTAAATAATTTGTAGCACTTTGCGATTTTCTTCAAATATAAAGTGCATTATAAATAAAATGTATTATTATTATTATTAATGAAACCTTAGAATAAGTGCATTAGTGTAGCAGGGGATTATATAGAGGAATAACGGGAGTTTTAGACTCTCATAACTTTGTTCTGTTAACCTACGGTTTGACTTGAACAACCTTTATCCATAAAAGATCAACAATCTACCAAGCAGTATTAGACACATAACACAAACATTTCGTACAATCCCAGCACTAAGATACGTGAGCAATATCGATTTATTTTTTATGATTCTTTATTTCTATCCGTAGCATCACTTTTTCTCCCGGCTGTGTCCTTTATCTTTCTTCAATCATCCTGTGTCACTTTACACTGAGTCTACAATTTCTCTTAGTTTCTTTTAGTGCCACTTCGCTTTTCTGCTTAGCTACATGAGCAGCAGGTGGAACAAGCTGGAGGGCTGGAT
>JAOVVA010000037.1:5935927-5950885 GCA_028565275.1 Leiocassis micropogon | reverse complement strand
ATGCTATAATAATAGCCTGGAATGGATACTGGTAAGTTCACTTTTTATTACTCACAGCAGTCTTTTTAATCACAATCAGACCATTCTTAAAAAAAAAAAGAAGAAAGAAACAGAAAGAAAGGAAAAGTAATTAACAGTTACATGTAAACTGCAGCTGCGAGGCATGGTCACAGAAATGCGGCTTGGGGGGAAAAAACGAGGTTAATATTATAAATAAGGCAGACTTGAACTCGCCTACAGATGTCCTGGGTTGAGTGATGATGTGTCAGGGCCAGGAGTTTTAAATAACATGATGCCTGACTTAACACTCAGTGGAGAAAAACCATGAACTTTCATGATTTGTTCTGATAATAGCAATACGGGAGCAGGAAACCTGCAGCATGTCTTCATCATCCATCATTCCATTTTATTTGTGTGCTGCTGTTAGCATTGGACTTTAACTTTAATATTAAGAGACTCCCATTCTATCGCCTTTAAATTAAAATATTGTAAAATTGCAAAAACTCGGATCCGCGTAGATAAGATAAGATAAGAAATAAAATCTAGAAAATAAATTTAGCTAAGATAAGAAAAATATAACTATAGAAGATAAGACAAAATCTACAATATAAGAAAACCTAGCTGTACAAATCTGGAGAAAGAGATGATTTTCTGTACAATTATATAAAAATATAGTAACTTTAGTATGGCGATGAAGTGGGATTTAAATTGAAATGTCCGGGGGGTGTGCAAATATAATTTATAATATATCTGTGTTTATTGTTAAAAAAAAAAAAAAAAAAGAATCCCACGGAAGTGGGATTCAAAGTTTTTCAAAGTGTTGAAGATCATGTACTGCTAACTTTAACAGTTCTTACACGTATAAAGTCTTTTCGTAACAATTTCCCAAGACGTCACAGGTAAATGTTGATATTCCATAAATACTTTTGTCTCATCTGAGGTTAGGATACACCCACCATAAATACATTTATTTCAACTGATCAAAATCTTGTGCATGTAAACATTACCAATGAGAACGATAACACCAGGGAAAGACAGTTAAACAAAACAAAAACAAAAAAACATGCCGTTTGTTATCGCAGTTTCTATGTCCTTACTGTTGATGCGTACATTGTTACATTTGAAAAAAAAAAAAAAAGATCACCTGATTGTTTTTTTTGTTTTTTTAACAATTTAAAAAATGACATAATTTTCCATCAGCTTCCTGTACACTCTAACAATGTGGGCGCATTGAAGAGATCTCAGCGGCACTGTGCACTGCTGGGCCCTAGATCTTGATTACGAATCCATTCAGCACAAACGCCGGGCTGTAGACGTGGAAACCGGGGCACAACAGACCTGAACAAACATCCTACGATAGCTAATGAGCCGAATCCCCCGCTGAATGGACTGCAGGAAGAAAACAGAGACGAGAGGAAAAGAGGCGAGTCGCCATCTTGGATTTCCCTGACAGGCCTCTCTTAAGATTTTGAAAGTGTGTATGTGCACGAGGGGCCTCTGGACCCCACTGAGGATCAGATTACCCCCCCCTACCCCTACACACACTCACTCACTCACTCACACACACTCACATGAACACAAAACGTGGCTGCTGAAAGGGGGCCTCCCCATCCCCCTCAAAGGCATGACCCCTGCTCAGGCTCCCTGTCCTTTTCTTCACACACACAGGTCCACAATAATAAACCTTCAGTGGACCATGTGGCATTGGGTTTATCTCTTCTCCTCCTCATCTCTTTCCCTCCCTTTCCCTTCTTTCTCTTGGTGGCATCCCTGGGCCCTTATTTGTGCTGCACTCCTGGTGGTCCTCTAGATACATTATGTGTTATACACAATCTGCGTACCCCCCCCAACACTCTCTCGCTCACCCACACACACACACACACACACACACACACACACTTCCAAACCCGCAGCCCGGGGCCAGGCTGCTATCACTGTTATTACCAAGCTGGCGGAGATGCCTGGGGCAAGATGTGAAGAACCTGTTGCTAGCTGTGCATGCATTCACGTGTGTGTGTGTGTGAGTCTGTAAATGCGATATCTGGGCCTCTAAAGCCGTTTTCCTCATCAGGGATTTTTGGCTGCAGCAGTCACTCAGATTAAAGTAGATGAGGGAGTAGATGTAAAGGCCACGCACCAGTCGTACCCGTCAGTAATTCATCAATCTCGTTACAATCAGACTCATGATCTCTCCTTCGTGTTTATTTTATAATTATTTTCCATATACAGATTAGTTGTGCTTAAGGAAACAATTACAATAAAATATAATAATAATAATAATAATAATAATAATAGCAATAATAATAATAATAATAATAGCAATAATAATAATAATAATAATAATAATAATACTAACAGGGCTGCCAACTTTTCAGAAAAGCTTGGAGTAAGATCTTGAAATAAGGGTTCTGGTTAAGGTACACATGGTTCTGTATATATATTAAAGATATTAAACAGATTCAGTTTTTAATTGCGATTATTTTTTTTGTCATGTGTAGCAATTCACGTATCGCCACACTGACTCTGACTTTTTAAAAACTGCTTTTACATTTATAATAGAGTTGAACCAGTCGATCGGCCAGTGACCAGAATGAACTGGTTTTCAGTTTGATTGGCCGTGACCGGATGTCAGCTGACCAGCCTCAGATATCAATGATTCTGTACTGAATGCAGAAGCTACCGAGTGGCGCAACGGAAATGCATTTTATGGCATTACTTTATCAAAATTGCGCGTGTTAAAAGCCTCCGATCTGCCTTGTTCTACAAACTCTGTAAGCGAATTGGTCTTAAACACCCTCATTACACACACGTACGCCAGTCTCAGAACACCGCGAGCGACAATTAGTCTAATTAATTGTATGTGTCAGAAGCCAAAATGATCACAGTCAAGTTTGGAGGCGAGAAAACGTTATTGTTTCTTTATAATCCTACAGGTGGCGCACTCTGAACTATTAACACATTTTCATCCTACCTACATTTGTTAGGAGTAAATTTTGTTGAGAGAAAAGTTTGTTTGGAAATTATAATTATGGCAGATGACAGAGGTACACGCTGCTCAGTTAAATGTTAAGCTCCTGTATTTGAAGTTAGTTTGTGTTGTTTAAATGCTGCACTTGGTTTTTAAGTAAGAAAACTAATGTTATAAGAAACAGGCTACATTTAATAACTCTTTAAACTTTTTTTATAAGGTTTAAAATTGTAACAAAAATGAAAATGTAAAATGTAATATCGAATCGGAATGCTTATAGAACCATAATTTTAATCGAAGTGGCACCGAGGTATCGTGATAATATCATATCGGGAGGTGACTGGTGATTCCCATCCAACATGAAAAATACAGTATATACAGTACTTCTCCTCTCACAATCACGATAGCATCAATAGTAGTGCGACTACTAACATCTTTAGAGGAAAAAGAATACCACACACGGCTGCTATAACTCAACTTAAGTCTATAAAAAGGGTATAGATAACAACTTTTGAAGTTTGTGTACATATTTTGGGCTCCTCTGTATATACACTACCAGTCAAAAATTTGGACACACCTTCTACAGTAATTCCGTGGTGTTTCCTGATTAATATTTCTTTCTGCATTGTAAAACAATACTGAAGGCGTCCAAAATATGCTTTTATCTCCTTTAAACAGTTGGTATTGAGACGTGTCTGCTGCTTCTGCTCTGTAAATCCTTTATAACGGCTCTAATCTGAGGTGCAGTTTGAGGTTAATTGGTGATTTCTGAAGCTGGTGACTCTAAATGAACTTCTCCTCTGCAGCAGAGGTACGTTTTGGTCTTGCGTTCCTGGGATGCTCTTCATCATGGTGCTTGATGGGTTTTTGGAAATGCACCTTTATGTCTTAAAATAACAACTGACTGTTACTTAATTATCTAATGCCATTTTTGTTATTTCCTACAGTAGTTTTGGGGGGGGAAATCCAGTGTTGTTTTAGAATGTCCAAAATTGTGTCCAAACTTTTGACTTTTTCACATGATTATGAAATCTTACTCCTGGGTTATAATCATGGGCTTGAGCAAAACAAATTCCAGATGAAGCTGTATGCACGACCCACCGAATCCAACTGAATGAACCCATAACAGTCCTTAAATGCGCTGATTACAGCTGTAAACACATGACTCTTCAGGCCCTCGTTTGTCATGGCCTGAAAAACAAATGCAATCAGGAGCTGAAGACCTCGGCACTGAGATAATGGGAGAAAGCGTTGCAAGCTGTCAAAGCTCATCAGGAAAACGATCACTTCTCTAACAAACAGTAGACAAAATTAAAAACTCTGCTTCCTCATTAAAAAAGAAAAATAAATAAAATGTAAAAAAAAAAAAAAAGTCTCAGTGCACGCGAGAGAAGACGCAGCTGCGTGCTGACGGTGTCAGCGAGCCTTTAAACGGTCCTCGGGTCCTGACGAACTGCCCTTAAATCCCTAACAAATAACACCTTGTGTTAGTCGAGCGAGCTACACGTCAAGGTGCTGAGAGCTCTGTGAAAGAAATGACACCGTGTCACAGCTTTATCTTTAAATGACTACCTTCACGAGATGAGCAAGGACCACCCCAAGTGTTACAGACAGGCTGTCTCCAAAGCCAGAACACACTGCTGACACACAGACAATAAGAAAATCCTTCTGTTAGTCTAAGAGCAAGACCACATCAAGTCTCGACAAAGCCTTTACACACCGCGGCAGGTTCTCCAGCCTGAGAGATAAGGAGTCTCGCTTCCATCCTAAAGAATAGACCTACATAAACCTGAGACGGTAAAGAAAGGCATAATTATGACCAAGAAAGAAAAAAAAAGGTTAAGGGAGATTAAAAGATTTAAAAGGAAGTCATACTGTGTAATGATGAATGGAAAAAAACTCTTCGAATAAATATCGATGTTTGTTGTTCAACCTTTCCGTGCCTGTGTGTTTGGCTTTTCTTATTGCTTAGATGTTGACTAATTTTCTATAACAGGAAGCTCAGACAGTGATGTCTCCTGTAACTGAAATTGAATCTTTATATTAATAGACTTGATCTTCACATAAACACACACAACGACAAACACACAAAAAAATTACATAAATGTAATATATACGTAATTTTTTTTTTATACCGATATCCTGTGTACAAGGGGTGGAGCCTATCCCAGGAGACTTAGGGCAAGAGGTACATCATGGACAGGGTGCAGATCCCTCGCAGAGCACCAACACAGGCAACACCAATTAACCTAACCTGCATGTCTTTGGACTGTAAAAGGAAACCGGAGTACTCGGAGAACCCGCACCAAGCACGGTAGGGGGGAACCCTCGACCCTGGAGGTGTGAAGTAAACCAAAGTGCAGCCCCGAATGATTTTAAAATACATTTAGTCCCTGACTTGCGAATGAGTTCCATTCCGGGAGCATGTTCGTAAGTCGGACTTGTTCTTAAGTCCGACAAAGTGAGTTTTATACGCCTTTGACACGAATATACAATCTAAAGCATACCAATCCACTTGACTAAATCTTTGTCTCCTTTCCCCACAACCGTAACTGCGCCTAAGGAAATGAATCTCTAAGTCCGGGACTACCTGTATGTACTGTAATGTTTGACATGATGATATTTAGAGGTTTATTTTGGAGGGAGCCTCCAGTCTCACCTCTTCTTACAGTCTGCAAATGCATGTATTTTCTTTAACACCAGAAAGTCCTTAGGATGGATGAGTTTGCACTGTAGGGTTTCTCGCCTGCAGCTATTTAGTTTTAATAACATCAGGAGAGTAAACAAACACAGCTTGTGAGAGAAACCAGCTTGTTTCACGAGCTACTATTAACGAATAAAAAAAGCATGACGTGTGTTTCGGTTAATAAAATACATAAGGAAGAGAGCTGTGTCAATGGAGAGTAAAACACTCGAGACATGCTGTTTCAGAGTGACTTCATGTTGGGACCACACTGTCGAGGATTATTTGCTTATAACAGAACGTCACGTAACTCTACGTACTAATCGGGATATTTTATTACACGGCTTCTTTTTTAATAGTTTAAATGGCATGTTAAGGGGAAACATTAAAGTGCGGCTTTTCTCAAATACAACTGCTCCAGAAATTGGCAGGGCTTTTGTGTTCCCTTCTGGCGTCTGCCCGCGAAACCCAAAGGGACCCCAGCGTGACCACGGCAGGGACTCGCGCCACACGCCGCTGCCCACAAAACACCCATCGGTCGGTGCCAACAGTTGGATGATTGACAAGCCGCCTGAAGCGGCCGTGCTGACAGATGCACGATGAAATTAAAACATTTCCAAGCAGGAGCTCAACGCATGAGTCAGAAGCTTTAGCGGTGTTCGCCAGCGTCCGGGAGATGCCTGGGAGGAGTATGGCAGTGAGATTACAGTGAGTGAACTTATCAACACATCACACACCGCAAATTGGGCCCGAGTCTCGAAGTTCACCCCAGCACATTCCAGCATCAATCAGCTCCCGACGCTGCAGTATTTAACATCTGTATGAGCAAGAAGCAAAAACGGCAGTAGACATGTGTCTGGATTAAGACAGGAGGTGAGATATACATGCGTCCATGACTTTACAAGACAAACCGCATGAATCGGAAGAAATCAGAGAAAGCAGTTACAGTACAGTGTGAGACACAGAGAGAAAATGAGAGAAACAGAAAGAGACAAAGAGAGACAGACAGGCATTTTAACCCCCCGGTGGCCAAGAACAAAAGTGTTATTGAAACATGTGCTGAGTCTAAGTGTTTAAAGGAACGGAAAAAAAGAAGAAGAAAAGAACCAGAAAGAGACCAAGACGAGTACAGAACAGCTGAGAGGTTACTTTTTGTGATCTCACACACACATACACACACACATACACACAGTGTTCTGGTTCTGTAGATACAGTATCTTAATTGAGATAAGAAACAAGGCCAGACACACTGCCACCTGACACAAGCAGGATAAACACTCACACACACACACACACACACACACACACATTAATGCTACCATGGACAATAAAGCCAGGGATAAAAAGCAATAAAGCCAGCAATTCTTTAACACAACTATCTACATTTTGGAGAGAAACATTAAATATCGCGGTGTGTACCCACGTTCATGCTAACGCGATTTCAAAACACAAGTGCAGAAAAGTCTTCCTACTAACCGGTTTAAACAAGGTTAATACAACACGCAATTTTTTTTTTAATAAATAATGAAAACAAACATATAAACTGCAATTAAACAAACCACAGAACAAATTTTCTGAATAAACCTTTTTATCAAACGGACAATGATGAGGTGCGGTGCCTCAAACAGGTCTGACAGACTTTAAAAACAAAAGCAAGATGAGAAAAAGAAACAGATGGAGTTTAGTCTTCGCCTAAGTTTGAAGGAATCTGCTGTCGCTCCACCTCCCTTCCTTACTCCATGAACCTCGATTATATTTTACTGCATCGCATTTTCCATGACATTGGCCTGTTTTTGTTTTTTTTGTTTGCTTTCAGATTTATGATTTATTTCACTCGGGCAGAAACACGAATGCCGAGCAGATTCGGGATGCAAGTAAACATAAAACCCTCTGCCAAGAACAACAGTCATGAGTGTGCATATATCACGCTGATATATTGTGTTATTATAGTAACGTCTCGTTCACTATCACATACGGTACCGCGCAAAAGTTTTGACCCCTCCTTTGTTTTTCCGTATTAAATTAAATGAAATGGTGTAGATTGATTTGAAGAGACATGAACAAATGCTTTACTGCGCCAGGCTGCAAAGTGCCTAAAATACAAAAAAATATGAAAATATGAGCAGCAACCTCATTTCCCCTCTCATCTATTCCAATGACAATACTCACTGTCACTTCACGCACACATACTGTACATACTCTGACAATTTGCACATTTCGTCTTTTTTCTTATTTTGAATTGCCTCTATCTATCACTGAGCATAGATCACCAGTATACAGCATCACCAGTATACAGCATCACCAGTATACAGTGGAACCTTGGATTGCGAGTGTTTTGCAAGATGAAAAATTTTTAAAAATAAATTTTAACTTGATAAACGAGCAAGGTCTTGCAATACGCATATGCTGTATCCGCCGAGCGTCACGTGATCACAACACAACTGAGCCGATAGTTTCTCTCTCGCCCTTTCGCCCTCACACTGTGGGATTGTTGGTAATCGTCTCCCATGCTCAGTCTCAGTGCGCGTGCGTCACTCATACCATCGTCACCATCCATGCACGCGTGTACTGTTTATTATAACATTGTGACAATGAGTGTGTGCGCACACGTAAAGCATTTTTTAAAATTTTGTGTCCAAGTGTAGTGATAGTTCTTTAGTAACTGTACTGCAACAACGGCCTCCGTGAAGAAAAACAAAAAGGTTAAAATGGCTGTAGCAGTGCGGGACGGGAATCTGTTTAACGACAACGCAACATTACATTTCCGTGGAATTCTCAAAAGGAAGCAGAAGAAAGTATTATTGTAAAGGTTCCCTGTTAAAGTCACACAAAAAATAAAGATTCCAGCAGAGAGCAGTGATTCCATGTGTGTGTGTGTGTGTGTGCGTGCGTGTGTGTGTGAGAAAGTCGTCCTACATGACAAAACCCTCCTCCACCTCACACAATTGTTTTCAAAGGTAAAGTGCAGGTTAATTCGTCTTATTTTTACTTAAGACTTTTTACTCCAGTATTTCTTTGATAGACGAGTGCTTTGATATACGAGGAACAAATTATGCTCTCGATCCAAGGTTTATTTACTGTACTTATCACCGTCCTGATTATCTGCACCTGTTTCACACTGGTTCATGCCTTAAGGTAGATTTAGTTTTTTATGTTTTTTTTTAATGATTCATACAGTAGTTCACTGTGTGGGTTAACAAACAAAAAACATTCCTCTAAAACCGCTCAATCACAGGGACTGGACTAAAAATGAAAGTCTGGAGAACGAATCCTAAAGTCTGGAGTAAAAATACAAGAAAGTCTGGCTCTTCGGCGGGAAATGTGGGGGAGTCAAGACTTATTCTTTTCTACTTATTTAAGATATATATATTTTTTATATTGTTTATCCTGTGTAATGTTGTCGAGCCTGGAGCCTATCCTCAGGGAACTACACCCTGGATCTGGTGCCAAGTCATTTCAGGATGCACACACACACACACACACACACTCTATTATACACTTGTCTTCGGACTGTCGGAGGAAACTGGAAATACCTGGAGGAAACCCTGAACCCTGGAGCAGCGAGGTGACCGAGCTAACCCCAAAGCCGTTTACAGCACATCCTCCACATAATCTCCACCTAATAATAAATGTAATTATATTCAACAAAGAGAAATAGTGAAGATTTCTGTTAGTACATGTTTAACATTAATAGGACCAGCCTCCACTCGTAACACGTCATGACAAGCTGTGTATTAACGTCATGACACGAAAGGTACGGCTGCTATAACGTAAGTGATAAAACGAACCCGAGTTGTCTTGCGTTTCATGATCGTTAAATGGTTTAAAACGCACAACGCTCACTGTGAAATCAAACTGGTAATCGTGACCAAATATGTTGTATAAGAGGAATAAACCACTTCATGTTTAGAGAGCGGCAACCGCTTCACACCGGAGTAGATCGATCTATTTCTCGATTGGTTTATGCTACGTGTCTGGGGTTTCACATACCTCGGTGTCAAGAGCTGCAATTAATCATGAACGCTAACCTGCACGTCTCATGTGCTGCACGGCACGCACCGTCTTGTATCTCGTCTGCGTATAGTAACCGCGCACATTTATGGGTGTTGGCACATTCCACAGTGATACATTTCAGAACAGGTTCCTGACAAGCTGAGTATTTTAACGTGTGCCATGCGTTGGCATCGCTAATTGTAAAGTTACCTTTGGCAAACGAGATAGATAGATAGATAGATAGATAGATAGATAGATAGATAGATAGATAGATAGATAGATGATAATCCTCTAATACTCCGGGCTCTGCTTCGCGTGTGATTAACCTGGGTATGTTTGGAGTTAACAATGATGGGTATGATGGTTTTCCAGTGTACGGGTTAGAATTCTTAATGCGTGGATCGCGTCGTTAGACGATAATAAATAACACGCTACCCGACGTTTTCCAAATGAGGACCGGATTGTTATAGAACAAAAAATATATAAGATATGGCTGTGACATTCCCAGGGGTATCAGTGAGCCGCTGTTACAAAACCTAAACGCTAGAGCTGCGTTCCATTCCGAAGTGTTCTTCGCAGGGTGCTTCCTACGCCCTGCTCCCTGAAGGGAAGTTCCCTCGACAAAACTCCACCATTCGAAACACGCTATGAAGTTACCATGGTAACACAAACAACTCGGATACCTGTCGCTGCTGCTGTGGAAATTTCACAGTACAGACTTAAATGTTGAATATTCATTGAAAAAAAAATCTTTTTTTTAACTTAAACGTATATATAAAATTTTTGATTAATAATAATAATACATTACAGACGCACTCAGATTTATTTCCCTTTTTTTTTTTTTTTTTTTTTTTTACAAATTATTAGCCTTCACTTCCGGTAAAGTGAAGACCTATTGTTCACTCGTTCCCTACACCCTCCGTGGTTCCCTTTGAACTGAACATTTTCCCTTCCTAAGGTTTGGAATCACACTTAACATGGCTGAACACCCTGTGTAGTGTACTTCCTAGGGTACTTTAGGCTGATCGGAACGCACCTTATGTTTATTGATCATCTGTGTAATAATCTAAAGTGTTGTGGCTTCGCAAAAACAAAAAAGAGAATAAATAAATAAATCAGGCCACTAGGGGCAGACAATTAAAAGTGTGCTTAGACATGAGGATTTATCCTCAATATTATTAGTACTATTAATAAACATAGTAATAAGTCCTATTTCACTAAATTTTTCAGTACACTGTGTGTGTGTGTGTGTGTGTGTGTCACACTGGCATTCAGTGTGTAGTGAACCCAAACAAACCCGGTTTTCTGGGAAGCTGTTTCACATTCCACCAAAAGCTGAGAGTCTCACCACCTTCCAGTAAGAGTGTGTGTGTTTGTGTTGTGTGTGTGTGTGTGTGTGTGTGTGTGGTTGTATCAAGACCTGTCTGTGGCAAACCTGCACCTATTTATGTAGATGAGCGTCCGCATGTGTGTCTTACAGTGTTTTTCCTGTCCTTGATAGTCAGCCTATATCTCTCTCTCTCTCTCTCTCTCTCTCGCGCGCGCTTTTCATTCTGTCGTGCTGATTTCAGGGCCCATCTCTCGGGCCGCAGCTTGGCCTGGTGTGTGTTAGTAAAAGTTGGTGTGATGGGACATGGCAGGCTGTGTTAATATCCCGACTTGCTTTGCTCACAACGTCGCCAAGAAGCTTGTATTCTCTAACCTCATTACGAGCCATGGCAACAGGGCCGGGACACAACAACACTATTTACAATCGATCATATAAATCTCTCTCTCTCTCTCTCTCTCTCTCTGTCTTTCCCTCCCTTTCTCTTTCTCTCTCTCACTCTCTCTCTAAGGCAAACACTGCATGAGGAAAAAAGCCAAGTATTAGGGAACTCACTGCAACTCTTCATTGAGAGCTAGTGCACTGATTCACGCTGACCTTGAGTGCACTTCAGTGCTCGTATGAATGATAAAGGGGTCTTTACAGCATACACAAAATGCTCTGATAAAATATGTGCCGTCTCAGGAAGAACGCTGAAACTGAGTGGGGAAAAAATATACATATATATATATATATACTGTATTTTGATCTGCACAACCTTTCCGCATCAAACACGGATTCACATAAATCATGATTCACTATTTCAATGAGCGAGCACTACTACTGCACAGTCAGATAAAAGACGAACGAGAGACTAAAAGTTGACTGCGAGACCATCAGCTGTGACACGTGGGATTTTCAAAGAGAATTCGAGACTTGGGTTCAACGCATGTCTTGTACAGTACTGGTCAAAAGTTTCCACACACCTAACTCAATGTTTTTTTTTTTTGTTTATTTATTTCTTTTTTTTTCATTAATACTAGAGATTTTAAAAAAACAACTGAAACAACAACAATCAGTTGTTATTTGAAAACAATATGCACCATTAAACACAAAAGGGGAAGATACTGTAACAAGGAAGTTTGGTGCTAATATTTCGGGGGAAAAAATGTCAAAGACATTTTTCTCATGTGTCTTTCTACTTTCTCAGCTATGGCTGTGTAAGACAGATAATGAGATTGTCACATGCTAATGAACAATCTAATGAAGATTTCCCCTTTTCAGGTACGGTTTGGCTTCCGTATCTGATTCGATCCGTGCGCGGGTACGCTGTATTCCACCTGTTTCCAGCAGACTTGGGCACGGTTCCCAAGTGCGGAACGATTGTGTTCCCACTCATCAAAATGAACCAGACTTTGGGGTCGAATGTTCTCGGAAACGATCCATCAGGAGTCTCGGAAATCAAACAGCAGCTCAGATTAAAGACCATAGAGTTAGGAGGTGCGTCCAAACTTTTGACTGGTAGTGTATGTTGAGTTGTACCTGTGTATACAGTACAGGAAGAGTTACCCTATCAACATTTCCTCAAGCGGAAGGTAGCGAAGCACCACGTGTCCGACATCCAGCAGCGCCGTGATATCATTATGGAGGAGTGGAAGAGGATCCCAGCAACAACATGTGTAGCTCTGGTGAATCCCAGGCCCAGGAGGATTAAGGCCGTACTAGATAACTATAGACAAAGCATTGACACTTTGGACACAGTTTTGACATGTTCACTTAGGGTGTACTCATTTCCGTTGCCAGTTATTTAGACTGCGTGTTGAGTTATTGTTAAAGGACAGTAAATCTGTACCGCTACACAAGCTGCACATTGACTAATCTAAAGTATATCTAAGTTTAATTTCTATAGCATTGTCGGTTGAGAACATATAATAAAGTGGCTGCTGAAGGGTGAGCTCACTTTTGTGAGATTAGTATTCCAAGTCTGTGTAAATGCCGCTAGTTGTAAACCAAATCATACTGGGTGAGTCAAGACAAAAATAAAAAATAAAAAAATCTTAAATCCTGACTAGTTTAGCTATTTAATTTTTTACAAGGTTAAACAATTAATCTCCTTTAATCAGAGCATGGTTCCCTTCGGAAAAAACGTTGGAGACCACCAGGGTCACCCGAGTCCATCCAGAAAGAGGAAAGAAAAAAATCTGACCACCCAGATGTGTAATCTGCTTGTCCCTGGCACCCGGGCTAATGATTTATCCACCCCTGCGTAATAAATACTGTGGGGGATCAGGAGCATAAAACCAGAAGGATGTACGTGGCATTCTGGGTAAAACAAAAAAAAACTAAAGCAACAAAAAAAAAAAATGAGCCTATAATGAAACCTATTTAACACCAAAACAACTTGAACGTCAGTTTTAAGTAAATGATCATAAATTAAACCTCGTGACATGGCTTTACCTATAACTTTACCAAAGTTACTTACACACACACACACACACACACACACAAGCTCATTCTGTCTGTCAAGTCTCCTTTAGGAAGCTCAGGAAAGATGAGGCATGAAAGTTAAATAAACCTCACGGTGGAAACCTGCAATGAGTGAGTGGAAGAAAAAGATGAACTGGGAGAGACTGTTTATTTAACGATGTGCCTTTCAGTGCAGTTTAAATAAATCCAACACACACACACACACACACACACACACACACACGCACGCACAGGGACAAATGCAAAAGGTCTTGGGAGTTGTGTGTGTTTCGTGCCATGACAGGGCGCAGGAGTCTCTGTGTATCATACACAGTGGACAGACAGGAAATGCCAGACAAGTGGCACTAAGTAAGACCACACACATACACACTCACGTACAAACACACACACTCACACACACACACATTTATATACATATATATAAGACAAATCAAATACTCGGAAGACCACCTCTACATCTCCCCAAAACACAACCCTCCACTGTACACATGCAAACACAGACACACACACACACACAAACACACACACGCACACACACACACACATAAACACACACACATAAACACACACATGTCTGCATGTACAGGAAGTGTAAAGGTGCCACATGAACAGAGCTCTATTGAAAGCCACGGAAAATAAAAACCTGTTATGGCTATCCAAAGAGCCCCAACTGTCCATTCCCCACACACACACACACACACACACACACACACACACACACACACACACACACACACACACACGAGCTTGGGGTTAAAAATGAATAGCTGAGCGCTCCAGCACACGCAGTCTCCTGTGGCAGTGTGTTTGGCTTGTGGAGACTCTGTGTCCCCAGCAGGACACTCCGCTAAACACTGCTCACTGAGCCGTGCACTCTGAAGAGACGTTTCCGTCTCAGATCACTGTTATTTCCTGCCTTAATGAAGTCCTGTCGCAGGAACCAAAGCTGGCTGCTTCTCAAATGCCTCACTACACGTTTTAGTTTCGAACACAAAGTTAGGAAGCCAATGAGCGAGCTGAACTTTTGTGGCATTTTGCGTCGGGGAAGCGGGAAGATATCCGGTGCTGCTAAAACGTGGAACGTGACAACATTCTTTATCGTTTAACGTTCAACGTTATAGAGTGACATTTAAAAAAATGTTTAAAATATGGATGGATGTTAACTAAACGTTCATATATTCGAGTCAATTTAACACCAGATGCATTCCCAGAAAATAAATCCAACATACTAGTGATGGGTCGTTCATAAACCATTCGTTCTTTTTGAACGAGTCTTTAACGTGACTCAGAAGAACAAGTACACCGCGTTCCAAATTATTATGCAAATTGGATGTAAGTGTCATAAACATTAAATGATTGGTTTTTAAATTAACCTCATGGATGGTATTGCGTCTCAGAGCTCTTTGGATCACAAAAATGAATCTCAGACACCTGTGATAATTAGTTTGGCAGATGAGCCCAATTAAAGGAAAAGTACTGAAGAAGGTTGTTCCACATTATTAAGCAGGCCACAGGTTTCAA
>JAOVVA010000037.1:5905615-5928146 GCA_028565275.1 Leiocassis micropogon | reverse complement strand
CCACCCTCACCCCCTTTCCTTTTACTGTTATGATAACCTCCAGTCTTCTGATAAGCCTTTGGAGCTGGGCTGTGGGGATTTGTGAGGTCAGGATATCTGGGGTGCGGTCGATGTTCCAGTTTATCCCAAACTGTGGGTGAGATCATGGGTCTG
Organism: Leiocassis micropogon; assembly: GCA_028565275.1. Taxonomy (NCBI): domain Eukaryota; kingdom Metazoa; phylum Chordata; class Actinopteri; order Siluriformes; family Bagridae; genus Leiocassis; species Leiocassis micropogon. Next base: position 5,927,993 of record JAOVVA010000037.1, on the reverse strand, counting down.
TGCAGAACCTTTATTCCAACTTTGGCAAACTGTCTTCATGGAGCTCAAACTGTGCATAAGAGCACTCTGTCATGCTGGAACGCATTTGGGCCTCTTCGCTCCAGCGAAAGGAAATTATTACGCCTACAGCATACAAGGACGTCCTAAACATTTGATTGTCTTCTGATTTTCTGGCGAGGGTTTATAAAAAGGGAGCGGCGCGGCGCGGCGCAGCACGGTGGCGTAGCGGTTAGCACCTCCAGGGTCGAGGGGTCGTTTTGTGCCTTGGGGCCGGTGTGCGTGGAGGTTGTATGATCTATGTACCTTTGCCTGGTGGGTTTACTCTGGTTTCCCAATGTTGGTATTAGGCTGTTTTTGAAAATTAGAGATGACTACATCATGATAGGATAACCTTGAATGACACAATTACTTCAAAACAACATTAATTCCACAATGATGTCTTGAGCAGGGCTCGAACCCCAGTCACTACAGTACAAGATCACCACTGGACCACATGCCGTTGGCACTAGTTAAGAAACAGTAGAGTAATCTGGGCGGTAAGACGCAACTCACAGTAATGTTTCTTAATTCTAAGGAATTGAGATACAAGCGTTGTGTGCAGGAAGATCTTATATCCGTCTCAGTCTCCGATCGGGAATTCTAAACCCTGTTAGAAACTTCTTGTTGTGCAAATGGATGTTTTTTTAGGGGGATGATGGCTGTAACAGTCACTCACACAGTTTAACTCGAAATACTATTAATTCACCAATCACACCAGAGATTAGCGACAAAACTCAATTTTAATTCTCTTCCTCGCTTACAGCGTTCCAATATTTTTCAATCAATTCCAGCCAATCAGAGACCAGAGGAGGGACAATACACACACAAAACAAACATACTGTACAGTAATGTCTGAAAAGAGACAGATATGTACAGTTCTAGCTTATTGTAGTCGTTAATTAAACTTGAAATGTTGATTCTAGATGTTAGACAGGGAACAGACAGAAAGCTGGAGAAGTATACTAGAAGTGTGTTAAGTGTGAACAATAAACCCTTTGACAACAATAAATTCTACACTGTAAACTATGTATTTAATTACAAACTACCTAACAAACTCTGTGACACTTACCTTATGCTGATAAAAACAATAATTATATAAACTAATGATAATGTGATAATGTACTAATGTGATAATGTGAAATGTTGATAAGTACTGTAGTTAATTAAGTTAATTAAAAAAGTTATTTATTATTGTTAACCTCTATCACTATTCCATTCCTTTTTAAGTTATTCACTTTACGGTTCTAAAAGAAGTAAATATTTAGTTGTCCAGAAAGTCCTATTTTTTTTGAGTGCAATAAATGTTTTGGTTATAAAAATGGGAATTGTGTGAGAGAATCGTGATCTCAGTTCCCATGGAGAAAAATCCTGATTTACATTCTAGCAAGAATCATGCATTTGTGACACTCCACTTTTTTTCAAAAATTTCTAAAGTTTACTGACGATGTTAAATGGCAAGTTTGAGTCTTGAGTATTAAGCAGTTCGCCGGTTTTATCTAATAAACAACAAGGAAACGTCTATAATTAAAACCTGCTTTATGATTTATGGCTGTGTTAACGTACACTGTGGTTTGTTACGCCCAACTGGTTTTGCACCACACCTCATGCTCTCACGGCTCTCATGCGCTGGAAAATGAAAGTGCTGATTCTACAGTGCCTGTCCTAAAGAATTCACCACACTGAGACACAGGTTTATTATTAGATTACCTTAAGCATTTAGGGTTTTTTTTTTTTAAGGCTAAGAGTAATCCCGAGATAATCAGAAAATTTCCAAATCATCTCCCCAGACTGATGTTTTTTTTGTTTTTTTTTGATGTGGCAATCTGGGAAGTTTTATAAAACTACTTTTCTAAAAAAAAAAAAAAAAGAAAAAAAAAAGCTAATGTTTCTTTCGCAAACCTCACAGCTGGTTCTGCTTACAAATGAACATCGCATCAGTAATCTGGGTAATTACAATGAAATCCAATTTCACGTTTTTATTCAACTCTGGGATTTGGTGTGTTTAAAAAAAAAAAAAAAAAAAAAAAAGCATTACATCATTTTTAATATTTTGCACCAGACCCTAACAAAACATAAAAAAGAAGATTACGAACGCTTTGCCAATGCAAAAAATGAGGTTTGGACGACTTTAATGAGTCCTACATTTAGACTCCACGAGCGATTAAAGTAATCGCAACAAATCAAGCATTTAAGGGTTGAACATGAATTTAAAAGGTAAAAAGTGCAGCAGTAATTACTGTTTTTAAATGATTATAGGCTCAAATATCAGACCAGGACTTCTGTGCCAGTCTCTCATCAAACTCTCTCTCCAAATTGCCTCCACTGACGAGCAGCATCGTTTGCTTGTCTTATAACTATATCTTACAAGGTTATCCTCATGTTTTTGTTCCACAGTTTTAAACATGGCTACGTTCACATTACAACCCACATTGTTTAAACATCAGTTTTTTTGGTCAGATTGAATAATCATGTCATCACGATTTGCATTCATCATTTATAACAAGTAACCATTTATCTGACTCTAATGTAGCTGTCTTTTTCTTTTTTTCTTTTTTTTTTGTACCCAAGTCGCAAACACCACCACCTGGGTTAAAATGCGTCACATCTGAGTTGTAAGAGTGCTTATTCATTTGAAACAATTTATGCAATTTTGGCGGGAAAAATAAAGCATGAGATTTTGCTCTGGAGGACGACAAGAAGTTAGTCGGCTGCAGGCTCGATAAAACAGAGACAGAGCTGAGGGCCTGAAATGTCACCACATTCTTCACCACAATTCAATAAAATCAAACTGCCTCATATACTGGGGAGCATTGGGGAGTACTGGGGAGTACTGGGGAGCACACTAGCAGCACCACATATACACCTGCCACCAAGTAAGGGGCAGAGAGTGACCACACCACACCACCTTATCGCGTACACGCACACAAACAAATACAAACTGATCACTTTTATTATTACTATTATTACTACTACTTCTATTATTATTATTATTAGTAGTAGTAGTAGTACTACTACTACTATTATTATTATTACTATTAATTTCTTTCCATCCCGAGGCATTTGGAGATTATGCCAGATCCAGTAGGCAGAGGCCAACTCTGCGAGGATCTTCAGGCATCCAGAGAAGGATCTACACATGCTGCTCCTGAGCTCCCAGTGATCCAGACCCCCCTCTGCCCTCTGCACCTGCTGACTCATCCCTGTGCTGAACTGGTCTCCATGATAGCTTAGACAACTTCTGTTATATTGAACTTCCAGCAGCCTAACACACATGATGTCGTTATATAATTCCTGCTATCCGTTATCACCCAAATGAGGATGGGTTCCCTGTTGAGTCTGGTTCTTCTCAAGGTTTCTTCCTATTGCCATCTCAGGGAGTTGCCATCACCCTCGGCTTGCTCTATCTAAACACATTTTTTTCTCTCACTCATACACACTTCTATAAATTTTCTTTTCATTTTGTGAAGCTGCTTTGAGACAATGACCATTAAGTGCTTTATAAATAAAACTGAATTGAATATTACTAGTACCATTATTATCATTATTACTATTATTAGTATTCCTACTACTATTCATGTATATATGCTTTCCTTTATGTTCCCGAACCTTAAATGTCTGTGCTTTTTTATTTTTACAGTGGAACCTCGGATTGCGAGTAACGCGGTTTGCGAGTGTTCCGCAAGACGAGCAAAGATTTTTAATAAATTTTGACTGGAAAAAAGAACAAGTCTTGGTTTACGAGTACCGAGTATCACGTATCACGCATGCGCTTCTTGTTTTGAGCCAAGACCCAAGCTGGGTCTTAGTGCGCGTCTCTCACTGGTATAATCAACAACCGCGTGTATTGTTTACTATAACACTGTGACCACGTGTGTGCGTGTAAAACATTATTATTTTTGTGTCTGTATGCGTGTATGTACAGCGCGCGTGTACTGTTTATTATAACACACGTGTGTACAGCGCGCATGTAAAGCAAAAGAAAGTCCCATTAGAGGTTAAAGATCCATTTTCTCCCTCTCTCTGCATCAGCCTGTGTGTGTGTCTGTGTGTGTGTGTGTGTGTATGTGAAAAACTTAAATAAGTCAGGAAGAAGGGTTACTGTGTAAGATGAGAAGAGGGAGAGGGGGGTCTAATTCCTCCTCTCCTTTTACTTTAGCTTCACACACATACACAAACACACACACACACACACAGCGCCTGCGCGCATAAACAAAAACACTTATCTGTTGGGATTTAATTTTACTTTAAGGTAAAGTGCAGGTTAATTTGTTTTATTTTTACTTTATATTTTGTATTAATAATTTTATGTATAAATTTTTTTGGGCTGTGGAACGTATCATTTGAGTTTTCATTATTTCTTATGAGAAAATCCAATTTGGTTTACGAGTGTTTTGAAATATGAGCCTGCTTCCGGAACGAATTATGCTCGTAATCCAAGGTTCCACTGTACATTTATTTATTATTACTCTTTCTATACTATTCTGTTTTTGTTTTCTTTGTTTTGTTTTTTTTTTTTTACTCCTGTTTACTCCTCTACTCCTGTGATTTTCTTGTGACTTATTTCTAAGCCTTGGCAAAACTAATGTTAATATTTGTCATGCCAATAAAGCACCTTTGAATCTTGAATCTTGTATTTGTTGATGTCCAGAAGGAAGGAAGAAGGAAGAAAGCCAGACACATCGATTTAGCGGTGTAAGCAGATATTACTAGCACTGATATGAAATCTTGTTGCTGGCGGAACTGACTGATACAGATGCACGAAGGGCAAAAAGTCGCATGAATTATAATTTGCTCGCCCTCGTCCTGGTCGCATGACAGGATTTTTCAGGAAGAGACTGTGCTGCTCAATTTGACAGAATTTGCTGGTTTGCCTGTGGATCCAGACTTCTGGGCCGCTGTGCTGAAAGCAGTCGTTCAAAAAAAAAACTCTAAGCAGAGGAGAGGAAATCCAGAATGTGTAAATTTCCTACAAACATATACCTGTGCAGCAGACGTTGGTGTAGATAAAAAAAAAATAGAGATCCCGGTATAATACAACCGATAATACAAAGATAATAAAACATAATGATCATAAAATACTGCCATTGTAAAAGTGACATTCCTTTCATACCACTGCATGATTAGATTCTTGATTATGATTGGCTAGGAGATTAAGTCTGATTAAATCTGTATAACAGCAGTTATGGCTGCGAGGCAATTCACAGGTTTATTTCAATCTCACTGTTATTGTTATCATCTCTATAGTAACAATGTTTCACATGGACATGCATGGTCACATTTTTTAAAAAAAAGTGTTAATAGGTAACAAATTTTTATTAAGGTGATTTTTTTCTTTTTCAGTTACGAGAACATTTATTTACTCTTCATGGAAGAAGACTCCAGTGTCAGTGGCTGGGAGTAAGAACATTTCAATAGGATTGTTTAAGATGAAGCATTTTGCCAGAGGTTAGATAAAGCTCAGGTCCTCCCTCCAAATCCACTCACTGCACTTCGATCCTGACCTGACAGCCGACGTGACTGACATGCAGATGGAGACACCTCCTGTCCTGGGATACTGGTCGTTCATGTTCGTGTTTTTTTCCTACAAATACCACTAGAGACGATTAAAAATATAGAGATTCAGAAATGTATTATGATTCTTTATTGCCGCAATTCGTGCATCGCCACATTGTCTCATGAATAGATTTTTTTTTTTTAAAAGAAAGAAATTCATACGTTTGCATTTGAGGCGGCAAAATGTGTGGTAGGAGGGAATTTTTTCCTGTTTGTTTAGAATTGTAACAAAATAAAAATAATAAGAACATGAAATAAATAAATAAATGAATAAATAAATGTAAAAAAAATTATAGTTTGTAACATTTATAAAATCAAGATACAATAAAAATTTAATCGACGCGTGGCTATCGCGATAATATCGTATTAAGTGGTCCCTGATGGTTCCTAATCCCCGCTATTTTTCCTTATAGGGCATTTCACATTAGGCACAATTCCCTAATTTGTATTAAACCCAGGAACAATTACTCCCCCTCCCCAATCCCCCGCCGGCCCTCTTTATTGCCCTCTGTTCTCGCTGGCCCTCTTTATTGCCCTCTATTGCCTTCTGCACATTTACACTCTCCAATACAGCAGGTGGCAGTATACAACTACTTGTTTTTTGAGTCGCCATTAAACACACGTGAAGAAGAGAACAAGGAAGTTAACCTTCGCGCTACACCTAATACTAGTAACATTTTGATTAAAAAAAAACAAAAAGAGTCAAGAGTAACGAGCACGCATGCCTTCCTACTGGGGCGTGCTACATACAGACAGAGATTTCAGGGTAGACAGACAGTACTGATGACGTACTGTCTTCTGTAATTGATTGGATTGATTGAATCGGATCGGCTCCCCAGCACAGAACGATTGTGTTCTCACTGATCAAAATGATCCAGATTTTGGGGTTCTCGGGAAACAGTCCTGCGGCCCTAATGTGAATGAACTGTTGGAATGTGCTAGAAAGTCATTAGGAATTACATATTTAAAAATTAGTAAATACTCAAGCAGTTCGAAAGACCAAAAGAAAGACCGTTCTGTTACTGAGAACTGAACACCCGTTTCCCTGTATGTTCTACAGTAACGGTACAAATCAAACTAGCGCCTGGAAAGTCACACTTCCACTCCCACCACTGGTCCCCGATGCTTGGACCCAATCCTGAATTTCTGAGAAATCAATAAAGCAGACCGTAAACTATACATCCTGTATAAAACCAAGCCCAAGGTTTAAGGAAACTGGCTAGAAAACCTCAACGCTTCACTCCTCTGACCTTCAGACTCGTTCCTATCGCAGCTCCTGTAAGTCCTCATAAAAGTGCATTAGTCCAGCAGTGTTTTCTGTCTCGGCTGTGATTCGTGCACAAACACACTTTTGTCCCCAAGTCTTCTACGAGAAGTCCCCTGAAAGCCCTGCGTGCATGCATGCAAGGTGTGTGTTCTGTCTGGTTGGACGCAACCACAATCCCATACTTTGTGCGTTTAAGACACGGAGCAAGACGTGGCGCCTCTGTTTGCTTACGCGATACAAAGACGCATTCCTCACTCTGGATGAGGAATTGCTCAAGTGAGTCTGAAAACAAGGGGCTGCTAATGGCACGTGGACAGACCGATGAGGGAGGGGACGTCTCGGCTTAACGCAGTCCAGACAGTCTGCGCTAAGATGGACGAGAAGGAAAAAGATAAGATGGCATCAAAGCGGTGAGGGTCAAACGGCTTGAAATCGAAGTGAAGCGCTACAGCAATATAATTCATATAATCTTGGGACCGATCTTCTTGGAAATGAATCCACTGTATCTGTATCAGTAAAACTCCATATATCACGTTCTGAGCGCACAATGCATGCTTTGTACGTGTTATCTGCAGAGGGCAGGTCACACTTGCGCTGTAATAGGTTACGGCCTTTTTTCATCCGAGTTCAAGGTCAAGGTTTTCGATTGTGTGCCGAGGTGACGGCTGTGCATATTTGCTCCTTGAAGCTGGAGGAGTTCTGCGTCAGTGAGCTGCCGCCGTTGCTGCCCTGCCTCGCGTGGTGGATCATTAACCTGAGGCGTTGCACAACGACCTGTTGAAACTGTGCAAACTTTATTAACTACACAAGCCTGGGAGCTGCTATCTGCACAGTGGAAGGAGGGGGGGGGTAATCATCATCGACTAGATTCACACACACACACACTCATATGCACACTTATCTCCTTTTACTTTCCCTGTTGCATAAACCTGATTCTTTCCTTTCTGTTCTCCTGTTTCATTTTTCTGCTCCGATCGTATCCAGTGCTCTTTGCACGGACAGACACAATGGCGGCAACAGCAGGCGATTCGGCACGGAGACACCGAGAGGTGCCCTACTATTATCAATTACATAAATAAATACCAGAAATGCAGTAAGGCATGCAGAGCAAGCGAGCCGGCTGTGCGCCAGGGCATTTCTCAAATCATGACCAACCCTGCCATGACTGTTTTTTTGTTTTTTTTTGACTGACACTTAAGCAATACAGCATTTTTTTTTTATTGCTATTATTTCGTTTTCAGTCAGTATTATTAAATCGTATGTATAGATTTGTAAAAAATAAGTCAGGAAAGTTGTCAATGACTGCAAATATATTGCTGATTAAAATCAATACCTTTTTTCATAGAGGTAATTATAATAATTAGGTGGCAGAATGTAAGTCAAACTATTCTGAAATCGCTCCAGGAATAATGACTGGCTGGAATCTGGGAATCAAGCGTAAGCCAGGCTATTACAGGACACGATACACTATAAAACCAGACACTCATTCACACCTAGGAGCGGTTTACCATAACCAATCCGCCTACACACTTGCATTTGGAAAGTTTGGAGAAACACTAGAGAACCCAAAGGAAACCCACGGAGACATAACTCGAGCTTCAAGCTCAGAGATTTGACCCTGTGAGGTGGAAACACCACCCGCTGAACCGCCGCAACTGAAACTGAAAATATACGGCATGGAAGGTATACCATATACACAAGTCTGAGTATTGTCAGATCAGTCATGTGCCTCATGCATGAGTCAAACCTTAAGCCAAACTATGGGGCCTGTTGGCTTTTAGGGCATTTTTCTCAAAATAAGGATTGTTTCCGAAAAAGTCTGGTTCGTTTTTGGTCAATGAGAACACAATCGTTCCGTGCTCGGATCAAATCAGATATGAAAGCGGACTGTTCCTGAGAACAGAAGTGCTTGTCTGTCTCCTCCGAAATCTGTGTGTGCATAGCATGCTCCAATCTCATCCTCTGATCTACACAGCCATAGCTGATGAAGTAGAAAAAAAACGCCAGAGAGTCACCTTTGACATTTAACCCGGGATATCGATATTATGAGGCAAAGCGTGAAAATTTACTTTCTTGTCTTGTGTTTAATGGCGGCTCAAAAACCAAATAGGTGCCACCTGCTGTATCGGAGAGTGCAAATACGCAAGCATACCTGGGAACGAAGACCAAAAACAATGCGAACGACGGCCAGTGGGGGGGCAATCATTCCTGGTCACCAGCACAATTACACCAAGCGCCAACACAAACCAAAACCGATCATTACTCCTTTCTGATAAGTAAACGTTGTCCGAGTCAGCTCTGAGAAAATGTTAGAGGTTCAGGTAGCATGCCAAGCCCAGCTGAAGTGGCTGAAACGAACGCTGCTTGGTCTGCACAGGTCACCCGAGTGCACGGCCACTCGGTATCGCGCTGCTACATCTAAGATGGCCACTGCCGGGGTGAGTGTTAACACTTCGGCTTATTTATTTCTGGCCTTATCACTTCCGCTAACTGGACTTAGCTTGGCGTTGGGTTACACTCGGCTGCTTGGCATAGATATTTCTAGAGCTCAGACAGGCTGCTTTCAAAACAGCCAGGCTGGGAAAGACGCAGAGCAGAGCTACTTCATGGAAGTGGAGTGGGGAGGTAATAAAGAGAAGTGGGCTTTAACGAGCAGGGGGGCTTTGGTGATATGCAAGACCATCAGCTTGACAGGAGAGAAGTGTGTGAAAATGTGAGTCAAATGTCATCTAGTAACTCTTAAAGAAAAAAAAAAGCATAGGTGGTCATGTTCCAATAATATTGAATGCTGCTATCGACACTCGACTCAAACAGGTACAATAACTGCTACAATAACTTTCTGCTTTTTTCTGTTAATATGACAATCTGTCAAATTTTTTGTCTTATCACATTCTTAAAGGAGAGAGAGGCTTGTGAGGGAACAACAGTTAATCCCTGCTATAATTTGATAAGTGACACAGGGGGGACTAACTTGTATTGTGGGTGTAACACGATCCACCCATCCATCACCTATAGCGCTTATTCTGGGTAGGGTCGCCGGAGCCTGGAGCCTAGCCCAGGGAACTTAGGACACAACGCGGCGTACACTCTGTGGAAGAGCGCCAAAGCACTGTAAGGCACAAACACGCACACACACTCATAATACCCGTTCATATGCTACGAGCAATTTTGAAAATGCCAATCGGCCTACACCGCATGTTTTCAGAAACTCGAGTACCTGGAAGTAAACCACCAAGCACAGGGTTTTTAAAAAAGTTGATCACTGCAATATTTGGCATATTGCTATGGTATAAGAGGAATAAAACACTTGGGGACATGCTGTTATTGATAATAATCCACTTCATCAATTATGTTGTTTGTTTTTCTGTTAAAGCTCCACAAGGAGAGTCGTGTCCTTTATGTAACCTCATATTTAAAAATGGTTATGACTGGTGGCTTTCATGAAGAAGACGAGTTTGGAGGTTATCCTCATTCTACAGCTTGTAGAACGAAAATCAGGCACACTCCTCCAGAATATAATGTTATATGTACTCATACAATAAGGAATTGTAAAACAAATTAATACATGTCAGTTTAATGTTACTGCAGGAATCCCGTCATTTAACTACAAAACAAAACAAAACAAAAAAAAAAAACATTTTAACTGCATGATAGTTGACCAGTTGCATCATCATCAGGGGTGCTGTTACTTTTTAACAAGCTGCACCAATTGACTTTAACGTGCTTATCGATCTCTAACTCATTCCCTCCCTGCATGCTCTTGTAAAAAGGTTATAAACCTTAACCGTAGTCATTTCAAAATTGATGATTTTTGATAAAGCAAAGGCTTTTTGTCTCGTACCCGAGCCAAGCTAAAAACCCGTAATTTTACACTAAATGTATACTAGGACAAGCAGTAGAAAACCTTTTACACTACGGGTCTTGTGTAACCTCGACACCCAACGGTGCAACAATCCCCTACTGCGCGAGTGTATGGAATGCTCTGGGAAAGAAAAAAGAAAAGAAAAAAAAAAAGGGAAAAAAAAGTTGAGAATCGGTCCGAGGCACATAAAAAGCCCTGTCTCGGGTTGCTCAAGTTCAGCAGCCAGTCTGAGAGGTGTTTAATAAAGCGGGAATAGTACTGCACACTTTGGTTCACCCACCACCCCCCCTCCCTCCCCTCCACACATAACACACACACACACACACACACACCCACCCCCGCTCTACTTAGGGAAATGGCTGTTTGCACTGGTTATTGGCCCGGGGAGTCACTCGTTCCAGTTTCTGTCCAAAGAAAACAATGGTCCTGTCACAGAAACATGACATGGTGCTTCAGGCCGTGCTGCATGCAGAAGGTGTTTAGTTTTAATGTGTGACATTTAGGACGAGCAATATGTTTCATATTAACCATCAAATAAGGAAAGTTTTTTTTTTTTTTAATAAAACAGCAAACTTGAATGCACAACCATAAGACTTTAATTTAGTTAAATTTAACACTAAGTTACTTTATCTTAGTTATTTGAAATACTGTACAGGATAATTCACCCCTGTTATCTTTAGTTTAAAACTGTGACAGAGGTAATGCACAACTACAGAGTTAATCCGAAAACTGTAAACAAATTAATCTGTCAATATAGGCTTAACATCGTTAATTCGCCACTTAGAGTTCATTTGTGAGTCTGACGAGTTTATGCTAATTACACACTATAGCACAGTTAATTATGCACTAAAGGTAATTCGCCACTAAGAGGAAAATCACAAGTGAACCAAAGGAAGGTTTGATTCGGGACTATAGAGTTAATTCAACATTACAGGTATAACAAACTTAATTCATCACCATATGTTAATTCAGTGCTGATACAGAGCTAATATGGATTATAGACTCAATCCAGCCTGTTACTGTGTTATATACATAATTCAGCAATGTAACAAAATTAATTCCCAACTAACAAGTGTATCAAGGTTTAATTCAGCACCATAGAGTTAATTCCAAACTGTAACAGTTATTTCACCACTACAGAGTTGATTTAAGAGCATGCCGAGTTTATTTACAACTAAGTATTAATTCAACACTGTAACAGTGAATTAAGCACAAGAGATAATTTCCCACTAAGAGAGCAAATTCACACGTGTATCCAGGTTTAATTCAGCACTATAGAGTTAATTCTACATTGTAACAAAATGTATTCACAACTAAGTGTTCATTCAACTGTTAATTCAGCACCGCAACAGCATCATTCAATATAAGGACTGAATGTTAATTTAAGATGGCAACAGAGTAAATTCACCTCTGCTGGGTTAATTCCAGAGCATGCCAAGTTTATTTACAACTAAGTGCTAATTTAACACTGTAGCACTGTTAATTACACACTAGAGGTAATTTGCCACTAAGAGTAAATTCACAAGAGCATCAAGGAAGGTTTAATTCAGCACTGGAGAATTAATTCCACACTATAACAAACTTAATTCCTCGTCAGGTGTAATTCAAGACTGTGGCAGGGCTAATTCAGAACTACATAACTAATCCAGCACTGTTACTGGAGTTAACTCACATGTGTATTACGCTTTAATTAACCTTTATATAATTCATTCTAAACTGTAACAGGGTTAATTCAGCTCTTTAACAAAATTAATTCGTGTTAATCCAACACCGTAACTGTATTAATTCGCCACTGCAGAGTTAACCTGTAACAGTATCATGGTTTAATCCCTTACTAAATGTTAATCAATTAACTAAATGTTTAATTAAGACTATATAGAGTTAATTCAAGAGCAGGCCGAGTTTATTTACAACCAAGTATTCATTTAACACTGCAGCACTGTTAATGAATAATTCGACACTAAGAGTAAATTCACAAGTGTATCAAGGAAGGTTTAATTCAGCACTATAGAGTTACTTCTACACTGTAACAAAATTAATTCACAACCAAGTGTTAATTTAACACCATGACTGTGTTAATTCCTCACTAAAGAGTTAATCCGCAGGAGTACACTGGTTTAATTCCTTATTAAAGTTTTACCTTACGATGGTAACAGAGTTAATTCAACACTGTAAGAGTTCATCCGTGAGTGTATGGAGGTTTAACTTCCACCTAAATGTTTATTCAAGATTCACAAGAAAGACTATGAGAAAGTTGAATCCACTGCTAAAGAGTACATTTAAAAGTGAAACTAATTCACTAGTATTAAGGTCATTTCTAAACTCTGAGTTAATGAATTTCTAGAGTTTATTCAAGGCGGTAAGAAGTTTAATGCAAAACTTAATGCAAGTATTAAGAGTTAATTTAAGTTTAACAGAGCTATGGTTCATTCTCGACTGTAACAGAGTTAACCCACAAGTAATAATAAATGAATAAGTGTATCAAGCCTGCTGTAGTTCAGCTGACTGTAACATTCTGCACCGGACCCTTTATTTTAACACCGTGATCATCCGTGAGATTTGGGGTTAAGTGTGTAAAACTTTAAGAGAGAGAGAGAGAGAGAGAGAGGTGACTCACAGGTAGTAGGTGAAGGCGCTGAGGCCGCTCGGCACGGAGCTCAGCCCTCTCCCGGAGCAGTCAGCGCCGCCGTCTCCGTCGCAGCGGCACGCGGGCGCGCACACGGCCGGAGTGGACGCTGCCTGAGCCGCGGCGCCGCGCACGCACAAGCCGAGAACGAGGATCCGGACGGCGAGCGCGTGCATCATCATCATCATCATCATGGCTTTTTTATTTATTATTGTTATGTTTAAGGTTGCTGCAGGGCAGCTCCGGAGACTAAACCGCTCCCACCGTATCCGTATCCTTCCGTTTTTTTTTTTTGTTTTTTTTTTAAGAGTTCAATCTGGGGGCGAGTTAACGGACACGAAACTAGAGTAGGTATCCGCGTCTTTGTTTATCGGCGCAAAAATCGGAACGCGCGCTCCGCTCTCACCCACAGCAGGGCCGGTGAGCGGGCGCGTTCATGCCGCGCTGCCTTCGACCGCACTGAGCACCTTTCCCCGTGGGTTTTCCGCTTTTGTTTTTCTCCAACCAAAACAAGACCGCACACCGAGCCGCGCTTCCCCGAACGTTCCCCGAACAAGGTGACAAAACGACGAGGAATTAAAGACAAGCGCCTCCGTGCTGGTGTTGGTGTTGCTGCTGGTGGTGAAGGTGAATTGTTGCTGGTGGTGTTTTCAACGCGTTTCCATAGAAAAACCCAGTCGCGCGATATCCTCCTCCCGTGGGCTCGTGCAGCACCCGCGCGCGCCTGCCCCGCTTTCTGCTCGCTCGCTTTCTCTCTCTCTCTCTCTCTCTCTGCTCGGGACAGCCAGCTACGCACGAGCTGCTGAATATGCTAATGAGCTGCTTCATTATTCATGAGTTCTCAACAAGCTGTAGAGGAGGGAAAGTTTCTTCCATAGCCAGTCAGTGTCCTGTTCAACCAAAGAGGGAATAATCAAAATAAATCCACACAGCAAAGTGCGTACAGTACACGGTTTGAAAAGCATTCTGTAAGACTGAATAATCTACTGTAACATTTAATGAACACACAGTTTTGGACTGCAATATTAAACTCCCACCTAAAAATGTTAGAAAGCACTAATTCAGCACTGGTTTTAACTGGTTTCAAGGCCCTAACACATTAAAAGTGATGCAAGCAAAATGAAATTTATTCATTTTGGCAAACACTTTATCCTGTCCAAGGTGGCGGGGGATCCCGGGAAAACTAGACGTGATGCCCAGTTACCAATTTCATAATTTTTGCTATGACTCGCAACAAATGAACAAGTTATGGTTAGTCATACAGCATGTTTATGGCTTCCCTGGGTGTGTCAGCTTTAAGTCTTGGAAGCTTCGTAGTTTGGCAGCTTGGGCTACTTTTTTTTTTTTTTTTTGCATGCTCAAAAATTTTGTTGCAGAGCTACAACTTTTTATAACTCATATTCAATTCAATCCAGTTTTATTTATATAGTGCTTTTAACAACGGTCATTGTCGCAAAGCAGCCATACAGAATATGTTCGAAAAGTGTGAGGAAATAAGCTTATCTTTTTTAACATTCATTCATTCATGGTCACAGGAAGCCTGGAGCCTATCCCTATCCCAGGAAACAAGGCACAGGGCAGGGTACACCCTGGATAGGGTGCCAATCCATCACAGGGCACACATGCGCACACCTGCAGGCAATTTTGAGAATGCCAATTAGTCTAATCTGCATGTCTTTGGACTGTTGGAAGAAACCTGAATACCTGGGGGAAACCCACCAAGCACGAGAACATGCAAACTCAATGCACACAGATCCAAGGCAGGAATCGTGCCAACCTTGAGGAAATATGTATAAATTATAATTATCAGCTTGTCCCTGATGAGCAAGCCAGCTGTGACAGTGGCAAGGAAATACTTCCTGAGATGGCAATAGGAAGAAACCTTGAGAGGAACCAGACTTAACAGGGAACCATTTTCATTTAAGTGATAACAGATAGCGGGGATTGATCTGCAGTCATAATGTGTAGAAGTTCATACTTTTTCAGTATAACAGGAAAAGTGTTTAAGTTAATATAAAGAGGCTCAGGTACAAAACTGCTGGTGGGAATTTCAGTCCAGAACTATTAAGCAACTGCAGAAAAACTGCCCGCATCAGTCGAGAATATCTTCATGGTCAAGTGGAACTGTCCCCAGTAACCACACGCATCTCAAGCAGAACACATGGGGGGGCCATCCTCTGCAGCGAGCCAGAGGCCTCCATGCGACGAATAGGTCCAGTATATGTTTCCATGGCCCTATTCATGGGCATTCGTGGCCTTCTATAATCAGACATAGGCACTCGTAGACAGCCAAAGGGTTACAGAAACCCACAGAGACCTATGGCAGGGTGAAGGCAGAGCAGCGGTGTAATTGTGGTCGCAATTATGGGAGCTACGGTAGCACCTACAGCATACTACGATTAGCTAGGATAAGCAACAGCTACAGAGTGCTATAAATTGGCTCTTATGTTACAGTAAAGTGCCAGGATTGTGACAAATACACATTTAATCTGTTACTGTAGGTCTTGCGACAGGGAGCCATAGCACTATCATAGAACATGTTAAAGTTAATCCATTATCCATGGTATTTCCATAACTAATTTTTTGTGCGTTTCCATGATGCCACTTAATTTCATCTTAGCTCTGCTGTAGCACTCTTTCATAGCTACGGTATGCCGTAGCTAATGATGTCAGAGCATGTCAGAGCCACAGCAATCCATGAAATTTAAACCCATTCATAGCAAAAATCATGTAAGTCAGAACTGGGCACGAGCTGAAATAGGAACAGGACAGGGCACAAAACACGCAATCAGCCATAACATTAAAACCATTAAAAAAAACTTAAACCCAGGATTGTGTAGGTTCCCACTGTGTCACCAAAACAGCTCCGACCCCTTAAGGCATGACTCCACAAGACTTCTGAAGGTGTGCTGTGTGAACTGGCACCAGGACATTATCAGCAGATCCTTTAAGTTGCAAGGTGTGGCCTCCATGGATGAGACTTGTTTGTCCAGCACATTCCATGGATGCTCGATCGGATTGAGTTCTGGGGAATTTGGAGGCTGAGTCACCAACCTTGAACTTTTTGCCTGCTAAAACCCATACACAGCAAACTTTAATGCAGTGTGTCCTAATACCATTCTATCATAACCAGCATTTACTGTAATTCTTTTTCAACAATTTGTGCTGCAAGTATATCATCATATCATATATTTTTTTACTGTATGACGCATAACTACACAATTACAAACTAATAATGAGAAGTAATGTCTCCTGCAGAAGATCTCAGACACTGTCAGAGCATGCATTGTTGAAAGTAAATGCACCCCTCAATGCAACTCTTCAAGCAATCAGGATGCACATACCATTTCATTCTGTTTCAAATTTCTAGTCTCATTAACATGTTTGTTTCTTATAACAAACAGTCGTATCAAGTTTTTGATAGTGTTATAATTCAAAGTTTTTGCAGGAAAAACTCAAATTATGCTCTAGACAATTTTCTTACAATAATTTAAAACATTACAAAATGACATTTATATTCAGTCACTCTATTGGTCACTCACACAGTGACTAAGGTTTTTAAGTAACACTTGTCAAAGTAAAAATTGACCTTCACCGGGCATGTATAGCACAATATGGTACAAATACGGTAACACACACAAGATTACTGTGGATTAATTAAATGTATTTATAGCATGCACACACGTATAGCTGTCTGCATGATTTAAATGAAACATAATTCATCAAACCAGGCCACCGTCTTCCATTTCTCCATGGTCCAGGGCTGATGCTCACATGCCCATTGTAGGCACTTTCAGCAATAGCATGGGCAAGCTGACCAGTCTGCAGCTACACAAACCCCATACACAGCAAGCTGTGATGCACTATGTGTTCTGACACCATTCTCTCAAAGCCAGCATTAATGTTTTCTGCAATTTGTGCTAGATTTGTAGCTCTTTGGACCAGACAGACTAGTTTTTGCTCCGCACACTAATCAGTGAGCCTTGGCTGCCCATGACCCAGTTACTGGTTCAGCCATCACAGTTTGCCCCTAATTAAAGTTGGTCAGATCCTTAAGTTTGGCTATTTTCCCTGTTTCCAACACATCAACTTTGAGAACTAACTCTTCACTTGCTGCCTAATATATCCCAACCATTGACTGCTCCCTTAGATAATTAGATAGTGTTACAGTAAACCTCGGATTGCGAGTAACGCGGTTTGCGAGTGTTCCACAAAACGAGCAAATATTTTTAATAAATTTTGACTTGAAAAACGAACAAGTCTTGGTTTATATGGTTTCTCTTGGTTTTTCTTTCTCTTGCGCTGCGGAATTGTGGGTAATCGTCTCCCCTGCTGGGTCTTAGTGCGCGTCTCTCACTGGTATAATCAACATCCGTGTACGTGTGCACTGTTTACTATAACACTGTGACCACGTGTGTGCGTGTAAGTGTGTGTGTACAGTGTGCGTGTACTGTTTATTATAACACACGTGTGTGTGCGCTGTAAAGCAAAAGAAAGTCTCATTAGAGAGGTTGAAGATCCATTTTCTCCCTCTCTGTCGTTATGTGTGTGCGCGTAATTTGATACCGTGCCCCTTCTCTCACACACACACACACACACACACACACACACTCTCGCCTTTACACCCCCCCACCCCCTCTTGGCTTCAGACACACACACACACACTCTCTGCACTACACAGAAACACTGCTCTGTTGCGATTCTTTTCAAAGGTAAAGTGCAGGTTCATTTGTTTGTTTGTTTCACTTGACAGCAGTGATTCCGTTAGTAGGCACTCACGCAAGTGTCATTAGCAATGTTTCTTGCTAATTTTTCCGACAAAACAGTCTTTCCGTTGGTGTGTGTGTGTGTGTGTGTGTTTGTTTGAAATTCAAGTAAGAGAGGAGAAAGGTTTACTGTGTAAGATGAGCAGGGGGAGACGGGAGGAGCTGATTCCTTCTCTTACTTCACACACATACACAAACACACACATACAGAGACACACACACACAGCGCCTGCGCGCATAAACGGAAACACTTATCTGTCGGGATTTATTTTTGACTTTTTTTAAAGGTAAAGTGCAAGTTAATTTGTTTTATTTTTACTTTATATTTTGTATCAATTATTTTTATGTATTTATTTTTTGGGGCTGTGGAACGAATAATTTGAGTTTCCATTATTTCTTATAGGAAACTTTGCTTTGATTTACGAGTGTTTTGGAATACGAACCTGCGTCTGGAATAAATTATGCTCGTAATCCAAGGTTCCACTGTATTCACTTTCTGTCTGTGGTTTAAATTTCACACCACTCTATGGTAATGAATACTCACACACTCACTCATTGTCTATACCACTTTATCCTGTGTACAGGGTCGCTGCAGGCCTGGAGCCTATCCCGGGAGACTTAGGGCACAAGGTGGGGTACACCCTGGACAGGTTGATCGCAGGACACACACTACAGGCAATTTGGGAATGGCAATTAGCTTAATCTGCATGTCTTTGGACTGTGTGAGGAAACCCTACAAACACGGGGAGAACATGCAAACTCCATGCACACAGACCTGAGGTGGAAATCAAACCCAGAACCTGGAGGTGCAAGGCGGCAGTGCTAACCACTAAGCCACTAAGCCAAATAATCTACTAATCTACTAATCTAAATATAATAAAGTGCACACTCTACAATAAAAGTACAACTAGTACAACTAATAATAAAAGCTGTCTATTTAAGAAATTTGTATGCGTTGGCCTGTGTACATAGCACAGGGGTTAAGTTGTTGGACTACTGATCAGAAGATCAAACCCCAGGACCACCACGTTGCCACTGATGGGCCCTTTAGCAAGGCCTTTAACCATCAACTGTTGAGATGTATAATGAGATATGCTCGTGATGAAGGCATCTGTGTGTGTGTGTATAAAACCCCATGTTATTTTTATTACATCATTAATGAGAGCTACGTACACATACAACACATTGCTCAAGTCTAATATAATAGTTTTACTATCGAATCATAGAGAGATATTAGATATTAACCCCCGTCTAATCATAATAAACCAGCACTTATCTTAATAACTCTTTCAGCATTACGTAATCAAAACTATTGTGTAAAATTATGAATGTTGTTATGAAGTTATGAAGGCTTAATGTACTGTAAATATTTATTTTTTCACTGTATTAGTCTTGCCATGTGAATTACATTTAACACACTCCAACTTGTCAAGTAGAACAGAGCAGGAAATCATATTGGGGAGTGAAGTATGTCGTCTGTAATGGCAGATTTTTCAACTTCAAACCGGTGCTGGAGTTATTTAGAGTGAAGCCTCCTGGACTTTCTTCATTCCGGTATTACTGTCTGTGTTAACTTTAAAAGCCATCAAGAAGCTACATGCACACACACACACACACAGACAAACATGCTCCACTGTAGCACTTCAGGGATTAAGCATTCTGACTCAGAAGCGGACATGCCAGAGAGAGAGAGAGAGAGAGAGAGAGAAAGAGATTAATGTTTGGCCAGTCTGCTTCTTAGCTGTAAAATCTTCCATATATGTCATGTCACTTCGATGCAGTCACTGCTGCACTGACGTAAGGTTTATCTAAATGAACTAAAGCTTGCTTTTACAGACACAGATTTGTCTAGACCTTGCAGCATTATCTTATCTTTCAATGCTATGCCCTGCTCTTTTATTATCATATTAAATTGGATGTTATTTTTTCCACCGTAGGCTTTTAAATCACATTTCTTGCTACGCACAGTCACCTTAGTGGCAGATTAATGTCGGGAGGAGGAATGGTATTGTATTTAGTCTGGTTCAGGGAAGATGCTCGATCTTTTAGTCAGCTGCTTAAGAGATACCAGACTTAATATTTCACTTATTCACAAATTTTCTCGAACCCCTTGAGACTTGAACGTCCTCATATCTTGACATTTTCTCCCATCTACATTGTCTATACACTACATCCTTGTATGATTCTCACGAAGACCCGTTAAGTATGATTCTTTCGCCAGACTTCCTTCTTCCTGTTTAAAGACAGTGATTAAATTTGTGATATCTGGTGCTAAGAAACAGAAACAGTGAAGAGAAATTGCGATGGAAACAACAGTACAGCCCAGGTCTCATGTTGATCAGTTGTTCGGCACTATATTGACAAATCATATGGACATATCTACTTAGTTTCAAAGAATTGGAGTTAGGTTAACTTTTTTTCCCCCCAACTTGTCATCACATTATTCCTGCTATAATGCGAATAACGATGACATGCGAGTTGCTCGGGTTTGAGACGACAAACCGGACATGTGGGATTCATTTCCAGCAGCGGTCGCAGCTCCCATTCACTCTCAGTATTTAGGCCTGTGTCCAATCTGTAGCCTCAGTGTGTGTGTGTGTGTCTGTGTGTGTAGCCTCATAAACTGCCAAGTGTTCCTCAGGACAGGAAGGGCCCGCGAGGCAACAGGGTTTCATGCAAATGTCATTTGCATAAACAGCAGCAGAGGGGAGCAGTGAAAAAGGCGCTTGTGCTACTTGTTATGACAGACGGCTGGATGAGGAAAAGCCGCGGACGAGAACACATTTGAATGGCACATCAAGATTCCCATACAGACGCTGACTATCAAGACAGTTATCAAAGTTGTGTGTGTATCTACATGTGCGAGTGTGTGTGTGCGTGAGAGAGAGAGAGACAGAGAGAGACAGGGATCAAGAAAGGGTCACAGGACACCTATTACATGGAAAAAATATATTTATAGATTTTTTATCTTAATAGACCAGTTCGACCAGCTGAGTGACACTTCGTTTTGATTTAATCATCTGTGATTCACTGAACGGGATTCTTCACTGTGGTTTATGCTGTTTGTGATTAAGCATTTAGCTACAACTTGCTTGGCTGGACATCAAGTAAACTATGATCATTTTGTACGCACTTGCTGTCTTTTGCTTTTTAATGTTAATTATTAATACTATTATTGTGTTTTAAAATTATAGTTATCATGACAAATTACTATTCTTCTTCGTTGACGTGTATAATATATATATGATTTATTATTTGGTGACTAACAGAAGCGGAAAGGCGGGAACGGACTTGCATTTTGTTATTGATTTAAAGATTCTCTGAGGAAAACTGAAAAGTATGCAATGTCAAAAAAAAATATATGGAGCCTGTCTCAGGGGACTGAGGGCACTAGATGGGGTACACCCTGGACAGGGTGCCAATTCATTGCAGGGCACACAAGCACTCACATACACACACTAACATGTAACAGTCTAACATGTATGTTTTTGGACTGTGGGAGGAAACCAGAGTACCCAGAGGAAACATGGGGAGAGCATGCACAACCCCGAGGCGGGACTAGAACCCTCGTCCCTAGAGGTGCAAGGCGACAGTGCTAACCTGCGCCAACAAAAAAAAGCATAATTCCTGATATTGTGGTGTTTTATGTTTATGTTTATTTATAATGTATGGAAGGAATCTCCAGTGTCAGTGTTTTGTAACAGTTTTTCACTACAAGTAAACATCTGTTTTTCCTGTAATAGGACAAGATCTGTTTTTCTCATATAAACCTTTCTTTGTTATCCCTGAAATAATCGGACACAATGACCTTTTTTTTTTGCTCTGTAGGGAGGTTTTCATCTTAAAGAAGCTTTTTCCTTATTAGTTTTTTTTTTTTAATTACAAAATGTAGGTGATAAGATTGACTCATGAGTGGAAATTAATTTACAGCTGCTGTAAAAGGAAATATGTCTCACAGTATTTAAATGGAGTTATAAATGAATAAAAAAATATGACAGATAAATGAAATTCTTAGCAAATTACTGTGATGTAACAGGGAAAAAGAACAATTTCCAGACAGTTATAGGAATTCTGATTTGTGTCCGTCTGTATCACACCACAGCGTCGTTGATTATTTTCCTTTAACAGCTTGTCCTTCATTTCAAAAAGGCGCTTGCTTTAAAATGAAAAATTCTTATAGATTAACTAAACATACAGTGGTGTGAAAAACTATTTGCCCCCTTCCTGATTTCTTATTCTTTTGCATGTTTGTCACACAAAATGTT
>JAOVVA010000037.1:5873899-5894861 GCA_028565275.1 Leiocassis micropogon | reverse complement strand
CCCTCCTGTCATTTAATCCTCGTTATCCACCACCAGCACAGTTGACTCATCCCACTTCCCTCCACCTAATCCATCCGGAGCATGCCGGATAAGTTCTCTCCCTTGGCCCACAACACGAGGCTCATAAGACTGGAATCATCATCAGCTCTGTGCAGGAACATATTTTCACTCATTCCTGTAAATTAATAAGTGCACTTGGGTTTACACACACACACACACACACACACACACAAAAATGAGGCGTAACGAGCATGATGTGAGTTCATCTGCCAATAAAGCAAAGGCGGGAAAGTGCTGGATGTTAATCATCAATAAGCATAAATATCGTATAAGTGATTATCTGTCGTCATTCTTCTTATATTGAAGCGGAATTACAGGAAATGATGAAAGCAAAAGGAGGAATGAAAGATATTTTTTTCTAGTGCTATGTTTCTTGCACTAGACATCATGGTGGCTTAGTGGTTAGCGCTGTCACCTTGCACCCCAAGGGTCGAGGGTTCGATTTCCATCCAGGTTCGATTCCCGCCATGTGCAAGGAGTTTGTATGTTCTCCCCGTGCTTGGTGGGTTTCCTCCGTGTACTCCGGTTCCTTCCAACAGTCCAAAGACATGCTAATTGGCGTTCCCAAATTGCCCACTAGTGTGTGATTGAGCGTGTGTGTCCCCTGTGAGGGACTGGTACCCTGTCCAAGGTGTACCCTGCCTCGTGCCCCCCGTGCCCCTGCATACAGGATAAAGCGGTATAGACGATGAGTGAGTGAGTGAGTGAGTGAGTTTCTTGCACTTTCTTGTTGTTTTTCAACTGTTTTTACAAACCTTTTTGATATGCATCACAGAAAACATTACATCCTTTAATTCCTATTGTTTTGTGAATGTGTTTACAGGAAAGCAAATGTTAAATGTTATTTAAATGTAACAATTTAAATTTCATATATTGTAATAACTCTTAATTGCTTCTGACTGAAAAACAACTCTAAAGGTCACTGATTTACAGAAATATGCAGAAATATTTTGTCATTTCATTTTCATATTTAAAAAAAAATACTGATAAAAGATGATATTATATTTTATTACCTTGTACACTTTTTTAAACTATTATTGTCATTATTATTATTAATATTATTATTAATAGTAGTAGTATTATTGTTATTTTATAGCTTACATGGGAAAATGACTGTTAAGACAAAATAAATGAATCTTCATTTATATGATGCAGAACAAAATTTCCCAGCAGTAATTTTTTTGTAGTTTTGAATTTAATACAAATTCATATGCAACCAATTTCCAATCATGTTTAACAATATGAAATTTAAAATACTTCCTATGTGCTAGAATAATTATTACAGGTCTGCCATTAACTAAATAATGAATGTCCATTAAAAAAAAGAAGAAGAAGAATCTAAACCTCACTTCCATAATTAATTTCACGACACTAAGTCCAGGAAACTCCTGATAAATGCTGACTTCTTTTAAGGTGTATTTGATTGGTAATTGGTAATTTCCAAGTAAAGGAAATTGATCTTTTACAGCTTTGGTGACTGCTATCATCCCAATAGCTCAGCAAATGACTTTCATGGATGTCTTTATTTCTAGATTGAAGAATTTCTGACCTAAGGACCTTTTTATTTATACAGGACCGAAAAGTGTTGTCCAGATGTAACACACATCCATCTTACTTTTATTACCGCAATGAACGCTCACTTAGGGCCATCAGAGGGCAAGAAGCGACGATCACTAGGTGGTGCTCTTCATCTTTTCTGGCTGCTGGCTGTCCTTCACAAATAACAGGATTCTGCACAGATGAGACACAAAAACAGTCAGTTTATGACATATATGCTCACAATACTGTTATTGTGCTGTCAAATGATCATCAGAAGACTTAGAGACTAGTGGGGTGGGTGGGTGGACAGAGAGAGAGAGAGAGAGAGAGAGAGAGAGTGAGCGAGAGAGGGTGGGGTGGGGTGCGGAGATGGACGACCAAGAGAAAGACAAGCGCATCTTTCAAATTGCTCAATTAATAGTTTCAAAGGAGAGGGAAATGACCATGAAAGTAGAAAACCGCAGAATACTTGTCGCATTGCTCAGTCAACATTACATAAATATCCCTGAGGCATTGTGGACATGTTCTCTGCTGCCATCTTTCTCCTTGTCTCATGAATGGAACAGATTTGCTGTCTTCCATGAATAATGAGCCGTTGTTGTTCGCACGATGCGTGTCTCATTCAGTAATTATACTATTTGGCCCTCATAAGTGCACTTTATTGCACCAGATGCACAGTCGTCAGGGAGCAAAACACTGATTGAAATATAGTGACCAGATGTTGTTCGGAGGTCAGCTAGCTCCAGGCGATAACCGTCATCGTCACTCTAAAAGATAAAAAAAA
This sequence comes from Leiocassis micropogon, assembly GCA_028565275.1. Classification (NCBI taxonomy): domain Eukaryota; kingdom Metazoa; phylum Chordata; class Actinopteri; order Siluriformes; family Bagridae; genus Leiocassis; species Leiocassis micropogon. The sequence continues at coordinate 5,892,478 of JAOVVA010000037.1, read as the reverse complement.
AAAAAAGAAGAAGAAGATGAGACTTGTCTTTTTTTATGCAGTCAGGCATGAAAAGGAACGCCGGTGTGGTCCTGTCAGTTACGTTTCGATTGCTTGGGTAGAGTTCTTCATGTGGTTGGCATGCTAGAGCGCTCTCCAAACCACACAGTGACCACAGTCTCAGGCAGGCTGGTAGTTATGTATTAGTCAGAATATGAAGTGTGTTTTTATGAGTAATGATGATAATGAGTTGTCATCAGCATGGACAAGCATGATACAAATATCACATGATCCATACTCGGCACTGTACATCCTTTGTGTGAGGAACGATCTTGATTGGTCTCAAGTTGCTAAGTATCTATGTCTGGTAAAAATGTTGAACAGAGTGTGGTCATGGTGGGGCAAGAACTGATTTAGTGTATGGCAGGACTTTGCTAGGGGCGGTGGTGGCTCAGGCGGTTGAAGCTCTGGGCTGCTGATCAGAGGATGTGTGGTTTAAGCTCCGCTACTGCCAGGTTGCCACTGTTGGGCACTTAACCCAATGCACAACCACTGACGTAAAGTATGATTCACAACAGTGTAGAGTGGACAGTGAAAGGGCGGACCAGGATCAGGATGCCTGGAAAGCTGACCATTCAAACTGTGGTCTACTCCTACTCCTCACTTGACCAGGACGGCCTACTGGAAAAGAAGTCCTTAGCTAGCACCAAAGTCTAAAGCTCGACTGTGGATTTGTAAAGATTGTATAGGCTCTAACTCACTTTCAGATTATTCTTCGGGATCAATCAGCCAATTAAAGTTTGAGATTGTGTAACTGAGTCAGTGTTTAGGTACATGTAGTTGGCAAAGTGGCATACTGGTTAGCACTGTAGCCTCCCACCTTCAGAGTCGAGGGTTCGATTCCCTCCTTGGGTCTTGGTGCGTGGAGTTTGTGTGTTCTCCAGGTGATTGATGGGGTACTCTGGTGCATGGAGTTTGCATGTTCTCCCCATGCTTGCGGGTTTCCTCCGGGCATTCCGGTTTCCTCCCACAGTCCAAAGACATGCAGATTAGGCTCATTCGTGTTGCCTGTAGGTACCATGGCCCTGTGTTATAGAAGATGATTGAATTAATTTGTCTAGGTATCGCAGACCCATTCACTACTACAACTCAGACATCCTGATAGAAATCATCCTTTAAATACATCAGCTACTAATACAGAATTTTAAATGGAATCCATTAAGCTAACCCCTATACATTTAATTTTTTTTTGCCTCCAAGCAGGTTTGCTATCCTGGTTAATGTAACTTGTTATCTAGCAAGACATGTGATTGCAACATTAAATACGCGAGAAAATCTAACGGCGTCATTAGGGAGACAAAAATTTAGGTATAGAGAGCTGTAATGAAGACAAATGAGTAAACCATGTTCCTGGTCAAGCTTCAGTCAAGGGTCAAGGGATGAAAAATCAATATAGATGAGGACAGTCAAGAGCAAGTCGAGAAAACCAGACAGGAAGATCAGAAAGATAACAAATGAAAAAAGGAGTTTACAGTACTTCACAAAATTCAGGTTTAGTGAGGGGGTTATATGATTGTGTACGTGATTAAGTACAGGTGTGTGCAATCTGTCTGAATTCTAGTCCTTGACGGCCATGTTTGTGTGCGGTGATGTATTCTGGGAGTTGTAGTTTAACACACACACACACACACACACACACACTCTGGCGTTGACGTGACATATGGGTGTCAGTCATAAAGTTCTCAGGTGTGTTATAGTACGTCTAGGTTAGCTGTAGGAGAAAAGCACAATATAAAAACATTCCTGCTCGCTCGTTCTACGTGTTTTCCTATTGTCTCATTTAAAATGATTTTTGTGTCAGTTCAGACATGGACTACCTGTTTACAACACGGTGCAGACTCTGACCTCCACCAACCCCCATATCCGTGACTCCTCCTGGGCTGTTCAGCTTCGGGAGCATGTGAAGAACTATCGAAAACGCAAGAATTAACTAACACAATACGATGCATGTGCACACTCACCTGACGTGCGGCACGTCCGCTCCGCTCGAGTGTCCGTGACACACACCCTGACATCAGTTCGGTTTGGTTCAATCCCAGTGGCTGTGTTCAGTATTACTTGAGATCAGGCTCCGGGTCAGATCTAAATTATTCCATTTATGATTGCTGGCCTGTCTCGAGGGCGTCTGTCTGGTTGGCTGCATTAATGAGCTGGACTAGGCCTGAGCCTCTCAAGAGTTCATGCTTCTCCTGGTTAGGCATACTGATTATTAGGAGACCAGCACAGATTGCTTTCACCTCACCTCAAGTCTAATATGATACAATGGTGTGGAATGAACATGGTTTGGAAACCCAACTTTGAAAGATGTATAGGGGAAGATAATTTTAACGATTAAGGACGCAAATGTACATCGTGGTGAGTTATTTTACTCGGATTTGACCGACTTTTCAATCATGTCACTTTTCTACAATCATGTAGAAGCTGTAAAAGGTTAAGGTGAATCAGTGTGACATTTCCTTCATGTCTATACCTAGAGAATTACCAGGCAGCAGTGTTTTTGGGATATGTGACATGAAAGGCTACTCCCCCCCGCCCCCTCCCCCCCCTTTTATTGAAGCACTAACAGTCAGCTCCATCTCCACACACATCTTCTACATGATTCTGTGAACACAAAAAGGACAGGAAAGGTTGTCTCCTAGAGCAGGCAGCTACACGACAGATCTACCAATTAGGTGACTCACAGGGCCTTGTTAACCCCCTACCCGCTCGTCTGAGCTTTTGCCCACTGCCGAGGTGCAAACATGCCGTGCTGGCGCGAGTGAAAGAAGAAGAGAACAGTCATATGCACAGACACTCGTGTTTAACTATAGGACGATTTTACGAGTCTACGCCTTGTCTACCCCGAGACGAAACCTGCACTGAAGAGCAGATCTGGTTTTTAAGGTAAGTCATGTAGAGTAATAAATAGTCTTGTTGAGAAAGAGGGAGGTGATTGCTTATGCCACGGGTTTTTCACTTTGGTCCTGGAGAAACCCCTGTTTTTGTATATTCGTGTAAGAAAAACATTATAGGAGGTTCTCCAGGACCAGCGTAAGGAGCGTGTGGCTCATACATTTCCCACCTTTGCAGACGGGTGATAAACCAAATAAAAAGGGAAAAACACAAACATCTACAGTATATTCTATATGCAAAAGTCAAAAGGCACATGTAAATAACTGCTGTAAAGCAACAATGCATTAAAAAGTTTTTAAAATACAATGAAAAGCAGTAAAGAGTAGCTTTATCCTGTGTACAGGGTCGCAGGGGCCTGGAGCCTATCCCAGGAGACTTAGGTGTGGTACACCCTGGACAGGGTCCCAATCCATCACAGAGCACACACACACATACAAACACTCACACACTCATTCACACACTATGGGGACGGCAAGGCTCGATTCCCGTCTCTGTGTGCACGGAGTTTGCATGTTCTCCCCATGCTTGCGGGTTTCCTCCGGGCACTCCGGTTTCCTCCCACAGTCCAAAGACATGCCGATTAGGCTAATTGGCGTTCCCAAATTGCCCGTAGCCTCCTGGGGAAGGCTCCAGGCCCCCTGCAGGCCCTGTGACACTGTATACAGGACAAAATGGCATAGACGATGCGTGAATGAGAGCATGTCTTTGGAGTGTGGGAGGAAACCAGAGTAAACCCACTAAGCACGGGGAGAACAGGCAAACTCCATGCACACAGACCCGAGGCAGGAATCGAACCTGGAGGTGCAAGGTGACGGTGCTAACCACTACGCCGCCTGCAGTAAATACAACATTTTTTCATGTGAAATTTAAGCACACACTCATAAGCGTGTTTTCAAAAATGTTGAATTTTGGAATTAACTAAAAATTATACGTGTTACAGTGAAGTGCGTGGAATAATGGTGTGAGATCGTGTTTATTAAATAGATTTCAATCGCACACTCATAAACGTATAAAAAAATATCTTGTACTGTACATCTTACCTCGGCCAAATACACCTGTGAAAACCTCATTAAAATTTGTCCAGTAGTTTTTATGTTATGCGTGCCAGACATAAATTATATCTTATATCCCTGCAAATAATTTTTTCGCAAATATCTGTACAGACATGCCAACTTTACAATTTTATTATTTACTGTACATACTGTATATTCTACATACTGTAGATATGCTGGTTAGGTTTACTGACCATCCTGTAGAACCAGCCTCAGTCTTTCTGAGGACTTAGTCACAGCTGCTTCCCTTTTCATGCATAAAAAAAACAGAGAAGCATTTTTTTTCTTATTTTTTTTCTTTTCGTCTAAAAAGTGGTCTTTTACATAATATTCTGCTTTCTTTTCTAGCCTACAGATATTTCCCTGTAAGATAAATTGCTTGAATTCTAATGTTTGGAAATCAAGACTGTTTTTCGTTTGTACTGACTTAATAATGAAGCCATAAAATAAACATGTATAACAAAGTTTGTACAAAAACAAAACATAACAAAATGAAGCAAAACAAAACCACAGGTTGCCTAAGACTTGTGCACAGTACTGTAACTTATTATAGAGATCCAGTTCATGTCACTGCTCGGCCTAGACCCAGTACTGATTCGTCTGTTTTTCATTTATTGAGTCTTCTTGTTACCTTTTAACTATAAAAACATGAATGCTACAGAAATTTGTGTTTTTAAATTGCGGGAGGAAAACGAAGAACCAGGAGAAAACCTATCAAGCAACATGCAAACCCGAAGGCGGGATTTGAACCCAGCGGTCAGGCCACAGTGCTAACCACAATGTCACCGTGCTGTCCAACTGTACTTAAATGCAAATGAAAATGTACATAAAATGATCACTCGTTCTCTAGTCTCTAATAGACAGAATAAATCTGCCTGCCTGATGTCCATCCCTTTCGCATCCACATTCCTTTTTGGTTTATTTGAAGTTAGACTCTGACCTAACCATTTATTTATATCAACATGAAAATTACAGCAAAGCTGGGGATCATAACTTCAAAACTGGCAGCCAGACGTAGCTGGATTGTCAGTGTAGCAGAATAAACACCAATTCCTTCAGAAAATATTCCAACAATGGGACAGCTGTGATGAATGCTTTGCTCTGAAATCTCTAGATGCTGAAATATGTTAAAATCTCTTGACTGTAAAGGCATATACTTCACATGATTTCCATATTTATTCGTTCTTTTAATAATCAGCAAGGTGGCTTAGTGACTAGCACGGTCGCCTTGCAACTTCAGTGTCCAGGTTCGATTCCTGAACATCACTCTTTTCGGTTTACAAATGTATTATACATTATTAACAATATGGTGAAATCAGTGGCGATTGGTGCAAAATTTTTATTTTGGGGGGGTGCAAACAAAATTAAAATTCAACTTTTAATAACTGCCTGTAAATAGCCATAAGAAGTGCTGGAAAAGCACAGAGTATAAGCTCGGCCCGCGATCACTCGACTGATGCTTAATTAGAAGATCAGGTCCATCTGGTCCAAGCTCTTTAACTTTTAACTTTTTTACCCGATCGCCTTGTGAAGGGGTATTTTAGCAAAGAAATTACAGAATGTTCTCTCATATTTATTTGGCTTCCACGTCAATCACTATTCAATACATTAACTAACAATCTGCTGACTGTTAATAAGACTCGTTGAGAATGGTCCAATCACATGAGCCCAAATATTTAAAAACAATATTGATTCGCTAAGAACAAAAGTGGGAGGGTTCGGGGCTCACAGTGCCTACATAGACACTCGTTTGTCCAGCGCCCCGCGTACACAAACACAAATGAAAGTGATACAGTTTAGATAATTTTTTTATTGTAAATAAATTATATTAAGAAATACAGCGGAATATTGTGACTAAATGACTTTATTTAATTAAAAAATATATATAAATTATTATGTTAAATAATTACATGTTAAAGTAGCATTCTTCTCTGCCTAACGATCAGCCATAACATTAAATCCACTTGTTTAATCCTGTATAGGTCTCCACCAAAACAGCATGGACAACTCAAGACTTCTGATGAAGGTATGCTCTGGTATCTGAAACCAAAATCAGACCAGATGTGACAAAGATTTACAGCGCTCTGCTATCTATCTTCTAGTCGTCTATGTTTATTAATTTTACTCTGGGTTTATAGATCAACGCTCTGAGACCGTGTTTAATCTATTAAAGCAGGGAAGGAGGGAAACAATCTCAGAGCCAATGAATGGAAAGCATCTTAATCTGTTCCTGGCGACTTATCACTTAGAGGTGTGAAGCATTTAAAAAGACACAGATCATGTGAGTCAGGGTCCTGTAATGTTATTTTCATGGCCAGAGCTGATGCTGGAATGGAGCAAAAGCACGTCATACTTCTCTCCTTGTGCAGCAAGTGCTTGTATGCTTGTATGAGGCCATTGAGTTTGAGTATGACTCACCTCTCTCTCTCTCTCTCTCCCTCTCCCTCTCTCTGTCTCTGGCACATGCATGCTCTTTCTCACCCTTTCTCTGTTTTTCCCCTCACTTTCTTCCTCCCTCCCATTCACAGCAAAGCCATGTGGATTCTGATCTCAATTACAGGCATCTTCTGCAAAACAAGTGTATTTACATTTTTACTGGCACAGACGAAAGAAGTCTCTTCATAAAGACCCTCATAAAAGATTGAAATTTATGAGTTCTGAAATGTCAAAAAGGATTCAATGAATTATAATAATAATAATAATAATAATAATAATAATAGTGAAAAAAAAAACAGGACTGGCACTCTATAGTACTGTAGCTGCTCATAGTGCGGTAATGAGTTTTTAATGGATTTTGGAACAATCCGATCTGAAGGTTTGCTATGGCACGTGCAGCCTGGCGATGGAGATTAGATAACCACTGTTCAGATGCAGGTGATTTGAAGCTTAGTGAAATGAAGTTCTTTTAATCATTTGATAGTTGGGATTATGATCCTCTATGTATTACATGGAAATTTTGCAACAAGCTCTGTTAGTTAGACGGTTTGGATTTATTTTTAATAACATAACAGCTTCCAGCTGCAAGGTTTTATTAATGTGCTTTGTCCTAATGCACTATTGTTTCCATAGTAACACCTTACACATTGAAATGTATGGTGGATGCTCCACATAAACATCCATCCACTGTTTATACCGCTTATCCTGTGTAGGGTCACGGGGGCCTGGAGCCTATCCCAGTGTACTTACTGTAGGACACAACCTGGATGTAAACAAATATCTTAATATTAGAAAAATGACAAAATCTTTATTTTATCCACTGATGGAACTTTATCTAGGTTTTAGTGCAAAACTGTAGGCAACACTATGTCACGAAAGCCTATTCCTCATAATATCATATTGTAAAATGAATCACTGTTGTTTGTCTCGGCTTCTTGGTTTTTCACGCAAGCGTATTCATGTCTTTAATTCTTTAATGACTTACCGATCAAGAGAACCTTCATACATCATTTCTGCGGCCAGACAAAGCTGAATTGAATTAGAATTGACCTCGATTCCAAGGAATCAACATTCTCAGAGCTACATGAGGTTCAGAACTGATGCTGTCATCGGTGTATCTACATTTAAAGAGAAAATAAAAAAGAAACATGAAAAAAGAAAGATTCCCTGATACAGTATAACCACTAAATATATAGTGTATGCAAGTCAGTGCGCGTCGTGAAGGTGGTAAAGCAGAAGCGATTAGTTAGTAATACATGCTGGAAACAAGTGATGTGTGGGTTGACTTTCATCCACATGTCGACAACCACACCATAGTAGTAAAGGGTCTAAGGCAACAAATTCTTGCATTTTAATGAAGCTGCCCTTGTGAAGTTTCAGGTCACGTTTTCCACGCTGCTGAAAATAGCACGGAACATGCCGTTTAATGGCCAGTAATAAGGAATTATCAATGAGTCATGAGTTAAATTAGGTGCCGTGGCAAATCCCAATTAAAGACAGACAATTCCCATGTCAAGTCCAATCTAAAGTCTTAAAAACACACACACAAATACCTGCCCTGAAATAAAGACAGACAAGTGACATTCAGCTGCCATGTCAGGACAATTCCCAGGTCAATTCTTAACTCAAATTTGACGTAAACACAGGAGATTCCCCATTCATGTCTGTAATGGTGATTGTAATGTCCCATGTCAAGTCCCAATTAAAACACACAAATCTGAAATCAGGTTAAAAGTAAAGACCGACAAGCACAAGGCCAGGTGTTTAGTAATGGCATACAAGCGTCAAATAAAGTATCAAGTTAACACCGACAAATCTCAAGTCGAATCTGAAGTGAAGACACACAAGTCCTAGTAAAAAGGGACAAACCACTTGATAAGTCAAGTCCCAAGTGAAGACAGACACAAGTCCCAGATGAAGACAGTTAAGAGATCCCAGTAAAAGACAATCAAGTCTCAAGAAAGGTCTAAAAAAAATGACAGTTAAGTCAAAAGGCACAGTATGTAAATGACCAGGACCAACACACACACACACACACACCAAGCACTATTGCTCTTTTTACTTTCACTGATATCCCATGGAGCTTTGAGCACAAAATTTCTTGTTTCTTTTTTTGGATTTAGTTGTTCACATTAGCTCCAGGTTTATATCTTTTAGGTCTTTAACGTGGACCAAATGTCTTCATCTCTGAGTAAATATATTTTTCTTATAACATCATCATATTTATCATGGCTTGTAGTCATTCTTACAATTTTCTTCATCAGGTTATAAAAAATGGATGCGCTTGTTTCTTGATCTGTCTCAGAGTTGAAATGGAGATGATAAACATTTTTACATGCATTGCATGTTTCCTGATGTTCTTCTAAATCACAGCAATCCATCCATCCAGCCATCCATCCATCCATCCATCTAGGAACCTCTGTAGTCCACCTAGGGACCGTTGAGGCCAACAGTAATTACTATTATATTTATTCACACATGCGTTCACACACTACGGGCAATTTGGGAACGGCAAATAGCCTAGGACAGTTGGAGGAAACACGTTGGAGTGCCCGGAGGAAACCCACCAAGCACAGGGGAACAATGCAAGTTCCATGCACACAGACTCCGAGGCCACCATGCTACCATAAGTCACAGCAATAGACAAACACAATGTACTTAAGCCGATAACACAAAAACAATTATAATTTTTTATGTTTTTATTGAACACACACTTTAACAATTCACATTGCTGAAGAAAAAAAGTAAGTGAACCCACAGATTAATTACTTAAACGAAAGCTAATTGAAGGCAGTAGTTTGGACACCTGGAGACCAATTAATGAAATGAGTTTGGAGGTGTGGTTTAAAGCTACTTTGATTGATAAAAGACACTCAAACATTTTTCCTGTTTATAAAGTGCTGATGTGAAGCATGCCTGACATAAAGGAGATCTCTGAAGACATACAATCAAGAGTAGATGATCTGCTTAAGGCTGGGAAGGAATACAAAGTAATCACAAAGTGTTTACGCATTCCAGCAGTCGACAGGAATTTGTCTATAAATGGAGACAGTTTATTACTGTGGCTAATCTTTCTAGAAGTGGGCGCCAAGCCAAGATGACTCCGATGGCACAACGCAGAATCCTAAAAGAGGTGAAGAAGAATCCACGAGGAACAGCTAAAGGCTTGAAGACATCACTAGAACTGGAACATCACTGGAGTCTACAGCAGAACACCATGGAGGAAGCCGCTGCTGGAAAAAAACGCATTGCTACATGCCTGAACTTTGCCAATGAGCACCTTAGCATTCCACAACACTAATGGGAAAAAGCCGTGATAAAGAAAAAAAAAAAGAAAATGTGCCTTTTGGAGTGGCCCAGTCAGAGCCCAGACCTGCAGTGGAATGACCTCAGGAGAGCCGTTCACGCCAGAGATCCTACAAATGTGTCTGAGCTAAAGCTAATAAAGCTCGGTAAAGATGAATGGTCAAAAATTCCTCCTGAATGTCTGGTCTGATCCAGAGCAAACGAAAGCACTTGCTTGAAGTCACTGCTGCCAATGGAGATTATCCGACCAGCTTTTAACTCCAAGGGGTCACTTACTTGAGGGGTCTCATGAATGTGTTCAATAAAGACATGAGAAATTATAATTCTTTGTGCATTACCAGCTTAACCGCATTGTGTTTGTCTCTTGGTGTGACCCAAATGATAATCAGATCACAATTTATGGCAAATGAATGAAGAAAACCAGTTACTCCCAAGAGGATACATACCTTTTCCTGTCACTGTAGAATTCAATATGTTTAAAAAAATAAAAGGTGGCTTGAAACTAGACTGCTATTCAAAACATATAACAAAATCAGCATTTGAAAATGAAGTGCTGTAAGGTAAAGTTCTGCCATGATCTCCATTAATTCGGTCTCTAGACTTGAACTGAAGATACCGTTAACAGATAATATCAGGTATTTCAGATAATAAATGTTCTTCAGGAGGAATAGGTCTAGAGCCTTTAGATCAGGTCTAGAGATGGAGGTCATGGCAGAACTTCAACTTACAGAACTTCATTGTCAAATGGAGCAGGGGTAGCTCATTGGCTAAGGTGTTGCACTACTGCTCGGAAGGTCCTAGGGTCAAACTCTAGTGCCACCAGGTTGCCGCTGTTGGGCCCTTGAGCAAGGCCCTTAACCCTCAACTGGTGTGTGTAAGTGTGATATTACAGCTGTTGGGATCCAAGAGAATTGTGAGGAAGTTATAAAGACAAAAAGTGAATGTACACTCACACACGCTTTATCTTGTATTCAGGGTTTTGGGGGGCCTGGATCCTATCCCGGAAGACTTAGGACACGAGGTAGGATACACCCTGGATGGGGTGCCAATCCATATTCATTTACACACTGTGAGCAAATTGTGAGCAATTAACCTAATCTACGTGGTTTTAAACTGTAGGAGGTAACCGAAGTACCTGGAGGAAACCCACCAAAAATGGTGAGAAGATGCACACAGACCCGTGACGCGGGAATCAATCTCAGACCGTGGAGGTGCAAGGTGACAGTGATGTGAGTGTACACATTATAAAAAAAAAGATGTTTACAAAATCTTTCACAGCGACAGTGAATTTCCACATTTTGACAGAAGTATTATTACACTCACGATTAGAAACGCCTGTATCATTGATGAAATTGCATTTAGCGTTCAAATTGTCCATCCATTTTAAAAGCTTTTCTCTGTCAAATACCGTGCTTAAAATATGCACTGAAACAAAGTTGCTTCAACTTCAACATATTTATCGGCACTTTTGGACAAAGTTCAACTGAATTAGTTGTAATGACCTCGCAAAAGCAACCTCTCTGGTGAAAACAGAGCAAATATGAAAATGGTCCAACTTTCATCCAACAGAGTGATTAAGTCAGACTGCTGCATTATGCTAAGGTTTGGCCTCCCGGGGACGCTGAGGGTCGGAATCGTGCGCACTTTTGTGCACACAGCAGCGTGTGTACTCTAAGAATGTGTTAGAGCGTACAGTAAGAGTGTGTAGGTATGTGGTATGCGACTTGTTGATTTTCTCGGCGCTGGCTCCATGACAGCTGAGCTACCACCCGCTTTAGAGCTTGTATTCATTTACTCAAAGGGTGCAAGTGAAGGGGGCGAAGATTTATGGATTATTATAAACGAGTTATGAGTACAGGCCTGTGAGTAGGCACGGAATGACGTCGGTTGGAATATTGACTGTGGGAGTATTGAAGTTAATCAAGATTCCAGTGTAATTTTAAGACCAGAGAATTCTCTGGTGCGACTCCAGCTACGTTTTTTCCTCCCCTTTCTTTTGCTGTTGTTTATTTCAGTGAGACTTTATTAGATTTTAGAGCCACACAAACACATTTGTAGTTGTTGGTTCCATAAATTTTAATGAGCGTGTTTAAAATGCTTCAGGTAACAATCACGTTCATCTTGTTTCAGTTCTAAATTTATTACCTAAGGCATGCTTTATGACTTTATTTGTTATTTAAGGAATCAATGGTGGATGGGAGCCAAATTCATATGTGTGTTTTACACATCATTATTTTGTAAAAAATAAATACAATAAAATAAAATAAAATTCTTGGGAGGAATATGTGAGTGAGAAAGTCTGATATTAACAACTGACCTACCTGTATACAACCAGTCTACAATATAAAGTTACAACAACAGCAACAGTCTATTCCTAATGAGTTCTATAATGTATTTTGGTCTGGCTTTGCCATTTTCCAAATAATATGGTGTTTACAGATATTTGCTCTCTTTAGTAACATTTAGGGGGCATAGTGGCTATCACTGTGATCTCGCACCTCCAGGGTAGATGGCTTAATTCTGGCCCCTGGTCTGTGTGCGTTTTTGTTTTGTTTTTGCATGTTCTCCCCATGCTTGCTGGGTTTCCTCCGTGTTCTCCGGTTTCTCCCATGCATGCAGATTAGGTTAATTCTCCAAATAGGTCCAAATTGCACTCTCTCAGTCGGGTTTGTCTTAGTTTTGTATGTTAAATTCATGCAAAACAGGACCAGTCTAGTTAAAAAAAACCTGTTAAAGAAAGCCACAGACATCCAAGAGTACGCAAGAGCCTTTAAACTGCCTTACAGCTGTGCTTCAACCTGTACACCATTTTGCACCATTCATGTGTTTCCGAACAGGTAGACATTGTTCAACAGAGACATCCATTAACAGAACATGGCTTTCAAATCTGGTGATGAAATGCAATGCAGACTAGCGAGCTATGTACTATAGAAATCCATCAATGTAGCAAAATAGGCCCTTTTCCAAAACGTACAGTGTGCCACCCTGGCAAGGTCACCCATTGCATGTGGCAGGGCATTCAGCATGTCTAACTAACTGCAAAGCTAACAAGGTCACATTCACAATCGATAACCAGGACTTCAAGTAGATGCATTCTATGCCTGTTTTGACAACTGAAATAATGACACCCCCCCCTGAAATCACCCAGAAACATTAATAAGAGTGTCCTCCAGGCAGGGGCAGATTTAGGTATGGGGAGGGCATACGGGGCAGAATATTGCCGGGGGCTTCATGGAGAAAAAAAGAAAAAGAAAAAAGAAAAGAAAAATTCAGAATGATTTGTGTGATCGTTTTTCCATTGCTTGTTTGCACGTCACATTTTTCATGTCACAGTGTGTTATTTGTGTGTCACTGTGGGTGAATTAACACCCTGGTTATAGTTTGTAAGTAAGGCAGGGCACCACTGGTAATGTCTCTCACTCACTTGTACGAGATGGGGAGGGAGGCGGACATCACCTCAGGTCTCCACAGTGGAAGTCCGACTGCGGGGAAGCAGGAAAAACTTTGTTCAGCAATGAAACTACAAAATGTTACAGAATAAAGCACAATTCATTAATAATACTGTGAGTACATAAAGTACTGTACTATATTGTATACCAGGCATATTTCGTTCTTGTCTTTTGTGCAAAATCATTAGGAATAATATACAACCAGTCTACACAACCCCAAGCTAGTATAACACTTATATTTGTTATACTTATGCTGGGTTGTTATGTTTCTTTCTTTTAAGATGGGGACCGAAGGGGAGTTGGCCCGGGGCTTCAGACTGAGGTTCTCAGGCTATTGTGCCAGTTCCAAAAAGATCCAACACCAGTGACATGAAAGATTTTTGCACAGCGGCACTCACTGCAGTGCCTATGAAGTGCCTGCAAAAGCTGTTGCTGAAGTCCGTCAATGGCAACATGCTAGTCACTATAGACCCCTGGCAGTTTGCCTTTATGTGCCCCTTGAACATTTGGACTCGAATGAAAACACCTACTTACCTACAGTATATGATGTGCTCCACTAACATCACAGCCATGGTAAAAAAGGCCTAGCAGGAGCTCTATTTTATTAGGAGGCTAGACTGAGCTGCCGACCCCTTACACAGGCCTGCAGAGGACACATGGAGAGAATCCCGACCAGATGCATTTAGCAATGAAACCAACTGATACATCCGGTCGACAGGAAGGCTTTCCAGCAGGTAGTAATGACTGTCTCTCTTTCAAAGAGACTTTGTACTCTGAACGCTGGAGGAACAAAGCAAGAGCCACCCTTAAGGAAACCCCATCACCCAGGACACTCTCTGTTCAAAGTAGAAATACAGCATACAACCTGAGATGCCACAGACCAACGAGTACAAACACACACTGGACCAGATTTACAAACAGCTTCTACCCAACAACTAACAGGCTGGCTGTAGAGGACATAAAGGCTGGTGTGAAGTTCTCAAACCCCTCTCTCTCTGCCACAGAGACTGATGTCTATCACATCAGCCCCCTGTAAATGAGTAGCTATAGAAACATATTAGAAAAAAACCTACATAGACTTCTCTTGCAGGTACAACTACTGAGGGAGCTGATAAATGAATCAACACCTTCTGACCAATCAGACTTGAGAATTCAACAGCACTCCAGTGTAATGGGTGATGTCAACTCGATATTGTAGCTAAAAATCATATGAGACTATGAGTGAGTATGTATGAGAGAGAAAGAGATATTAAGAGAGAGAGACAGAGACAGAGGGAGATACGACATGTTTGATATGAAAGTCCACATCACAAATCCTGCCGTGTGATCTCCTCTGCGGGCCTGGCCTTTCATTACCATCCTTTCTTTTTTCCTGTTCTCCCTGTGTTTGTCTGTGCATTTATTCATGCGTTTCCCTCTCATTCTATCATAGTCTCTCTCCGCAACAACTCTTTTCCCCTCCTTTCTCTCTCTCCGTCTCGCTGGTGTTGGTGACTCATCTATTGACAGGTAGCTGGGGAGTGAACCGATGGCTTGCAGCAGTGTTGAGCAAAAGAAAGGAGAAGAGAACTGGTTAAGCTCACACTGCCTTGTTAGTTGTGAGGTGACATTCGCAAACAAAGCAGCTGAAAGTGGGGGATAAGAACGAGGGCACGTGGAGGGCTGACGTCTCAAGCACAAAATGCCAGAGAACTAATGTGAAAAACAAAAGAGTAAAAGTGTGAAAGGATGACATGTCTCAGGAAAAGAGTGAGAATGCAATTTATTCCTAAAAACGCAGATACGTGTTTTTTTTTATAAAAGTTATCATAAAGCCAAGATACTTTATTTATTAAACAGTGTTTATATTGATACTCCCTTACTCGTTCACTCACTCACTCACTCACTCACTCACTCACTCACTCACTCACGCACTTTTAATAACCATATTTATCCTGGTTAGTGTTGCTTTGGATATGGATCCAAAGCAACACAAGACAGAAATACACCCTAGATGGGTTCTCAGTCTATTGCAAGGCAGCATGTGCACACATATTAAAGGGATTGTTTTTTTCTTTCTAGTCTGTCTTAAATCATTATTAAGGCGCATATAAGTGTATAACAAAAGGTCATGATCAGACATTGGTGGCTCAGTGGTAGGTTTCTTGCCTGCCATACTGAAAGCCTGTGTTCACTTTCCAGCCCTTGCCCAAACCCCAGCCACTGGATGCAGTGCCGGTCCAAAGGCCGGGAAAAAATAGGAGGGTTGCGTCAGGAAGGGCATCCGGCATAAAACCTGCGGCAAGTTGTGTTCAGATTGGATGGTCCACTGTGGTGACCCCTCGACAGGAGCAGCCGAAAGCCTAACAACAACAATAGGTCTTGATCATCATTTTCTGCACACCATCCCTGAAGATTGTTACCTGGAACAGGATTACAACTTAAGTAAACGAGGACAAACTCCACAAATTTCAGAGCTATCCGTATGGCTTACATGAACCAGATGGACTTCTGGTGAAAAAAACCCAGCAAAATTTGTACTACAGTAAATAAACCGTAACCAAGGTTTAGCTCGGTGGGACTACAAAGCTTCATAAGAGTATCTGTTGATTTTTGGAACTCATTTTTGCATGGAATGAGGGTTGTGGAATTTGCCGTCTATTTACTTATATTACACTCACATTCCAGGTGAGTGCAGAGCAGAAAAATGTAATTTATTAATTTAAAAATAAAATTTAAGACCTATGTCTTAAGGTGTACTCATGTACTCATATGCACCTCAATATTGATTTAAGACAGACTGGAAAAACCTGAACCAACTCTTTAACACATGTATAGGGGGAGATTTATCTTATAAGTACTGGCATGTTCTGGGGAGGCAGGAGGAGAACCTAGAATTAATGCACACAGACAAATGCATCACGGACATGCCCAGAAATTATACACAGTCAGAACCTTAGGATCGAACTGGAGCTGGGGGGCATTTAGATTTCAAATTACGAATTTCCACAGATACGGTTCAATCATGGAAGTAGCTCACATGTATTGTACAGAAAAATAGACATAGCATAGCACCTGTTACCAATATTTACAATTATATACAATATTTTTGTTTTATTGTGTAACTGATTGTATAAAATGTCTAAAGTCCAGTATATTGGGGGTTCAATAAATCAGTCCAGGAGCATGATGGTAGAAAATGGCTGTCCTGTAAAGCTGTCCTGATGGTGAATAATCCTAATTTCCTCAACAACATCCTAAAATCCTTAACAAAACACACTTCACAGTCCAATACAGTGGAAAACAGCTCACACAAAATGGTATCTGGGATTCCCCTCTCGATTTAAAACCGCAGAGACAAGACTGTGAGATTAGGCGCAGTTATGTTTTTTTGGCCATGTTCACATGATGGCAGTGAGGGGAAAGCGAACTGATTTACTCATTGTACTGTATATTCGTGTCAAAGGTATAAGACTCACTTTGTCGGATTTAAGAACGAATCGAACTTACAAACATGCTCCCAGAACTCATTAATAATCAAGGACTACCTGTATACTGTTAACATAGGATTGATGACAGAACAGTCATTCCTTTACAATTATTTGTAATTTTTTAGAATTAGGTTCCCCCGCCGTCAGTTGTTTGGTTGCCACACCCCATATTGCCCAGCCACTGCATGCAGTGCCAATCTTAAGCCCAGATAAAATGGCAGTGTGGGGTACTGCCTAGCCACTGCATGCAGTGCCAATCTCAAGCCCAGATAAAACGGGGTGGCATCCGGTGTAAAATCTTTGCCAAGACTTTTGGATGCTCCACTGTGGCGACCCCTTGATGAGAGCAGCCGAAAGTGGGTTTCGCTAAATATTTTACTATGTCTTTCCATGTTATTCATAGTTAGAGACTGTAGACCTACATGTCTCCAGACCTGATTAGTAAATGCTGTAGGCAAAGCTTTGTAGGCAAAGCCTCATTCATTAGGGCAATTAGACCTTGCTCTAGGCCCAAAAACAAGAGCGATGGGTATACTACAGGGAAACAAATATCCATCACTTTACAACTAGGAGTTTTGATATGGTAAAGAGGCGAGAGACACATCAAACGTACCATGTAATTCCAGAGACACAAACAGAAAGTGTAATACCTTGTAAAAATTCAGCAGTCTTCCTTGCTGGACATCTGCCAGGTGGTGTTTTTACACTCAGTATTTATGGTTATGTTCTCCCATCTGCACAGACACACACACACACACAATCTATTGAGCAGCTCATAATCACTCACCCAGAAACAGAGGTATGTGGCTGTCCCTATAGCAGTGGCATTATAGCAACTACTTAAATTTAAGAAGGTCCATCTACCATACATAAACATGAGTTATAAACATGGTTATAAACATGAGGATAAGTAATTAACATGACAGAATAATGAGAATAATTACCTTTGAATGGCTTATCACTGGTGAGCTAATTGCTAAGGGTTAAGCATTCAAAGGTAATTACAGATAGCTTCACAGTGGAGCCTCTTCCCTTCCTTCAGGTTTACATACAGTTAAATGTGTGTGTTAAATTGTGTGTGTACCGTTAAATTGGAGCTTCAGGGGATCTGTGATGGTTTGTGTTGTTTATTTGTCTCAAATAAAAAAACAAAAAAGTATATGTCAATGCTTCGCTCAGGTCAAAGAAATACTTTGCTGGTCCTGCCAGTTAACAGCCCCAACCGCATACGTTGCCTGAACAAAAAGTGCCGAGCCACTTTGACGCCCATTTCTCATCTATGTTAGACATGACAAGTGAAATACTTATGGATCTTTAAGATTACCCACTTAAAGCTAGGTCATACAATTGCTCCCAGCTATTCGGGGAAAACACCTAATTAAACTGACAGGTTGATGACCTTCAATAAGGGAGGCCATGAACATTTTTTAGATACTTTAGCTTTGGAATTTTTTAAGTGAGGCTATGATTAGTCGTACTTTGTTTTTCTCAGGCAAATCCACTGAATTTTATTTTTTTCGGCATAATTTTTAATAAACTACGTACTAAATGCAAACCATTATTTCAACTAGACGTTGTGTCAAGTTGCCATTCAAGCTTAGCTCTAATTGTTTCTATTGTTTTTGCTCCCTTTAAGCTTTTTCAACTGCTTTTATATCATTTTATCAGACACTGATACTGTAAATGTTTGGTGGCACAGTGGCTTAATGGTTAGCACTGTCGACTTGCACCTCCAGGTCCGGCTTCAATTCCTACCTTGAGATCTGTGTGCATGGAGTTTGCTTGGTGAATTTCCTCTACCTACTCCGGTTTCCTCCCACATTTACATTTTACATTTACATTTAGGCATTTAGCAGACGCTCTTATCCAGAGCGACTTACTTTTTTTTTTTTTTATCTCATTATACATCTGAGCAGTTGAGGGTTAAGGGCCTTG
>JAOVVA010000037.1:5861203-5873799 GCA_028565275.1 Leiocassis micropogon | reverse complement strand
GGTGGTTGTGGGGTTTGAACCTGGGATCTTCCGAACCGTAGTCCAATGCCTTAACCACTGAGCTACCCCTGGCCCCTTCCCACAGTCCAAAGACATGCAGATTAGGTTAATTGGCATTCTAAAATTGCCCGTAGTGTGTAAAGGAGCGTGTGAGTGTGTGTGTCCTGCAACGGATTGGCACCCTGTCCAGGGCGTACCCTACCTCATGCCCTAAGTCTCCTGGGATAGAGTCCATGCAGACTATTTTCTTTCCATGCAGTTGAGGAAGCTGAGTAAGGCCTCTGACATGTTCTACATCGTGAGATAGAAATACATCCCAGAGATGAGGCGATGATTAAACTCTTAGCATGGCAGACTAACATCTGAACAATCATAATTGTTTGCTTGGGGTTTGTTTTAAGTAAGCATCATATGAAGCTCTGCAATAAAGAAATTGACTCAAACGACAGACCATAACCCTGCTTTTAGAGCGACTGCACCCTGAAAGCCACCAGAACTGCTACTGGTACAGTATGTTTATGAACGATTTAGTCAGTCAATAAATACACACCCACACAAATCCCTGAGCAATTGAATAAATTAGTTTTCATGCAAGATTATTTCTATGTTTATGATTTACGAGTGGCAAATGTACTTCAGTCAGACAGATGGGTCATTTTTTCTTCCTCCTTCAAAAATGGCTACCCTATTAGAGATTACAAACGAGCTGTGCGTTTAATCAAAAACAGGCATATACTGGACTGATTGCTTCGCAGGTTAAGCCAGGGGCCAGCTTTAGCGAACAAAATAGCATTTTATATCACTATCAATAAAGCTTGATGTACACTCCACAACTTGTAAAATGAATCAAATGAAGAGTTTCTTCATTTATCAAACCTCATACCCACTAGTCCAGGAGACCAGGAATTGAGTGGATTGAACCTGGATGGGATGGCTGGTGTAAATGTGTTAGCAGGTGTTAAGCCCCACTGTCTTTTAAAGTTAAGGCAATATACACCAGTCTGCCATACCACTGACACCAACACCAGGTGAATTGTATAACACTGTTTATCAGTTATATACCAGTAAACTGGGGCTTGGCTCAGGACTTGTGGTGGCTCAGGCTCTCTAGGTTGTTGGTTTGGGGATCTGAGGATCTGGGTTCATGCCCTGCTGTTGGTGGGTTGCCACACCCCATACTACCCAGCCACTGAATGTAGTTCTGGTCCAAAGCTTTGAAAAAATGAAAGGATTGTGTAAGGAAGGGCATCTGGTGTAAAACCTGAGTCAAGTTTTGTGCAGATCGGATGGTGTGCTTTGATGACCCCTTGATGGAAGCAGCAAAAAAAAAAGTTTTTGAACTGGCACCCAAGGCTCATTTATGCCTGTAGGGAGCAAGCCTGTCTGGTCTGACCGCACAGAAAAGCCAATGTTGCACAGATTGCTGAAAAAACTTAATGCTTGCTATGATAGAAATGTATCAGAACACTCAGTGCATTACAGCTTGCCAAGTACGGGGCAAGGAGTTAGCAGGCAAAGAGTTTAAAGTTGTGGTTCCAGCTTTTAAATTCCCCAAATCTCAATCCAATCGAGCATCCATGGGATGTGCTGGACAAACAAGTCTTATCCATGGAGGTCACACCTTGCAACTTCAAGAATCTGCTGCTAATGTCCTGGTAACAAACACCACAGCACACCTTTAGAGGTCTAAAGGTGGGCATATAATGTGTGAGAATTATGAAATTTTAAGCAGACATTGTTAATCGAATATAGATCAATAGGTTATCTAATCCGTCAATCATACACTGACAGCGCAATACATCAAATCATGCAGGTACACGCAGAGCCCGTAGCCTCATATTCCATGAGCGACACTCCATCTCCGTTGTAAGTCCAGTTTGTCGTAGTCCTTCTCAGATGTTGTGCATTTCTGCTCACCACGGTTATAAAGCATGTTGGTTTTAGTTTCTGTAGACGTCCTGTCAGTGCAAAGCAGTCTATCCTTTCTCTACTCAGCTCTCTTATCTGCCACTAGATGGTTCCTGGTTATTGCTCCATTCCGTGTAAACTCTAGAGACTGTTGTGTGTGAAAATCCCAAGGGAGATCAGCAGTTTCTGAAATACTTGATCCAGCCTGTCTGGCACCTACAACCACGCCCCTATCGAAGTTACTGAAATCCATTTTTCGTTTCATGTGAACATTAACTGATGTTTATCTGCATGATTTTGTGCATTGCACTACTACATGATTAATGTAAATGTAATCGATTAAATAAGTGCATGAATGGATGGAAATCCAAATCTTCCCAGCGAATGTTTTATATCAATATATACAAATCATACTGTATATTATACTCTATATAACTATGAATTGATTGACTTTTTATTTATTTATTTATAAATCCTTACACGTCGTGAATTTGCCAGTCACTGATTCTATCCTTAGGCCATTGATTCTCTCTCATTATCTCTCTCTTTCTCTTTCTCTCTCTCTCTCTCTCTCCACCTATGGGTTGTGCGTCATTTTCTGAAACAGAGTCTCAAGAGCAGCTCTGTGCTGATCCCATTAGCTGTGGGAGTCCACATAGTGACGCCATCATGTGTCCCAGACATCATTAAAACACCACATCTGTGTGTACACACACACACACACACACACGCACGCACACACACACACACACACTTAAACGAATCCACAGTCGCACAGTTCTTCTCTTCCTCTCGTCCCTACATGTGACTTTCTGGATGGCTCTCGCTTCCTGCAGAACACACATCTCTCCTTGTATCTAACACTTCTATCACTTTCAGCACGCTTGTCTGAGTCCGCTTCTTGCTCATTTTGTTTGTTTTCTTTCTCCTGTGGTGCATCCGTAAAGTGTGTTTTCTAATTAGACAGCCCATTTATCAAGTTTGTCATTCAGTCAAGCTGATTAATAATTAATCTGTCGCTCTGCCACATGGCACACCATTACCAAATTACCCGTACCATGGCACTATGTAACCTGCTCAGCCATGTCCGCTCTCTCTCTCTCTCTCTCTCTCTCTCTCTTCAGGGCCTCGCTTTAATGCAGAAAGAAAAACCTGCTTATTCAAAGCACACTTACTGTATAATAAAAGCCTAAGGGTAGTTATTAGGAACTTTCTTTTCATGTCAAAATTCTTGTCAATGGTAATTTACCAGTGATTCGGGTTTGTTTGGCGGGAACAGCGAGCACAAAGTCCACTTCACACGAGGCAACAACGGAGGGTTTCTAGTCCAAGTTTAGTGCCTCGGGCATCACCGCTCTGAGACTAATCTGCAAAGAGAGAGCATCCAGAGTTCAGACGCTTCGTAGTGTTACGTGAGTGTACTACCCACTTCCAGGCCACTGCATTTCCCAGTGATTACGTACAGCTGTGGTTCAGAGAGGTTATGTACAGTGGTGCCCAGATGAGATAAGTGTAAGTTACTGTTCTCTTCACAAGGCTGAAGAAGCACTTCATAATTTATACTGTAAATATAATACCTGCTGGAGTTTATCAGTGTTATAGTGAAACAACTGGGAGTCTAAAGGAAGGAAGGGAGAAGGGGGAGCTTGGATGGTGCAGGTTGTTCTCATTGCCTATAGCCAGCTAATTAGTGCTGTCCTTCACACTTGGCATGGAACGCAGTTGGTGTGCAGGACAGTGGGATAGATGGCACATTACTGTATGTAGCTTTGAGGTCAAAAGTTTTATGTGGCACATCCAAGGCTTTTTCAGATCAGTATTTTATTATTATTATTTTTTTTACTTTTAGCCACCCATGGTTGATCAGCTAAATGATACTTTTGAACGTAACAGAATACACATTATTGTTTCTATAGCAACAACTTTAATAGTGACTCACACATCAGACACTTTGAATCAAAAACTTTTAAACATGGTTGATATGATGAAGCTTTCTGTAAGGAGAAGTTTAGCTACTTTGTACAAAGTCAATACTTTCACTCACTCACTCATCATATATATAACTTTATCCTGTATACAGAGGGCCTGGAGCCCATCCCTGGATACTTAGGGCATGAGGCATCCATCCATTGCAGTGCACACACTCACACATACTGTAACAACCTGCATGTCTTATGACTGTGGGAGGAAACTGGAGTACCTGAAGAAAACCCACTGAGCACGGGGAGAACATGCAAACTCTATACACACAGAAGCGGGAATTGAACCTGGCCAAGAATTGAACTCTGAAGGTGAAAGTCTCCTGCTAACCACTAGCCACCGTGCCGCCTACTTTGTAACAGTCATTGTTAAATTGATAACTTTAAATTTTTTTGCTTGTTTCTCATTAACATTTTTTTTTTTTAGTAACCCAAAAGAGATAGATAGAGAGAATAAAAAAGTGACCAAAAGAATTACTTTGTTTTGTAGTGGGTCAGGGTTCGATTCCTCAAGTCTGTGTGCATAGAGTCCTCCCTGTTATTGGTGAGTTTCCTCCAGGTACTCCGAGTTCCCAAATCTTGTGTGTGTGTGTGTGTGAGTGTGCCCTGTGATGGGTTGTCACCCTGTCCAATTTGTACTCCACCTCGTGCCCTGGGATAGCCGTCATGGGTGGCCTGGAGCCTATCGCAGGAGATCCACCAAGGCAGGGTACACATTGGACAGGGTGCCAATCTGTCATCCATAGGATAAGCAATATGGGATAAGCCATATACAAGATGAAGATGAAAAAATTTAGGTGTTGGAACATGATTGTGGTATAAGAGAAATAAAACACTTTATACTATTATTGGATAATAATCGACTTTGTTGTTGGTAATGGTAATAATGCAGTACATGAATAATATGTATGTCAAGGAGAGTGTTGTTTCCTTGTAAATTCCTCATTGACCCTATGTTAAAACCTTTATCCGACACTTCTGAGGGCAAATATTCCACTATTCTGATCTTTTGACTTTGCCGTCTCGTGACATGTCTGGATGACACAGCAGACGTGAATCAACTATAAGTAGGGTGAATTACAAGAATGCGTAATCCATGTTTTGTGATTCATTCATCTGAACACCTCTCCCTCTCGTCCTCTTTCTCTCTCTCTCTCTCACACACACACGCATATACACACATTAAACAAACAAACAAGAAAAATTGCGAGTCATGCCAAGCTGCTGTCACGAGCTGTCTGTGCTCAGTGTTGCACACCATTTAATTATGGAAGTCGAAATCTCCACGCTAAAAGGGTCGTATTAATAGTGTCATTTATTCGACAAGTAATTATTCGGGACGCATTAGTCTTCACGCCCCGAGCTGCTCTGTGATAAATAACAGTGGAAATTGCAACAAATGCCTGTTCCAATTCTGAGTAGTAACCAGTCAGATTATATGGTTGTGAGGATGGATATATGCCAGGAATGTAAATGTGTGAGTGCGTAAGGGTGGGTTTTGGGAAAAAAAAAAAGGTGTAAAAAAGGGGTTGAACCATGTTCAGGTGTGAACTGCTTAATGACAAGGAAGTAAATGTTCCTCGTGGGGTTTTATGACTGCCTTGTCACAGCTCTTTGTTTCTGTAAGTGAGCCTTTTCCTCTGGAGTGCTGGAACAAGTTTCACCACTAGTTGGCAGTCAAGACTAAGAGTTCGGAGCATTCAGCACAGTAATAAAGTGGTGGAAGTGCTTGTGGTTACTAAGTGTACATGCACATGTGTGTATCACTTAAGAGATATCTGTACTTTTGAGAGCGAGAAATGTCGTCTTTCCTGAAGACTCCTTTCACCAACACATCAGTACATGGCCATTTAGAGAATCAGGCTGTCTAGGGGATCAATAGATATTGGGTGAAATTGTGGAGTATTGGCTTCTTTCCCCTCCTTCCCACCCAATCAACAAATTAGGCCTTTATCGCCTAAGAAACTTAACCCATGTTACCCTCATTATTGCATTAACAAGATAAGATTAAGCCACTTGGAGAAATATTGATCTGCTCAAATTGGAAGTAAAAGATGGTCCCTGACCCTGGACAGGAAAATTATGTTGCTAGTCTAGTGCAAATTATGTGTGCGGGAGAGTGAAAAAGAAGAGGATTGTACTATAATTGTAGTGCTGAGAGATAACAGAACCTTTCCAAGACAATTAGCAGATGACAGCAGGATCCATAGTAGATCTAACAGCACAGTGAATGGATGGAGCCAAAAGCCCAGCTAAATAGACTATGATAAGATCAGAACCAGGACTGAGCCACAGACTAATTACTTCCACTAGAGAGCCACCATGAACAGATGCTGGGGTTTTTGAGGTTTAAAAGTTGCAACCAGGACTTTTTCACAGCTATGAAGAAAAAGAAAACGAGATGCAATTTAGCCAATTGATTAAAAAAATAAAAGCTCTCATTAATTAGAGCAGCTGGACAAAAAGAAAAAAACAGGGTATACACTTAGTTTAAATAAGTAAAGTTGATGAATATGTGTTTTCAATTTTGGATTAAGTCTATTCCATAATAAGTGTTAATAGTTCACACCCTTAGAAGAAAATATTAAATCTTGAACCCTCATGGAATCTTTAGCTGTTCCTTCTGTAGGAACCCCTTTAGTACCATAAAACCAAGTGTCTTCCAATGAAAAAATTTACAAGTAAAACTATTTTAGGAAGCTAAACCACAAGAACACCTTCTGTAAACCTTTTCTTTAAAATGTCCAATTTGGTCCATTAAAGGTTCCAGAACAAATATACAAAAAAAGTTTTAAGCATAAAATTAGTAACCTTCTATGCCATGATTTCTCCCAAAGGATTTAGTCACCTCTTGAACAACAGCAGCAATAATAATAATAATAATAATAATAATAATAATAATAATAATATTTTCACCATTTCTCCAGTGTTTTATTTTCTTTCTTGTGGATCTAATATCTAGGACCTGCTATACACCGATTAGCCATAACATTAAAGCCAAAGTGAGTTGAAAAACACTGATTATTAATTATATGGTATTGGATAATGGGCACACAAGGCTCATCCATACCTGTTGGAACCAAAGGCTAGTTTGTCTTGTCCGATCCCACAACAACAACTAACACAGCCATTTTTGAATGAAGGTAATAGATACAGTTTGATGGTATCTGAACAATCACTGGTAGCTGTGTTTGAGGCTTAGCAGGCAAAGAGTTCAAGGTTGCTGATCCGGCACCCAAATTCCCCAGATCTCAATCCGATCGAGCATCCATGGGATGTGCTGGACAAGCAAGTTTGATCCTTGGCGGATTCACCCTTGCAACTTAGAGCACTTAAAGTTTCTGCTGCTAACGTGCAAGATACCGAAGCACATACCCAGAGGTCGTGTTGCCTCAACGGTTCAGGGTATTTTTGGTGGCACAAGGGGAACCTAAAACCTAGGTGATATATATTGATTGGTATAATAAGGGTCTTTCAGTTTGTCTCTCTTGGTGAACCGTTAAGGATTTGATCGATTGTCTTGGTTAGAAGCCCATATTTCTTACCTCTAAGTCAAGTTTCTAGGCAACACTAACATATCCAATCCTTACAAAACCAAAAGTTGTATTTACCTGTTGAATGGACAGTGCACTCATACTCATACTACTTTCCTTGTGCCACCAGGTAGCAACGGTAGCAAGCTAAACAACAACAACAAAAACAAAATTTGCTTTGCTTTAAATAGCATTTTGCATTGGGCTAAGCTTCCTATTGCTCATTTTCCAAAACCAACTAACACGCAACAAACAGACAGACAGACAGATAGAAAGACAGGCAAAAAAAAACTGATGCCAACTAACACCAAAAACACTGCTTGCTCTTCTGAAATCACATATAATCACAGCAGGACCAGACCTGACCCAGAATATAAAGATGGCAGTTGACGTGAGCTTGGGTCGCCATTAAGCTGGAATGTAATTTAGCTCTGTCGGCTGATCGACAGAGTGTATTTCTTACAGCAGCATTATTAAATCACTCCTGCCGCCTGCAATAACCACAAGCACCTTGAATGCAGAAGTAAGCAACCAGGCACAGACACAGCTTTCAAGCAGTTGTCAATCACTCCTAACAGCTCACTCACACAGCCACCCTTCCTCCGAGGCACCTAAATTGCTGTATCAAGAGTGTAGGTGGTGAGTTAGGAAGTGGATGGGAAAAAGAAAGAAGGGCCCTTCTGATATTAGCCCTGACGTGAGGAGAGAGAGAATGCAGGCTTTAATTTGACTGTATCACCTCAACGTGACTGTCTTTTATTAACTGCAAGTCCAGGAGAAAGAGAGAGTGTGCACTGTCCTGTTGGTCTGAAAGGGCTGCTGGTAAGAGTGCTCAGGGACAATCAATGCCACTCAATCAATCAGGAGTAATCAGGCCCATATGAAGCTGAATGGTGTTTAATCAGGGTCTAACATGCTTATAGGGAATGTAAAGATTGAAAAACTGGATATTAAAAATGATAATACAACACATGAACAGATCTAAGCATGTGGTGGCCCAGTTTCTACAAATGAAGCTTATTTGAAGTTGTAATGTATTTTTTTTCTTGATATAAATATTACATAACTAGTGTTGCGTGAATTCTAACTAAATCTTTGTACTTTGCATTTTAGTGATTCTGCGTCTGAAATATGAAAACGTAATTTGGGAGGTGAACTCGAGCTGAAACCTCATCAGAATGCGGCCCATCAGAATGCCCTTGCAGCGTACACTTTAACCATGTTGCTCAAAACATTTACTTTCATGTATTCAATTAGTGCATTCAGATGTGCTGAATAACCTTACAAGTCATGGTACATTTCATGAAAATAATGAGCGGAGCAGCTCATCAGCACAGACATAAAGGCAGGGAGACACTTTGTGTTCTGAGCAACAAGACAGGATTAAGGACTGCACTCAGGGCTCATTAGTGCAATGTATGTATTTGTGTTTACATTTGCAAAATATCCCCACTAACATTTTTTTTAAGAATTTGCTAATATTTTAATGATATCTTGATATCTCCTGTAGATCCAGCAACCTTAATTCAAAGTTAGTCAGGTACCAAAAGTAATACAACATTTACCTCAGTGCAAATTATTATTTACATTAATAATATTCACAATAAACCATAACATAATTTCCATTTATTTAAATTATTTCAATTATAATTTTGTTAAAATTTTAATTTGCTAATATTAACCAACCTCTAATCATTAAAACTGCCATGTTATCTTTGATTTGTTTAACAATGAGGATTCATACATTTAACTAAAAAAAAAAAAAAAAAAAAACCCAATACGAGGTGGTTTTAAAAAGTTTTGATGTTACTTTTTTCAACTAGCATTAACATTAATTATGAACATTTATGCTAGAAATCTTGTCAGGTTAGTTAATATTAGCCATGTAATTAGAATTCACAGTGAAGATTATAGAGATTTATAAACATGGCTTAAGAATACCAATAGAAATCCTATCAGATAGCCTCATGTTAGCAATTTAACTAGCATAGGAAGTAAAAAATGAAGAACATTTATGAATACCTCTTACAATACTCTAGTATAATTCCTGTCAATTTACCTCATGTTAGCCATCTAATCCGCATTGCTGGTGAAGATTATGAACATTTAAGAAGATAGCTTAAAAATCCTGTTAGGTAATTACAGACAGGTAAATTACATTTCAGCTCTCCCATTAGCATTAGCATTAAAGATTATAAGCATTTATGAACATGACAGTTAAATATCCTGTTAGAAATCAGGTCAGTTTACCTTATATTAGCATCACCTTAGCAAAGAGTATTAGCATTTATCAATATGTCTAAAATATCTTGTTAGAAATCTTGTCAAGTTGCTGTAATTAGCAATGAAGATAATGAACAAAAATGAACTAAACATTCCTGTCAGAAAACCTGAAAAAGTATTGAAATACTCGGAGTCATACCATCAGGTTAGCTCAGATTAGCTAGCTGGCTAGCATTCCTTTTTATTTTGCTTGATATTGGTTCATTTTTCAAAGTGTCAGATTTCTCTACGTGATATTCATTAACCAGGCAGCTTCATAGCTTTTTTTTTTTTTTTTTAAATGGTAGAAGTTTTTGCTAGTGGACTGAGACATGCAGCTTTACAGGCATGCATTAATTATACTGGCATGCTTCAATGATATCTAAAAACAGAAAACCCTACTAGCACTCTTCTTGTTTAAAGGCATTCTGTTCTATTCACTCTGTATATTCAGTACACAGGGATTTTTTTTCTGCACACTTACAAAAGCTAGTCCAATTGTACACACTGCACCTGTCTGTGCAGCGTTAAGTGACTGGTTAGCTGCCCTGTGGGCAAAGTGGTGTGTGTACTGTACTGTGTAAAACAGTGGGACCCCGCATCAACTACTGTCAGCTTGAAAGAGCTTTCACCTTCTTTTCCCTGCATACTCTGTCAGTCTTTTGGGCTTTTAGGTAATGGGCCTTGAAGTGAGAAGGATAGAATGCCTGTATATGCATGTGTGTGAGTGTGTGTGTGTGTGTGTGTGTTGTGTAATATTGGAGCGGTGCCAGTGCAGTGATAAATGACGTATGGGCGCCTCCATAGATAAAGAGCTTGGCTTTGGGCTAAAACTAATTAGACCTTTCACTTAGCCAACATCAGCTACTGTACATGGGGCTGTTTAATGTTCAGAGCAGTGATACAGATGTATGAGTGCATCTCGTAAGGCACTGAGGGTCTTTCCCATTTCTGCGGCTTCCTCTCAGCACCAGACTGTCTGGCTGACTCGGAAACGTTATTACGCACATTCCCACCAAAGTGCTTGCCACGGCTCGCATGGATTTCCAGTAATTTTTGGGGGGGATATACCAGGCAGTTGTAGGGCTTTCTGATACTACGTACTAGCCTCTGTCACAGGTTTGTCCGGAAGCTTCTGAAATGCGAATCATCATCATTGCATACATAAAGATATATAGTGAGTCATGCAAAGGTATTAGTCTTTAAAAAAAAATCATAATAAAATAATAATAAAAATTGCTTAACACTGAAACCATGGGATTTAAAAAAAAATCAGTAACACTATTCTTAGAAATGTGAGGATATGTTTTTTGGTACTTTGGTCCGTCCACGTGCCTGGGAACATCGGGAGATGGATACTCCCACCCTGGAGGTACGTTTGTCGTTTTTGTGTCAGTTACTTACTTTGACAATGGGGTCGGGTTGCCAGCTGATTGTCATTCGCACACTACGGGTGCCTAACCTGCAGGTCTTTGAACTGTCGGAGGAAACTGGAGCACCTGGAGGAAACCCACCATGCTCGGGGAAAACATGCAAACTCCAAATCCACATGTAAACAGATATTACCATTTTATATGATATTAAAAGAATGCACCAATTTCAATTTAATCAACATTTTTCAAAAATAATGTCAAAATTTCCAGTTGAGTTTAGACAGACACCAAATATGCTGGCAAAGTTAGTATGTAGTTTAATTCAATTTTTTAACAACTAGAGCAATAGAGCATAAAATTAATTGCAGTAACTTACATTTTTACAAGGGTTTGATGTCACTACAAGAATAAATCTCAATATAAAGCTCAGTGCATACAGATTAAATTTTAAAATATTGTGAAATACTGTAAAATTCTTCAATCTAATTGGTTAGAAGCTGTTGATTTATTTTCTACAATAGCCGCTTTGACCGTATGATGACTATAATTGAAATTATGTTTATATTAATTCGCTCTTTCTAACATATTGTTTGTATATTAAAATCACATTCTCATGGACAGTTATGGCAGATGTTTCTTGTAGTCTGGTGCCAAAAATAGATTTAAAAAAATATGTTGATATTTAAGAAATATAATAGAAAACACTCTTTATTCTGAGGAAGGAGTCTCCAGAGTAAGGATGTTGCATGAGTTATTAGGTTTCCAACATCTTCAGTATAGAGAACTTTGTGGTTTCTCTAGTATGAAAAGCTGCTTTTAACATGAAATATAACTGTAAACAGTTAACAAGTTATTTACCCACTCACTCATCGTCTATACCACTTAATCCTGTATTCAGAGTCATGAGGGGCCTGACGGTGATCCCAGGAGACTTGGGGCACGAGGCAGGGTACACCCTTGTTTTCCCCTGCCTGTCATGCATCCTTTCCCCACGCCCCCGTTTCCGCCCCGTCTACGCACCTGTTTCTCATCTCCTCCGCTGATTATACCAGTGATTTAAGCACGCGCTGCACGCTGCTCAGATAGCTGGATTATTGCGTGTATTCATACCTCGATTCTCTCGCGTTTTCTTTCATTGTCTTTCACGTTACGACCTCGCTTTGTTTTTTCTCGATTTTTTGCCTGCCGATTTGGATTGTTCGCCTGCCTTTTGACCTCCCGGTTTTGACCCACGCTTTCTCCTTTGATTTACGACTCCTGTCTCTCGCCCTTTTTGTTTCTGTTCGCCTCGCTGCTTGTATTCCCGGTTTTGATCTCGGGCTTTCCTCTTGACTACGGCTCTTGCTTCGTGCTTTCGTTTTTCACGCTTCGCGGACGAACTTGCGGCTTTTGACCCTCGCTCACGCTTCCGACCACGTCCCCGCATCTCGATACGGCTATTATCCGCACTTGGATTCATATCGCTCTGCCCCGTGCCCGTGACAGAATAATCCAGCCAGCTATGGATCCAGCGGCTTCTGACCGTATGAGAGCAGCATTAG
>JAOVVA010000037.1:5826454-5861103 GCA_028565275.1 Leiocassis micropogon | reverse complement strand
GAACTGTCCAGCAAAAGGGGGCGCCCTCTAGTTCAGCTGGGAGCACTAGAGGGCGAGACTCCAAGAAGGCTCCCAGACCAACGTCACCTGCTTCCCATCCTTCTCATCTATGAGCAACAGGCCCACCTAGTGCAGGCACTGGTTGACTCGGGTTCGGACCGCAACCTGCTGAATGCGGCTTCAGCCAAAACCCTGGGAATCCCCGCGCTGCCCTTGGAGAACCACCTCAAGGTCCAGGCCCTCGACGGGGTCTGCTCCCATCTATCACCCACAGAAACCCTCTCAAGGGTCTCAGGCAACCACTCGGAACAGACGTCACTGTTCATCATGGAGGGGTCACATGCCACGGTCGTCCTAGGCCTCCCCTGGCTAACCCAACACAACCCCCACATTGATTGGGTCAGGAACTCGATAATAGCCTGGAGCCCATCATGTTCCACGTCATGTTTACGTGCTGCCACCACACCATGCCTCGACCCCGCCCCCACAGAGGAGCCACCGGACCTCACCCGTGTTACCCCGGAATACCACGACCTCAGGACTGTCTTTAGCAAATCACGTGCGGTCTCTCTTCCCCCTCACCGACCATACGACTGCGCCATTGATCTGCTCCCAGGCACCACCCCACCCAAGGGCCGTCTTTACTCTCTGTCACCCAAGGAATGCCAAACCATGGATCAGTACATCACTGAATCCCTTGCTGCAGGAATCATCCGCCCTTCCTCTTCTCCGGCAGGGGCTGGATTCTTCTTCGTAGGCAAAAAAGACGGTTCCCTTCGCCCATGCATTGATTATAGGGGCCTTAACGACATCACAATAAAGAACCGGTACCCTCTTCCTCTAATGTCAACTGCCTTTGAACTTCTGCAGGGGGCCAGGATATTCACCAAGCTCGATCTGCGCAACGCCTATCACCTCGTCCGCATTCGGGAAGGGGACGAATGGAAAACAGACTTCAATACGCCAACTGGACATTATGAATATCTGGTGGTCCCCTTTGGACTTACCAATGCCCCTGGAGTCTTTCAGGCCTTAATTAATGACGTTCTCAGGGACTTCCTCAACTTCTCCGTATTCGTATATCTTGATGATATCCTGATCTTCTCGCAGAACCCAGAAGAACACCAACACCACGTCCAACAGGTGCTGCAGAGGCTGCTGGAGAACAACTTGTTCATCAAGGCTGAGAAATGCGAGTTCCACACCACGTCTACCACGTTCCTCGGGTTCACCATCAGCCCCAAAGGCATCGAGATAGAACCTGCTAAGCTCCAAGCTGTCACTAGGTGGCCTACTCCTACCTCATGGCAAGAACTTCAGAGGTTCTTAGGCTTTGCCAACTTCTATCGTTGAGGCTACAGCTCCATCGCCGCCCCTCTAACAGCCCTCACCTCTACCAAGACCCATTTCCGCTGGAACCTGGAATCTGAGGAGGCCTTCAGTGAGCTTAAGAAGCGGTTCACCTCTGCCCCTATCCTCACCATCCCAAACCCGTCATGCCAGTTCATCGTGGAGGTCGACGCCTCCAGCACTGGAGTAGGAGGCGTTCTCTCACAAAGATCCAACCTGGATAATAAGTTCACAGTTCACCTCTCGGTTTTGGAAAGCGTTCTGCAAGCTGATTGGGGCCACTCCCAGCCTGTCCTCTGGTTTCCACCCCCAATCAAACGGCCAGACTGAGAGAAAGAACCAGTCCCTCGAAATTGCCCTGAGGTGTATGGCCGCTCGAGATGTTACCTCCTGGAGCCAGTTCCTACCGTGGGTCGAGTACGCCCATAACTCCCAAATCTCATCATCCACCGGTCTGTTCCCCTTCCAGTGGGGTTGACTGCCTGGGTTACCAGCCACCCTTGTTCCCATCTCAGGAGGAGGAGGTCAGCGCCTCTTCTGCCCAAGCCTTCATCCGCCGTTGCAGGAAGACCTGGTCTCAAGCCAGGAAAACACTGCTACGACAAAGCAGAGCCTACAAAAGACAAGCAGATCACAGACGCTCTCAGGCCCCCAAATACAGGATAGGGCAGAGAGTCATGCTCTCCACCAAAGACCTTCATCTAAAGACCCTTTCTCGCAAGCTTTCCCCTCGTTACGTCGGCCCCTTCACCATAACCAAGATTATCAATCCTTGCTCTTGCTTCCCTCTACGATGCGATGGATAAATCCCACATTCCATGTGTCCCACCTACGTCGCCTCGCCTCATGCCTATACCTCATGCCTACGTCGCCTCGCCTCATGCCTATACCTCGATTCTCCCACGTTTTCTTTCATTGTCTTTCACATTACGACCTCGCTTTGTTTTTTCTCGTTCTCGATTTTTTGCCTGCCGATCTGGATTGTTCGCCTGCCTTTTGACCTCCCGGTTTCGACCCACGCTTTCTCCTTTGATTTACGACTCCTGTCTCTCGCCCTTTTTGTTTCTGTTCGCCTTGCTGCTTGTATTCCTGGTTTTGATCTTGCGCTTTCCTCTTGACTACGACTCTCGCTTCGTGCTTTAATTTTTCACGCTTCGCGGACGAATTACGGCTTTTGACCCTCGCTCACGCTTCCGACCACGCCCCCGCATCTCGATACGGCCATTATCCGCACTTGGATTCATATCGCTCTGCCCCGTGCTCGTGCCACTAAGCCACCGTACCGCCATACAAGTCATTTATTAATCCATTAAAGATTGTTATTGTTGGGACACTTGAGGCGGTTACTCCATCACACCCCCAATGAGTTTCCTATAACAGTACACACCAATGGGTTTTATTCCTTACTTAGATTATACCTTCAGTGTAACAATAGGTAGGTTCAATTACTACGTATGGCCATATCAAATCGATTAAACATTTATAATTGATAATTATACATAAAAAAACATAACCATCATTAAGTGGTTATGCATAATAACGTTTTTTTTTAAATTATAAATATTCTGATTTAACCTTCTTGAAATACATTACATGGCAATAGAAACCTCACTTAACTGCCTACGCTGGTGCAGAAATCAGGATGCTATAATTGGCATAATTAATTAAATTTGTAATTTTTTAAATGAACAGCAGTTGTTTTGATGGTCTATACAGAACAAATGATGACATAGCTTTTGTGCTTGAAGACATGATGTTAGTATTATGCATGATTTTTACTGCATTGTTTTGCCCTGTGGCAAGCATTAGGATGTTTGGTTTACTCTCATCTTCTTGATTCTGATTTGACAACCTGTTTAATTTAGCTTGTTTATTTGCCATGCATGTGTATGTGCAGAAAAGAAAAATAATAATACTTTATAATGTGTGGACCTTCAATAATTCATCTCTAAACACAACTAACTGAGCTCTAACTTAAGATTCCTCATCAATCCACATACGTCACATACAATTCCTTTTGAAAACCGAACATAACTCTGTTCTGACATAGCCCTTTAGAGCATCAGATCTCATCTTGCACGTCTTCACATAACACTTTTCCTCTTACTCTCTCTCTCCCTTTCTGTTTTCTGAAGGTTATTTTTTGGCAGGCAGCAGAGACAAGAGACCTGCCGATGCATCGCTCTTTATACTTCTGAAATCCAGGCGATCGGGGTTGATGCCGGGATTTGACGTCAGCAGAGATGTTGAAAACATTGATGCCTTTGATTCGGCAGCCGGCAAGGCCGAATGGAAAGATTCCATGTATAAAAAGTCATGGTGGGCACAGGAGGCCTTCCAGATTGGACAATAAAAGCTGGCAGCTGCTGTGACTTTGGAGTGCACTTCAGTGACCCCTTGAGGACAGCGTCCTGCTCCCTGCACATAATTACCTGAGCTTTCTTCCATGCTTGCTGTGGTGTGCGCTGTCATCACCGTGTGTGAAGCCCTTTTATCAGGAATGAGTGTGTGTCTGTCTCACATCATTTTCCTTTGTCTCACCTTCCATAGCAGATGGTGGTCTATACGGATGTCGAGATGGACAACTCAGATCTTGCTCTGGTATGCTGTTTTATGCGGACCATAGATGCAGTG
Organism: Leiocassis micropogon; assembly: GCA_028565275.1. Classification (NCBI taxonomy): domain Eukaryota; kingdom Metazoa; phylum Chordata; class Actinopteri; order Siluriformes; family Bagridae; genus Leiocassis; species Leiocassis micropogon. The sequence goes on along the minus strand of JAOVVA010000037.1, from coordinate 5,857,119 downwards.
CATTCTTTTTATCGAGACATACAGTACCATGTGATGGTTCATTACATAATGAACCATACGAAGTATTTTTCTATAATCATGTCAAATTTATAACTCGCTTTTAGTGAGGAACAAATGCCTTGTTGTGAAAACAAAAACACTTCATCTCATGATTTAAGGATTTTACATGAACTCAATTAGATTAAGGCATCTTCAACTGTGTTGAACACATGGTATCTTGTATTAAGGATTTACGGTTCTTGTAAACAAGGCTTGTGAAATGTTAAGGACCAAGAATCTGTATATATATATTCATAAGGGGTATGCATTCTGGCTTCTTTAAACTAAATTATATTTTCAACATGTAGTGTTTTAAGAATTTTAATACCACCATGTAAAATTTCAAATCCAAAATCTTAGTATTTTACTCATTCATTCATTTTCAGTAAGCATTTTATTCATGTCAGGGTTGGATCCAGAGTCTATTCAGGTAACACTGGATGTGAGATGGGATGCCAGTCCATCAAAGTACACTTATGGCCATGTTTTCAAAAGCAAGGGGATGATGGGAGAACCCAGAGGAAACACATGCAGATCAGTGAGAACCTGTGAAACTCCAGACAGACACTATCTGAACTCAGGATTAAAAAAAGGGCCCCCTGTAACTGTGAAGTGACAATGCTTCCCGCTGCTCCACCATGTAACTTAGGCATTTTAATATCAATCCCAAAAGTCATTATAACACTTCTTAAGTGATTATACTTGGCTTTTTTTTTTTATCAAAACTTCTGCATCTTTAAATTATAGCCTGTTTTTTTTACTCACACCATATACTTATCATTAATATTCATAAAGCACTCACTCAAATGTTCATTAACATTTATGAGTTTGCTAATAGCCAGCTGACAGGATTGAAACACGTTTTACAGGTCATTATACAAAGACATCTTCTTTGAAATCATTGCGTTGTAATCTAATCATGAGTGAAAGTAGGTCTGTATGATCCGGTACTACGCACCACTAAAAGATTCATTGGTGCTCTGCAGTACCAGAAAGAGTGGACAGCAACTTTCTGCCAAAACCCACATTCATGACCAGTCAAGATAACACTTTCAGCAAGAAACCACATCTGCTAACATTATGCCATCTTGAACAACATTTTGTCATCTTGGAAACTGTATACTGTATGTTGTGTTTTGATCTTTCATTAGTGCTAGTTAATGTGAACGTGAGCTACTGATAGGTTCATAACTCATCTCACCGCTTTGTTCATGGCTAACTTGAGCTACAAAGCATGACAAATCTAACTAGCTTCTAACACAAGGCTGAATCCCAAAGTGCACTAGCTTTACATTTTATACTATATCAATCTTTTTTTTAGAACAATTAATAAGCTGTAGGTATTCTAAAGAAAAAAAAACATAAAAAGTCATTTTAATTACATTTAAAAATCTACAGGAGAGTCTTCCTCACTGGAGAACTAAAGAAGACTCCAAGACTAGAGATTTCGCATATGAAAATTTTCACAGCAAAATGAGATAAATGCTAATTGTCAACATGATTGAAGTTGAAATTTTTTAACTTGACAACCTTTAATTATTGAAGCAAAGCAAAAATAAATTTCTACTCTGTTACTGCCATTGTAGTTACTCCAGCATTAATGAACTACATGTATGTTATTTAATGTCTGTGATACATTCTGTATAATATTACAGAAATAATATAATGCCTGTCATTAACTACCAAAATTAAATAAAAACTTGCAGTCGAGGAAGCTGATGATGCTGTAAACTGAAGTTTTGGTATTGTTTATAATGTTGAACATGATCTTCTTCAAAGGTTTTGTGTGCAGTGAAATTCAACACTTTTCTCCTTGTTCAAATTTGCTGCCAATGAAAAGCATGGTTTTGCTATATTTTATATTAAAACTTAATGAACATATTATTGATACTAAATTTTCATACCTAAATTGCCCTTAACACAACTGTAGGCTGGTTTATCTTTGGTGACAATACTGTACAAGGTGGAGTTATAGCGCTTTGCAAAATCACACAATATTTACATCGATATAACCAAAGCAATTTGGACAAAATGTTTTGCCATTATGGTTTTTATCATGTTTCTGGCCCAAAGAAAAATGCACAACCCATTCTCTAGCAGTTTGCAATACTTCTTCCTTCATTAATAAAAGAAATCTTAAAAAAATCTTTAAAAATGGAGTTACTGTTGAACTGTTCATATTCTTATTGCAACTCATCATAATCTAAAAACCATGAAAAATATCACCTTTTACTCTCCAAGCTATTTAAGGGGATTGGCTCTGACAAAGATTGCAGTCCTCCCTTCATTATCTCACAGCTAGTCATGGGAATTATGATTAATTTTAACAAACCACCCCTTTCAACCTGTCCGCTTTAATGAGTGGTCATTATGAAACCCTTTAAACTTTGCCACATAAGCTCATAGACTATACAACTAAAACTTACTTGCGGTCGCAGTTCTTTGCTGTGTATTTTTTGTCAAGTGCATTGAGCATTCCCAATTCGATCCAACATGCTCAAATGCTAGTTTGCAACTCAACTGCAGCAAGTTTATCAACAACTGCCACAATAATTTTTCAATTCCTTCAGTCAAACATGGCCAGTAATGATGACATTCTGTTCACAGACTGATTCAATTATGTCTGCATTATTAGTTCAGTCTGGCTTATTTGTTCCAGACAACAGTCAACGTGTGGAGCTAAGCTTTTTTAAATGAAATAAAATTGTGTGATTGTGGTATAATTGTACTTGAATATATAATAATATATTGCGTATAACTGCATTTCATTGGATCTGTACGTGTACTTTGCACAATGACAAAAAGTTGAATCTAATCTAATCCCCAAATCTAATCCAATACAATAAAATTTGAAAGTCATAAAAAGCAATACTAGGCTTAAAGAGTTCTATTCAGATGAAAGAGTGATCTGAATTAACCAATTCATCAAAAAGAATTAATTTATTTAAAAAAAGGGAAAAAAAAACAAACCATTTGAACACCATAAATAAACACCATTTTCAGACTGGTTGGCTATAACAAAATAATATTTTTTGAACATTACAATATATTAAAAGCTTTGAACTAGCACTAGTATCGGTTTGATGCATTTCAGTAAGTATAAAGTAATATGTCACTCACTCACTCTTCTTCTATACCGATTTATCCTGTATTCAGGGTCGTGGGGGCCTGGAGCTGATCCCAGGAGACCTGCGGTGGTGTACCCATCCATCGTCAGACACACACACACACACACACCCAACATGGGGAGAACATGCAAAATTCATGCACACAAACTCGCGGCAGGAATCAAACCCTCAATCCTAAGGGTGCAAGGCCACAGTGCTTACCACTACACCACCATGCCACCAATAGCAATATTTGTGAAAAAAAAATGTAAATTAAGCAGAGAGATAATGCTGCAACACTCAGAAGATGCACAAGAGATGTGAGATGTTGTTACATTTAGTACATCTTGCTATGACTCTCACACAATGCTTTCCAAACAGGATTTTTGGTTATTAAGTTATTATGAACTTATGGGACCACACATGTATCTGCGACTGGGTGATGCCTGATCAGACTTAATATGGCACATCCCTGTACTATGACCCTTATGACTAAAAGAAATAATGCACAAAATTAATTAAGACAAAATTGAATAACAGTTTGTAATACTATTTGTTTCTTGTTTTCAAAATGGAGTTATCTCATTTTGCTGTCAAACTGGTGAATTGTTTCACGAGTCAAACATCATTAGTCACCGCAGTACAATCCTTGAATGGGTGAATGATACCACGTGCCTTTTGCACTGAAGTGCACCTACAGTTCTATTCAGGCAGGGTATATATCACGGAAAAACTACTTTACTGTGAGGAACTGGAAAGGAAACCAGGTACACACAAGTCATCCCAAACATGGAGGGATGAATGAAGCAAAGAGCATTCCTCCGTTATGCTTCCTTCATGTAGGATGCCATAACTGACTGTCTCTACATTGATGATTTAATGTAAATCATCCCAGCCAGAATTCACTCCATTCCCCCAGCAGGCCACAGAAATAGCAGCTATTTTTATTAACAACAAAACTCCGGCAGTAGAACGTGAATCAAAATGTGTCTGCATTCTGCCCCAGAGTCTGAATAATGCCCAAACACAGTCATGGAAAAAAAAGTGGTGCAGTTGGAGAGGTTTTTGGGGTGATGCATAGCTGGGATTCTGGAGCACACGGATGTTATTGTATAAGACGGTGATGAGAGACAGGAGTGCAGTAAAGATATTACAAGTGTAAGTTCAGTATACCTAGATTTGGAAGCACCTTCTATACGATTAATATAAGGGGGGTTACCTTCACTAACTAAGTTATATAATTATTTATGTCCAAAATATGCCACATTCATTGATATAATATGAATTAATGTAATCGTTGGAAAATTTATTTTGTTTATACAAACGAAACCCTTTCATTATTCATCATTATGATTATCATTTTTTTTTTCTAGAACAGCATGTCCTCGAGTGGTTTATTCTATACTTCTATGTAGAATATTTCTGCTGAAATCTGCTGTAGGGTTTTATTAAAAAACTTTACATTTTTCCATAGATTGACAGATTAAAAATGTATGTGTGTGTGTGTGTGTGTGTGTGTGTGTGTGTAAGAGAGAGAGAGAGAAAATTTTAAATAGAGTTAAATGGCAGTTTTAATTTCTAAGATTCATTTTTATTGTAATATTGTATGTCTTTCCTTTGTATTTCACTAGGTGCCAAGTTTTCCAGCATGGTCTCCTGGATTAGTACCGATTCACATGACTCAAGACAAATATTAATATTTAAGCAGAGACCTTTTCTTGTGGCTTTATTCATATGAAATCAAACAAAATTAAGCCACATTTGTACAATTTTTAACAAGTTCATCAAGGTTAATACTTTCAATATTTCATGTGAGTGTGTGTGTGTGTGTGTTCCTCCACATCATGTACTCATCTTCTTACATATTTTTCTGTCTGTGCCCCTTGTACTTTCTCCCCTTATTTTGGCAAATCCATCTATTCAGGCTTTTCTCTTTGTCTCTGCCTCCGTCTCCATCGTTCTCTCTCTCTCATTCTCTCTCCCTCTCTCACTCTACCACTCTCTCGCCATGTAATTCTCACCCCCAGCAGCAGAGAGGCTGACTCACCGGCTCCCTCATTAAGCCCTTGCCAAATATCAGAGATTGAACTAGAGGGGAGAGAGAGATGGAGAGAGAGAGAGAGAGAGAGAGAGAGAGAGAGAGTGATGCTTTCAGCATCTCCACAAACTTTAGTCACACACTGGAGGTCACACAGACAGCCATAAAACATTGGGGTATGGTTTGTGTACCAGGTCCAATTTTCTCCTGGCCTGTTCTGACCCATACACCCGCTAGCAGGAAGGGAGATGTTGTATGAAACTTGGTTATTGTTTTCAGTCAAGGAAAAATGCCAACTTTCTCTGCAAGTTCAGTTAAAATCAGATCCTCCCCTCTGTGTCCTTGGAGCATCTGACCAGTGACTTACTGTGGGAGGCTTTGTCAAGCTTTCTCTCTCTACTGTATGGATAAGAGATTTATAATAAGTTCTGGATTTGTTGTTCATAATGAACAAGAGGTAAAAAAAAAAATGTGTGCAGCAAAAATGTCTTTCAACAAGACACTATCTTGCCCTACTCGGCCACCAACAACTTTGAAGTAGCTAGATTAGAGCCTGTCAGCAGCATCTGTGATCTGGTTGAAGCAAACCCAGATGCTGCTGAACAAGGAAGCTCAACTGCTTATTCATTATCAGCCTGCAATTTCCCAGAGGCAGCTGTAGACATAGACGTTGTATCCAGGGCTCTCTTGTACAAGCATGCAAACTACATTTTCTCAGCCCCTAAATCATTCATTTTAGGTAACCTGTGTTGGCCACCAAGTCCGTGTTTCGTCTAGAGAGCGACTCAGAGGTTTAAGCTTATTTAACTTAGAATCAGGGTCTAAATCTGCTTGCTGCGTGTGTTGTGTTGTACAAAGCCAAGGCTATGTGATCAGAGGAGAGAACATAGGCGGAGAAAAGGTGCGAGCAAGACACTGAAGCAAACAGAGCATAGCCAGATTAACTAGTAATACTAAAAAAAAAAAAAAAAAAATACTTAAAGCTATTGGATCTTTGAAAAAAGTTATCAGATACAAGAAAACACAATGACAGAGGTAGAAGAGATTAACTTTGGAGAGCAGGTGATGTGGATGATTAAAAATCATCTGCTGTGCACTGTTGCTCATGTTTAGACATTTCCCCAACTCCTTACTTCAGAGTGATGTGAAATATAACATGGGAATTTACATAAAAAAGATGGAGTATATGGATGTTTTAATCCTCAAATTAAATATATATAGGGGGAAAAAATTCAAGGCAATGACAAATGCAAGGGGTTAGAAAAACATGTATTTGGATATGACAAATAACAGTAAGTGAGTAAAAATGGGCAGAATAAATACTTATAATATAAATATAATCTGGTAGATCAATCAGTCAGCTAGTCAATCAGTCAGACAGTCAGCTAGTTATTCAGATAGTCAGTCAGACAATCTACCAATTAGACAGCCAGTTAGACAGTCAATCAATCAGACAGTCAGTCAGTCAGACAATTGATCAGACAGTCAGTCAATCAGTCAATCAGTCAATTGATCAGACAGTCAGTCAATTAATCAGACAGTCAGACAGTCAGTCAATTGATTCGACAGTCAGTCAATCAGTCAATTGATCAGACAGTCAGTCAATTGATCAGACAGTCAGTCAGTTGATCAGACAGTCAGTTAATCAGTCAATTGATCAGATAGTCAGTCAGTCCGTCAGTCAATTGATCAGACAGTCAGCCAGACACTCAGACAATCAGTTAGTGATACAGTGAGTCACACAGTCAGTCAGCTACTGTAGTTAACCAGTCAGCCTTGCAGATAATCAGTCAGACAGTCAGACAATTAATCAGTCAGTCAGACATCTAGTCAGTCAATCAGTCACTCAGACGTCAGTCAGTCAGACAGTCAGTCATTCAGTCAGTCAGTCATTCATTCAGTCACATGACAGTTATTCAGACAGTCAGTCAGTTAGTCCTTCAATCTCTTATTCAATCATTTAGTCAGACAGACAGTCAGTCAGTCAATCAGTCACATAGCCTGACAATTAGTCAGATAGTTAGTTATTTGTTTAGACAGTCAGTGAGTCATTCAGACAGTAAAATAACCACTTAGTCAGTATCTCAACAGTCAGTAAGTCATTCAATGAAAGGTCAGTCAGAAAGTTAGTTAGAGGACCAGAGATTTAGCCAAGTTAGTAAGTTAGTCTGTAAGTCAGTTCGACCATCAGGCAGTAAGTCAGTTATACAACCAGATAGTGAGTCAGACAGACAGTCAGTCAGTCTGTAAGCCAGTCAGTACATCAGTCACTCGAACAGTCAGTCAGTCATTTAGTGAGTATGTCAGTAGGACAATCGGTCATTCAGTCAGTCAGTAAGTGAGTCGTTCAGACAGTAAAACAACAACTGAGTCAGTACCTCAACAATCAGTAAGTCAGTCAGTCATTCAATTAAAGGTCAGTCAGAAAGTTAATTAGGGGACCAGACATTTAGTCAAGTTAGTAAGTTAGTCTGTCAGTCAGTCTGTAAGTAAATCAGACAATGAGGCAGTCAGTCAGTTATACAATCAGACAATCGGTCATTCAGTCAGTCAGTCAGTGAGTCAGTCAGTTAGTCAGTTGGTAAGTCAGTCTGTCAATCAGTCAGACAGCCATAAGCACTGTGATGACATTTTACATTGCAGCTGAGAACAATTTGCTGCAGTTTCATTTACCTCTCCATATTTGAATCTCATTACCATAACTGTGTTTGAAGCATTTCAAAAGCAATTTTGCACTGAGCCCCCCCTTCCCTTCTCACTGGGCTGTTTTGCCCTCTATTTCATTACCGAGGCATGTGCAATAAAATAATTAGTGCAGTGTAGTCCAGGCCTGAGCACGCGTGCTCTGAGTCTCTCTAATCCTTAATAAGGCTGGCCGATGAGTCATCAGCAGGGCCGAGAGAGAGAGAGAGAGAGAGAGAGAGAGAGACAGAGAGAGAGAGAAAGCAAGAGGGGGGGGAGTGGGGGAGAAATAGATGGGTATAGGTACTGATAGGAAGGGCAAAAGAGGGTGAGATACCTTTTACAAATGAAGATGAAGGTGTAACATATGAATACTTTGTTCAGTAAGGCTTTCTCTCACACACATTTAGCCATGCCTCGTTTAATAAACAAGAGTCATCAACAGAAAGATCACACTGTGGGCGTTAAGCCATGCATGCAAGAAGGTAGCAACGGACAGACGTCATTCATACTTGTAAGACATAAAGAGTGTCTGCTCAAAATACAAATCTGTAATTTTCTGACCTTGATGGAAAGCATTGGCAGCTTTTCTAGTGGTTTATTAATTCTAAGCCTTTTGATCGTAATCCTGTGAAGAATCAGCCCAACAAAAAAAAGAGAAACTTTTATCTTTCTCACGGTTGACAAAAAACTGCAATATTTCTTTAATACTTAAAAAATAGCATGTGCTGTTTGTATAACATTGAATGGGTTTAAATTATGTTTATTCTTCTCAAAACACATCGCATGACATTAATACTACCTTTCTATTCCACGCATAATTGTAATGAAGTAGTGCTATACAGCTGCTATACAGATTCAAATAACGGAGCATGAAAGGAGTGAGAGAAACAAGGGAAGCGTTACCCCAATCCCAATCAGCAGGCGTCAGTCAAGCTGGAGTGTTAAAAGCTAGAAGGGGAGGGGTGGTTGGGAGGGAGTGGCTGTCTTTTGTCTCTGAAGCCGGTCATCTCATCCAGGGGAGAGCTCAGAGGAGCATGAACCTGATGTGATGACGCACATGAGTTGCACTTGTAATTCTGCCCATGTGGAAAAAGCTTGGGGGAAAAAAAAAAAGAAAGAGGCAAAAACAACAACAAAGTGAGCCATGCACCCCAGTCCTGTGTTCCTGTCTCCTTTGCAGGAACACAGACGCTTGTTGAAAAAGTGAAATAGATGAGAGGAGGATGGAACAAAAGCTTGGTGAAGATCCTCTGTTCCAGAGTCATGACACGCAGGCAAGTTCGAGAAGCTCCGAGGTAAAAGGAGCGAAGCTGGAATCAAAGCTTGATGAATAAAGATTCCTGCATCCTCTTTTAGAATGTCAATCTCTTTTCAGCGTTTTTGATCCTGGAGCTCATTTCATGTTGATATTCATAGCTCTTCTAATGAAGGTGTGCAGTCTGTTCTTCTTTCCAAAGCAACACTCAGCAGTCAAAAGAATATTTCTATGAGCTGAAGATGTTTCTTATAATATACATGTCTCCTGTCTGAATTGTTGAGGACTGGTCCAAGCACTGAACTATAAATTTCGGCTTTTAAAAATATACGGTATTACAAATGCGGCTTTTAGTAGTCGTTTTGCTTGAGGTATGCCAACATGTTTTGTTTTGTACGATTAGGAATTTGAAGGGTGTCAGAACTCGCCCTTTTGGAAACCTACAATTAACTATACTGAAAAAAAAGAAAAGATTCATATTTAGCAACATGAGCCTAAACTCATTTTGAGTGTATGCATAGACTAAGCCGGAACAAATGAGTAATATTATATTGACTTATATTGAAACAGTGACTGTGTGACTAATGAACACTGTCTAATTACTCAGCAACTCTGTAATTATTGCATAATTCATGAACAACCAAGCCATAATGAATTACGATGTCAAATCATTACTTTATTATTACTTACTGAGTAATTGCCCAGTATTTATTAGTAGGTAATAGTGGTGACTTAGTGTTATTATAGTATGATTCATTTGTTCATGCTTAGTCCCTAGTTCCTCCTTAGACGTTGTCACAAAGCAGCTTTGGGTGTAGATTTAAAAATCCTAATGAGCAAGCCAGAGGCAACAACGGCAAAGGAACAACAAAAAAAAAAAATTCCTTGAGACTACATAAGGACTAAAACTAAAAAAAAAAAAAAGAACACAGCATCCTTTGAGTGATACTGGATAATATATATATATATATATATATATATATACAAAATACAAAACACCTTATACACATTATACATTATACAATATACAGTATGATCATATTGTGACTAAGAGTCTTTAGGTACAATTGTAAGGCATCCAAAACATTTATTAATCTATATTTTATAATGCAGTAATGCAGGGAAATTTAACATAACATAACAGGGAAACAGACACAGAGATAATGTACAGTATGAATGAGCGAATTCTGGACTATATGACGTCAATATGATGAGGGAAGGGTCTTGTAAGTTTCCTCGTATGTCAAAAACACATTGAAAAGTTTTCCTCCTGCAAACTGACACAAGTGATTAAAAAGTGATTTTTGTGCCACAGGGACCCGAAAACGTCCCGTCTATTCTCTCTTTCAGACATACAAGGACGAACTAATAAATACAAAGAACTATTGGATCTCAATCACCTTCGTTGCTTGATTGTTTTGGCATAGCATCTTCGCTGCTTCTAATGAACCTTCCCTCCGGCTGTTCTCAGGTTGCCATGGCAACCCGGTGGACTCTTCCGTTCAGTTCCGATCACCCTGACAACCGCTCCTCTTCCTCACCGATATCGCCAGCCTCACGCTCCACGGCCCGGGTGAGACTGGGCATCTGGCACATCCCTGGTTCTTGATTGGCTGCAACAGCAGGGCTATGGGGCCTTGCAAAATAAACAGCAGACTAAACCCAGTGCTCTGCTCGCTTCACAGTTTGCTTTTGCTATGTTTGCAGTAATGTGGGAGCGATGAGTCAGACACGGCACACTGCGCAGTTTTCTGAGGCCTCGACCATCCATCCGTACCTATACACAGCGAACAATGCGTGAAGAGTCTTATTCATGTTGTGTACTGCACATAATTTCTAATCACGCCTGACAGGTTGTTTGCAATTCCAAACCGGCTTTCACTTGATGTGCTGATTTGCGGAGAAACGTTTTTTCCTGAAGCATCCATAGATAACAATAACACAGCCTGGGAATCTATGATGCTAGATATTTCACAGTTTTCAGATTACTTGCATGTTTAGAGGGAAAACAGATATCATCTAATCAAGTCCATTCGGAATGACTACAGCACTCCCATACACAGATCAGTGGCTGGGAAACACTTGAGCCCACCGCGAACTGTGTTTACATTCTGGTACTGAACTGTTGTTTGATGCTGTTTTTTCTTTTTTTCATTATTCCTGTGTTATCTCACACGTTTTCTTTTGTTATTCCTGTGTTTTGTCACAAGGGGACACTGCGAGTGGGGTATAATAGGATAGAATATATTTCACCGATCCCAAGCAGTTGGGTTTAATGTTCGCTCATAAAACACGTAAGCAAGAGCTTCTTCTTTTCCCTTTATCAGTTTTCAGCAATGTTAGTTGTTAATGCAAGTTAGTCAGTGAAATCTATGGAATGATGAAAGTTCAAGCTTTGGAAGATGTTTGAGTAGATGAGGAGGTAAGAAAGCTGAAAAAGACTAAAGGGAATAAATCACTGCTGTATCACTTTTTTTCAGTATAGGCATAAATCATACTACGCTAGATGGGTGTTCAAGTCAAACCAGGACGTTTTGACTTTCATGCATAATAACAGAACAGCTATGAAAGTAAAAACTCCCTTTATTTCTTTATATAATGCACTCATCCCAGTGTTTCACTAGTGCTTGGATACCATCAAGAGAGACAGTTTTCTCAGTATGCCGGAGCCATGATCGGACTGCCTGCTTCAGTCTGAAACGCTGGCCTTCCAGGAACTCCTTCAATGGCTCAAACATGTGAAAATCTCGTCAAGCGAGGTCAGTACTGTACGGGGGATGTGGCAATAACGCTCAGCAGAGCTCATGTCATATGAGACATGCGTCTCTTCCGCAGGTTGGCGACAAGCGTTCTGTCGATTTTCAAGGATCAGGCGTTCCACTGGCTGAATGTTCACAGGAATAACTGCACAGGGTTCTGCGCCTCCCCGTGCCGGGAACGCCATTCACGGACATGCGGCCTTCTTTAAAAAATGTTTGCACCATTTAAATTTTTCAGTAAATATCAATTCCGTTTTATGTCTTCATTCATAAGAAATTTTATCACAAGTCCCGGATTGACTTGAACACCCCTCATAGAACCACTATGAGAGGTCGATGAACTGTGATGTAAGAAACCATTAACCAAAGTTATAACAGATTAACATGTTAATGAAACATCCACTTTCACTTCATTCAAATAATCATGAAAAAAAAACATGCAATAATGAAATATGTAATCACTAACAAATGTGTGAAGCATGTGAAAGATTCTCTTTCATAGCTGTGCTGTCGATGCAGAAAATCAGTCTATATATTTCAGATAATAACTACAAATAGTAGCTTTGGTATAAAGGCCAAAATAACACATTCAGAGGCACAGAGCAGTTATATCAACAGAAGGCTTCGCGCGAATGAATTAATTCAACTTCAAATTGAACATGCACCAGACACATGCTGTGTGCAGCGTTTTGAAATAGAAGCTCATCATCCCAAGAAATAAAGATGACCAGTATTACAGTTTCCAGTCACACTTCCCGGCATGTCCTCCAAACAGTTTCAATCAAAAACATTCCACTTGGCTCTGCTGTGCACCAAACACCTGTCAGCTCAGAATGTGGTGGTTTATGCTAGCGTGAGGCAACAGCCCAGCCTGGGCCAGACCTCTATATCTGTGTAGGAACATTCTTTAAATCTGACAGAAATGAATTCCAGCAGCACCGCGGTCACAAGCGATGGCGAAATGGCTGACATTACTCTTTTCTAGCTGAAGCTGTAATCTGTGTACGATGTGGAGGGGAAAAAATGTTCATCAAACCTAGAGGTAATCTAAGCTGTTATTATTAGATAATGACCATATAACGTGAGAGGGTACTAAAAGAAACACTGTGTGCAAAAACATTGTGTGCATATTTAGATAAGTGCAAAATCGAGTTTGCATCTACTGTATAATGGTTTGTGGATGGAAGGCAGCAACATGGATCTCCTATTTTGCAATTTGTCATGTAAAAAGTATTATTATTATTATTATTATTATTATTATAGGTAATAGGAAAGTTGGTGTTAGCACTGTGGCCTTGCATCCCCAGGGTCGAGTGTTCGATTCCTGCCATGTGTACATGGAGTTTGCATGTTCTCCCCGTGCTTGGTGGGTTTCCACCGGGTACTCCGGTCTCCTCCAACAGTCCAAGGACATGCAGATTAGGCTAACTGGTGTTCCCAAGTTGATTGTGGGCAGAATGGAGGCTTAGCTATAATCACTGTGTCTCCTCACAGCTCCAGGGTTGGGGTTCAAATCTCACCTATTATCTCCGTGTTTCCAAACTTGCCCCAATGTATGATTGGGTGTGTCGGAGTGTATGTACATGTGTGTTTGTGCCCTGGAGTTGGTTTGTACCTTGTGTGCTGAATATTCCTGGAAGAGGCTCCAGATCCTTTATAATCCTACACAGGGTTAATAGCAGCTTATAGACTATAGATGGATGGATGGATAGATGTAAAGTTGTTGAATTATTGATTCTGATTGGTCAGAACGTGTTCATTACATTTCATTGACATTAGTAACGGATATGGTGAAATAACTATAATTAATCCCAGCATTAATCCTTAACATAACATCAGAACAATTATTTTACTAGTGAGAGGCTGCAAAGTGCCTAAAGATACAATTTTCTAGAAAGAAAAAAAATCGTTTGTTTATGTAACAGCCTCAGAAGCAACCTCATTTCCCCTCTTGTCTGTTCTCAACCACTCAGCATTCAGCATCACCAGTGTACAAATCACTGGCCTGATCATCTGTCATCGTCTACACCTGTTTCCCCACTGGTTCATGCCTGAAGTTAGATGTTTTTTATGGTTGAATGATTCATAGGTCACTATGTGGCTTAACAAACAAAACACATTCCTCTGAAACTGCTCAGGTACAGGGACTGGAATGAAAACAAGAGCCGAAATCATTGAAGCCTGGAGAACTATTTCTCAAGACTACATTAAAAATATAAGAAGGTCTGGCTCTGTGGAAGCAAAATATAAGTTGTAGCTCAAGACTTTTGCACAGTAATGTAATAGTTGGCAACCTGCTGTGGTATGAGAGGAATAAAACCCTAAAACCCTCTTATTGGAAAATTATTGATATTCCTATACCTTTAAATTATTTTTATATCAATAATTTTTTCCCCTTAACATGTTACTTGCTAAATAGTAATCTCACTCACTCATTATCTATACCGCTTTATCCTGTATACAGGGTCACGGGGGCCCGGTGCCTATCCCAGGAGACTTGAGCCAGGGTACACTCTGGATGGGTGCCAATCCACACACATACAGTACACACACTTGCATGCTCATTCACACACTATGGGCAATTTGAGAACGGCACTTAGCCTAACCTGCATGTCTTTGGACTGTTGGAGGAAACCGGAGTACCCAGAAGAAACCCACCAAGCACTGGGGACACATGTAAAACTCCATGCACACATGGCAGGAATCGACCCCTCGACCCTGGAGGTGCAAGGCCACCGTGTGTAATCCACTAATCTTAACGGTTTGATTTTTTTCTCCCATTTAGAACAGTGCATCAACTTTTTTGCAAATCTGTTTGCATCGTATTAGAAAAGTAGCTTTCCATTTCCACGATAAAGCACTTTGTACATCCACAAAAAAAGGTGATACTACCACTTCCTGTGATCGTAATCAATTTCATTCATCCCCATAAGTGATAAAGCTGAATCACAGACACAGTAATAATGAGTCGCCTATGAATACAATTCCCTATGAATGGTGTCATGAATTACGTAGCTTCTGGTTTTACTCTCTTCAGGAAATGGTGGCAACAAATTTAGAAGCAGACTTTTTAACTCGATTAGTCTTCCTGTCAGAGCCCAGGGCACAGACAATGAATTATTCAAACTGTAATTAAACCACAGATTAGGATTAGTGACTGCATGACAAATCAGTGCAGAATGCTGTGAGAACGTCGCAGAATACCGAACATTATAGAAATCTTGTTTATTACGTCATGAAACCATAACCTTAACAACTTAACGCACATGATGTAGGCAAAAGCATATGTATGATGCAGTAACAGCTTGTAAGTAAAACTCAAATGTATGTGTGTTTAATGTAAGTGTGAACAAACATCTGCATATGGAAGTTTCAAAGGATTAAATACTACAACAAAAGTGATTTTTTTTTACTCTTTTTTTTTTTTTTTTTACCATGTTAGGTCATGCCCTCAAAATTGTGAACGATTCACAGGTATTAATAACTTATTGTTGCTTTTCATAATTTTACATAATTAAAATCCAATGACTTTTGTGCCTCTGACTTCATGTGTCTAATGATTTTTGACATCCAGAAAAATAAACACAAACAACCCTTAAATGTTTAATAAGTAAAAATAATTATTTCTCAATTATATTAATATGCAAATTATTAAAAAGTTAAATCTGCCATAGCTCAAAGTGGTCTTTGAAAGCTTTTTCCCTTCGCTGACTGCATAGGCCATAAAATCCAAACCGAAATTAAAGGTCTGGTTTACGGAGGATTTCCGGTTTGTACCACCAGCTGTTTCTGCCCTTACCATTATGTCATTAAGTGCCGCTCCTGTCGCCTAGCAACATTCACAGCTGTGAAAGTCAAAGTAAAAATTTAAGTTTAAAAAAAAACAACAACAATAAAAATCATGTTTTATGAACGTGTCTCTCAGGGAGTGGATTTCATGTTAGTGCCCCTTGGTTTTTGAATATTTAATATTTAATATATTTTAATATTTAATACTATTCACTGAGTTGAAACCCTGTACTTATATTTGGAAGTACTGTATACTCTTTCCTCCGGTCCTATGTCTGCCATCGTCTCTTCCTTACTGAATAGGTTTGGCTATGAAGGATCCGCTAGTCGGGTCCTTCTTTGTCAGGGGAAAGAAGGCCATGTTTGTTGGGTGCATTTGAAGGAACCTTAGAAAAAGGACAGCCTTAGACGCGATGCTGTACGTAATGCAGCCTTTGAAGGATGCGGCTCCCAAATTGAGAGGCAGCTGTTATCGTTCATTGCTGTTATCTCTGTTCATGCTCCGTGTTTGGTTTTGGTCTGTCTTTACATTTACATTGGTTAATCGTGGTTTAGTTTATTAAAGCCATCATCTGGAATAACAATTACGATTACGGTGCCATAAGTGACACCAGGCTACCTTCGCTCCCATGAAGCAATCAGTGAGCCTTAATTGCTCATCACCCTGTCACTGATTTACTGGTTGTCCTTCCTTGGACCACTTCTTTTAGGTAGAAACCAGTGCATGCTGGGAACAACTCACATGACCTGCCATTCTGGAGAGGCTTTATTCTTGGCCATTCTTTCTGCTTTCATCTGATCAACTTCAAGAACTGACTGTGCACTTGCTGCGTAATATATCCTACCCCTCGACAACTGCCTTGGTAATGAGATAATCAATATTATGCAGTGGTTTTAATATTATGGATGGATATTCTATTCCATTCCATTTCTCAACTGTAATTCAGCATCAGTACATACCCAAAACACATACCCAGACTAACACACACACACACACACACACACACGTAAGCAGATGTACAAAAAGCTAAAACGAGTTGCCATGAGCACATAGACAGCCATCCGTCCAGCGACAGGCTGCTGAAGAGAGAAGCAGTGTTGGTTTCCTCTCTGTACTATGTGATAGGGGCTAATGTAATAAGATGGCTGCTGTGAGACATAGGTCAGCGGTAGGTGGGCAGAACGAGAAGAGCGGAAAGCCTTAAAGCAGTGAGAGGATAATGAGGCCCCACACTGTTCTTCTGCACCCAACATTAAGAGTTATTGTCTACGGTTTGGCGTGGCAATGGCAGAGAGAGGGAGGTGTGAATGGGCGGTTGGGGGTGGTTCGATGTGCATGAGTGTGTGTGTTTGCTTGAGAGGGAACACTGTGTTATTCCTGCCTATCATGCCACAAGCCATGAGTGACGCTTCCTCGTCTCATTGCTCCCACTGCGTAAAGATGAATAACAACAATAACAATGTGGAGTTTTCTCTCGCCTTTTTTTTTTTGGTGAACGGAAATAACTTATACCACTTCACATGTGGCTCTTGTACCTCTCACCGCAAATTCTTTTGATCAGTTCTCACCTCTCACCTCGTGCTTTCAAGTCTTAATTACAGTTCATTATGAGAGGATGTCTTGGACTGTCATATGGTAACTTGCATGAGAAGCTCAGCTTAAATAGTGTAGCCTGCATACTGTGCAGACATTTATAGTCTTTTGGAAAAATCCCGCCTTCCTGTGAGTCTAGTGAGTAGTGGTGGATAAGAGGGGTAGCAGAGCAGAGATTTTCCCAGCACACCCAGATAAACAGATATGACAATTGTGACTATCCATGGACCAAAAGGAGGAAGAAATATCAACTACAGCCACAATAAAAAATTAAAAAATAACTGACTGTTAACCAATGTGCAACATCACCATTTCAGGTACGAACACTTTTTAAGCATTTAGGCACTGAGACACCACTTGGTCAAGTTCAGCTAGCGGGATTGCTTCCCATTCTTCCATTATGAAGGTCTTCAGCAGCGCAATTGTAAGATGTCTTCGTTGCTCTATTTTGCACTTCATCATATGCCACACTTCTCAACTGGAGAAACCAGCCCAGTCAAGAGTCCATACTCTGGGTCTCGCAGCCATGCATGTAGAAGCTGAGCAGAATGCAGTTTTTGATGTTGTCCTGCTGGAAAAGACTGGGATGTCTCTGAAAAAGATCTCCAAAAGAACATACTTATTCCTGCATTAATGGTGCCCTCACAGATATGCAATTTACCCCTGCCTTGGGCAGCGGCACACTTCCGTACCATGACTGATGCTGGCTTTCGGACCTGACGCTGTTAACAGCTTGGATCAGTCCTTTTACTCTTTGACCCAGAAAACATGACAGCTGTTGTTTTAAAATCGATTTGAAATTTTGACTCGAGGTTTGACCAGTTTTGTTGAAATTCTTAATGATATTTTGGGAAGGTTATCCTGAAAAGATTGGTTAATTTGCTGGTGCAGTCTTGCCTCATCTTTGAATCTCCTTGTATACTATATAACACAATGTTTTCACTTGTTTCCTATCACCTAGTAATTTCAACGTATCATATTGCTATGCTATAGTGTATAAACACACATGTACATGCAGTGTACTCAGTGTAAAAACAAAAAGAAATTAGAAATGTTTGTTTTAGCTCTCCTTTTATGCATTTGGAAAGTTTTTTCGCTCTCATAAAAAGTTAATGTGGTGCTAAATATTTTACCCTAACTAGACTTTTGTCCTCACGCTTGGTCACAGTTTATGATCACACTGTTGACTTTTTCAAAATACCAATTAAAATACATCCCCGATTTAAACCATTTTGCACCAGTGTCCTACAAATATCTCCAAAAAAACCACCAGCTCACTGACGATCTACTTTTTAAGGTCATACCAACCAAATAAGTTACACAACTACACTCTGAGAAAATGTAGAACCCTTTAAGCTCTGGGGAAAGTCCTAACCATTCTGTGTAGAACCGAGTGTTTCCCTGTCAGAAAGGGAGTTCAAAGAGAAACATAAGAGCCCTTAATTATCAAATGAACACTTAAAGAACCTGGGATGATTTGAGCCTGTGTAGTCTTCCCGTGATAATGATGTTAGCCTAATACATTAGTAGCAAAAAGGCAGAGGCTGGAGACTGCAATGAAACTTTATATTCTACCCCAGAGCTGGTCGTATTGCCTGTTTAGGAGGTATTTTTGGATACCTTTAAGATGTAAGTGCTGAAATTCATATTGATTGCAGGGCTTTTCCAAGTCAGTCTCGCCATGTCTGTAATTTTTTTAGCATATAGCTGCAGTTCAAGCGCAGAACACGCCATTATGCTCACTCGGACGTTGAGGTAGCCTCAACCGATGCTGTTAGTGGGGTCGGATATAGTGGTGGTATTGGGTTAAAGTTTGTTACGCCAGCAAGAAAGTTAGGTGTTGATATCAATTAGTGTGATTAAATAGTGATCTTTATTATGTTTATCTTTATTCCATCCATTTATT
Source organism: Leiocassis micropogon (assembly GCA_028565275.1). Classification (NCBI taxonomy): domain Eukaryota; kingdom Metazoa; phylum Chordata; class Actinopteri; order Siluriformes; family Bagridae; genus Leiocassis; species Leiocassis micropogon. The sequence continues at coordinate 5,837,947 of JAOVVA010000037.1, read as the reverse complement.
GGCGGCACTTTTTTGACTTTCCTCTGACTGGTATGTTCTTTCAGATCCTGGTAATACCTGAGTAAAAATCATTTCTATGTCTCACACAATTGTTTTTGTTCTTCTTGTTTTTTTAAGCCATTTTTTTTCTATGTAAATGAATGGTTTAACATCCGCTAGTTGTGATGTTGCTGGTTCTACCCGCTGTATATCTTCTGCTGTGATTACATTTTGCATTGTCTTAACTAAGCAGTCATTCAGGATATTTGCATGCATAGTTAAGTGAAGTTATGGTTGTAACTTGACCTGGCCATTTAAATGGACTACTGTCCTTATCAAGCATAGGGCATTGGTGGCTCAGTAGGAGGATTCTCACCTACCATGCAGAAGGCCCGTGTTTGATTTCTAGCCACTGCCCAAACCCCAGCAACTGGATGCAGTGCCGTTCTCAACTGGATGTTGTGTGGATCAGTTGGTCCCACTGTAGAGACCCCTCAACGGGGGTCAAGCATGGCTTGTCAAGCATGGCAGGGGAATCGATTTATTGGCTGACGCATGTCCGACTCCGGTACGATAGGTGGCGATATGCCCCTTTTCAACTTCTTAGTACTGAACCTTTTCATAGTTGACCTATTACATCACACACCAAAAATTCGACAATCAAGTAAGTTATTAGTAAGTACCATGTCTTAACATTTCGTATTTGCTGTACGCTTAATTTTTTTGTACAAATCAGATGCATGCTATACCACGCATGCTATATACCACGCATGCTATATACCACGCATGCTAGATGCATGCTATATGAGTGCTTATTTGCAACATCTGTACCCGCCCCTTTGTGGAAGTGAATTTTCCTAGCCAATCAAAATGCAGAGACAGGAAAACGTAAAAACATAACCCTTTTTTTTCCCAGGCTTATTTTTCCAGCCTGAAATGGAACACATGCCAGAACGACCTATACAGACTAAAATGTAATGTACATACAGTATTGTACTTAATTAAAAAACATTCTCGGTATTCATCTCCAATCAGTGTTGCGACTTTTTAAAAATTGTCCCTAGGTGTGAATAAGTGTGTGAATGAATGAATGAATCTGCCCTAAAAACATATTGATAAGTTAAAATTCAGGCTGAACAGACTATTCACTGAGCATTCTTTGCCTTTTCCATCTATCTATTGAAGCTTTTTTTCTTAAAGCAGAAAATCAATACTAAAGTCTTTGTTTCAATTAAACTATCTTGAATACTTTAACACCATACATTTATCGAAGCTGATTATATTGGAAATAAGCTCCTCATAGATCCGAGCCTTATAAATATGTAAGACTTCACAAGGCGTTGGTATGATAAATGCACAGCCTGTAGATAAGTTCTCCCAGATTTATGACTGGCACAACACCTCCGTAATGTCCCAACAAGATTGATAGACCTCCTCTGTCTATCTCTGGAGAGAGGTGAGATGGTTATCAGACATGTATCAGACATAAAAGCCATGCACGGTTCTTAAATAAGGGTTCGTCAGAATACTGTAGCAACTTTATCTTGTCTCTTTTGTTATCTGCTCCTTTGGAACAGATGTGTAGAGGACAGGATGTGCATTGATATGCTGCTCTGCTTGCTGTCAACCATCAACTGTGGTGAAATTACAGCTGTGGGATTTTTTGACGAACGGATGTTGGTTTTGTTCTCACGTTGTTCCCTTTTCCATCTGCCGCAACAGGTTTGATGTACCCCACCCGTGCCATTGTGTCAGTAATTAAAAGGATATGTTGATGAATGCATTTGACTCTTTATGAACTTAAAAGGGTCATGACTGAACCACTGTGGCTGTCCCAGGGTACAAAGAATGCGAGATGGCAGATGTGTTTTGTTCCTATGGGCGGAGGTTGCAGGCGAAATTGAATACATGGACATCCCTGGCAGACCCCTTGAGGCAGAATTATATGTGTGACAGGCGTGGAAATGCACCCGATACCATGTGACTGCATGTCTTGCATAACATATTTGCGTAGCAGGATTGATTTTGGCATGCAAGTGCAAACGGCTAAAGATTTGCAGCATTTGATTGATAGGGACAGAGAGTAGACTGGGAAATTTATTTTTGATTTATTTGTATTTGAACCTTTACATGGATGATATGTTGGAATTTTGTATAAGGTTATGTCAGAGTGGCTGGGTTAAAAAAAAAATATGAATGCATTTGAGTTAAAGCCAATAAAGCAATGATGATGATGGTGATGATGATACGCTAAGTGCTGTATCCAAGTCAAAAAGTCATGCCAACATTTATGCAGGAATTTATGTTTTTAAAGAGGTAGATTGTGCAGCCCTGTGATGGATTGGCACCCTGTCCAGGGTGTACCCCGCCAAGTCTCCCGGGATAGCCTGCAGGCCCCCCGCAACCCTGTACAGGATAAGCGTTATAGAAGATGAATGAGGATAAGCAGCTACTAATGGTGATTTCCTGTGTACACCATTCATCAGGGATGGAAACTGTGGACGGAACAAGGAATAATCATGGCCAATACTCACTGTACAATTACCACACTTTATCACTGTTAGTACACTGTGAACTTACAATTAGTCTTATTTCTCACACTCAACCCTTGGCTACCACAATATCCAAGCAATATTTCTCATTCGATTTCACTTCACATTGCCATATAAACTGTGATCCTGACTTTTATAATGAGATAAATTTTTTTCCTAGATTTGTCCTGTGATTACCGGCACAGTGGAGTAGTGGTTAGCACTGTTGCCTCGCACCTTCAGGGTCTGGGTTCGATTCCCGGCTAGGTTAGATTTCTGTCTCTGTTTGCATGTTCTCTCCATGCAATTAGGCTAACTGGCATTCCCAATATTGCCCGTGATCTATGTGTGTGTGTGCCCTGCGATGGATTGGCACCCTGTCCAGGGTGTACCCTGCCTTGTGCCCTATGTCTCCTTGGATAGGCTCCAGGCCCCCATGACCTTGAATACAAGATAAAGCAGTCTAGATGATGAGTGAGTGAGTGAGTGAGTGAGTGAATGTCCTGTAGCTGTTTATATGTGGTTCCTTTTTTCCTTTCTTCTTTCGAACCCTGAGCAACTGTTACAAGGCAAAGCAATTATTTGAATCTGGAATTGCACCTTGAAATTGTGTTTCATGTCTGAAAGTATACAATGGAACAAATAATAAAAAAATAAAAAAAATAAAAAAATAAATACAGAGGATAATAGAATTCACTTATGAAAAAACGGACAACACGCATTGAAGTAAACCTCTAATTAGATATTTGAATAACCTGCATGAATAGTCCTACTTATAATTAGAATGGATTAATCATGATTCCAATTATAATTAATAAATGATAATACTCACTGCAAATTTAGTTGGACAAAATTGTCAAGGACAGAGAGGGTTGTCCTGGACGCAATCGCATGTGAAAGGGCTTTTGTTTGGAATATCCCAAAACAAGCAAGAGTTCATATGATCTACAATCAAAGTGAAATCAGGAACAGCACAGATGGAAAGCAAAAGCAAGGCAGCTCGAGGAAAAAGTCAGCTTTCACAAACAACTGAACTGATATTTGGTGAGGAAGTGAACGATTTCAAAGGCTTAAATAGCAAACTAATCTACTGTAAAGAAACACTACTGTGAAGAGCTTTGACACATAACAGAGATGGCCAATGATTAGGCAGGGGAGGAGACATGACACAATTCATAACAACTTCACGTGGCAAAACAAACAAACTTCACAGAATGCGGAATCTCCTCCGTAGATTTATGTCTTGCGCCATGCCACGCCCGGTGACGAGGGGAGACCCGTGACAAAAATGACCTCTGTACACATTACTGAGCAGCTTTTAAAAAATAGCACTTGATCCCGCACTCTGAGTTTTAACTTGATAGGTCAATAGGTCATAGGTCAATGAAGATTAAAAACAAAACTTTGTGCTTATATGGAGGGTTTTTCAGTTTGTGTTAACAGGGAGGCTTCAGACTTCAAACTATTTTTCGGATATGTCAGGTGAAAGAAAAGTTACTTTTATAAAGGATAAACTGTACCACTACTAGAACATGGGAATGACGTGGCAAAAATGCAGAACTCTCAAAGTGAACAGATTATTAGGACTGCACTGTGGTTAGCACTGTCGCCTTGCACCTCCAGGGACCAGGCTCGATTCCCATCTCTGTGTGCATGGAGTTTGCATGTTCTCCCCGTGCTTGGCGGGTTTCCTCCAGGTACTCCGGTTTCCTCCCACAGTCCAAAGACCTGCAGATTAGCCTAATTGCCGTTCCCTATAGTGTGTGAATGAGTGTGTGAATGTATGTACAGTATGTGTGTGTGTGCCCTGCATTGGATTGGAACCCTGTCTATGGTGTACCCCTCCTCGTGCCCTAAGTCTCCTGGGATAGGCTCCAGACCCCCCGCAACCCTGAATACAGGATAAAGCGGGATAGACAATGGATGAGATAAAAACAACTGAAAACAACAATAAAAACATGTGTATCTGTGCAATTTCAATTTCTTTGCCTATGTGAGTCATGTTTGTATAGTCTGTTAAAATGGCATTAAAATTCATTTCATCATATTAGCTATTTTGAGCTGGACAAAAGGACTTGTCACTCTAAATTGTACAATCCTGAACCCTATATACTGTATGTTTACTAAAAAAATAAAAAAAAAAATAAAAAAGGGCAAAACAAAAAATGCTTTAAGATCTACACTCAAAGAAAGCAACCAATATCAACACTGTGTTCATGGTTTGAAGGATAAGTTCACCAAGCACTCATCTGCAATAGCTCACTTTTTAGAAAGTGTAGTTGCCCGGCCATATTTAGGTATTGGATACCTGTCAAGCCGAATTCCAATAGTTTTTCGGACATATTTACAGACCAATCAATAAATCTGAAGTGGGAATAAATTTGAAATAAAGTGATGCTCGACTTAATAAAACTCCTCACTCAAGGAGATATCACCCAAGAAAAATAAGCCAAGAGCAGAACTGTGAATAAATGAAACACAGCTTCTCATTACACACTCTCAACTCAACTGCAAAGACAGTCCCATCCACCAAATGTCTCTACATAGTGAAATAGTCAGTAGTACGATACGATGTCCACGGAACCAGAAATGCAGAGAGACAATCACAAACACACACAGACACACACACACACACACACTTTTTCGTCTTCTTTTTTTTCCCCATGAGATAAACAGGGTGAGCTTTGCAGATCCCGGAATTTGCATTCACTGCTGACATTTCATACCTTCTGGTTAAAGATACAAACAACACCACGTAATTGCACCCTCATGTTCTCGAAGGATAATTAACTGGAATCTGGTGAATGTTTTCTTTTCTTTTTTCTTTTTTTTTTTTTTTTGTATTTTTGGTAAATAATTTTTTAATGAGCAGTGAAATAACCGAGACAAAGACGGAGAAGGAGAAGATGATTAATTTATTTTTCGACTTTACCTTTGGACCATAGTGATCCCTTGAGCCCTTGAATCAGAGTATGACTCATCGTCTTTCAGAAAATGCTTCATGTCAGGAAATTGGCTTTGTGGAATAATTTTAAGTCTTCCACTGATTGAGCTCGAATTGTGACATGGGGACGTTAGGTTTCGATATGAAACTGCTCGGCAACAATTTATATGAGAGCCGTAAGCATCTTTAAAGGTGATGGCTCTTCTCGTAAATAAGAAGGAGATGAAAGTAGATTGTGTGTGTGAGAGAGAGAATTGTAAATAAATTGATCTGTATTTTATGTGTGCACTGTAGAGACAGATTCCATCCCATATGCAGACTGATGAAGGGGCGGAGTCTCTCACAATATCATTTATTTATAGTAACCTTTTAACTACCATGGCCATGGTAACTTGAGAGCCTATCCCGGTATCCCGGTAACACTGGACAAGAGTCAGGAGGATGTCACTGGACTGGATGATACAACAGTTTATTATAACTGCACAGATGCACACACACATTTCCACCTAATTATCATAAGGGCATTTATCACAGCCTTCTGCATTGTTTTTGGGAGATGGGAGGAAACCAGAGATCACAGAGGAAACCGATACAGACCATGGGGGAAACAGCTCTTCATGGAGAGTTAGCAGAGCTTACTGTAAGTTGATTCCAGAATTATGCTATGCTCTTTCAAATTAATAAAAATGTCAACACTTACAAACTAATTAAATTACTAATTTCAACTCAGATGAAATGTTTAAGGGTAGCAAAGGGGCAGTGTTAGTGATTGCGGCCCTTCTAACAACACAATAAATGAATAGAAATTGCCATAAAGCATGCTGAATTGCTACAGTACTACACCCTGCCTACAATCCTGCTTCAAACTACATTGACCATCATGTGGTATGACCAGCTAGGGGGTCAGGGGTTAAGGCATTGGCTTACAATTCGGAAGGTCCCAGGTTCAAGCCCCGCAACCACCAAGTTGTCATTGTTGGGCCCTTGAGCAAGGCCCTTGGCCCTCAGATGTATAATGAGATAAAAATGTAAGTCTTTGGGTCTGGGTGAAAACACTTTAAGTTGTGCACTAGTGAGAGTGGTAGATCATTAACAGTGTAGCACACTTAACTATGGAGGATGAAGCATTTTGAGGGTCAGACCTTAATTATTGAGTGAGCTGACAGGACATCTATAAAAACTCTTTATATGATCAATAACCAAAAAACAAGTAGCAAGTCTTGACAAATTGGAGGGCAGTTCATAGCAGGTCTTGACAATTCATATCAAACGGCGAAGTGTCACAGATACTCCGTCGGTAATTTGTAAAGGTTTGTAGACAGTATGGGTTCTCATGAGTATGCAATACAAAACTGTTGATGCACCCTGCATGTCTCTAATAATTTGCTTCCGGGAGTCAGATTTTCTCCATTCATCTTCTATACACGGTTGCAGGAACCCTGTAGCCTCTTTCCAGGAAACTTTGGGCACAAGTTACCTTGGGCATACACCCAGGACAGTGTGCCAATCTATCACAGGGCACACATGCACACACCACACACTCGTTCAAACATTACGGGAAATTTGGGGATGCACTCAAATCAGCCCAATCTGCATGTCTTTGGGCTGTGGGAGGAAACCGGAGTACCCGGAGGGAACCCACCAAGAATGAGGAGAACATGCAAAAGCCACGCACACAGACCCAAGGCAGGAATCGAACCCTCGACCCTGAAGGTGCAAGGCGACAGTGCTAAGCATTACCGTGCCATCTCAAGAATTTCTTGTATTTTTTAAATGTAGTCTTGAGGAATAGTTCTCCAGACCTCCTGAAGGACTTTTTCAGCTCTCATTTTTCACACATTTTTGGTATAATAGTGATGCTGAATGCTGAAACAGATGAGAGGGGAAATGGGGTTTTTATATAAACAACCAAGTTTGCACAGTACTGTATATTGTTCGTAGCACCAAGGACATTGTAAGGGATTCATGAATGCATTATAACATTTCTTGGGTAATGTGAAGCCAATCTGAAAGAGATTTAGGCATGTGATGCCACATAGTTAAGCAACCAATAATTGTCATTAATTTCATTGGGTGTGTTCTCATAAACACTTTGGGAATGTGGGAAATACCCCACACACTCAGACAAAACACCCAGATTGTGGTACGTAATTAAAAATATTAATTTGTACAATACCAATGTGTTCTGATAGCTGCTTAAAAGACTTTGCACAATCATACAGCATTAAATTACTGCATTAAAATGGCATTATGTTACGGTTGGTTAGGTATTATAGTTTTCTACCAGCTTAACTAAAGTGAATGCCATTGATATTGTTTTCAGTTCTTCATTTGTTTTTCTTTATTTTTATGAAAATGGTTTGACTTCTATTATACTAGAATATACTATAGTATGTGTTTGGATTTAAATAGATCTTTTGTTGATTTTTGTCTGAAGGTTCTATGATACTGTAGCTCCTAAAAAGTATACGCTTAAAAATCTAAAGACAAAAAGTAGCATAAAGCTATTTTAATACACTCCACTGTGTTTATTTAAAGAATGAAACTTGTTAAGATGTTAATACCACATCTAACAGAATTATCAGGTGCATCTGTTACCCCTTAGGCGAGGTTGGTGCATTAAACAAGAGTTCACACTATTCAATAAAATAGCATCAAAGCTGAGAGGAAAATATTGGCTCTAGGCAGTGTGAAACTTTAGTTTCAGTCTTTTTTGAGAATGGAGAATACATCGACACGCTTTAATATCTTATTACAGATTGAAATCGTAACATATAAACAGACATCTAAAGCCTACAGCACTTACAGTGCGAACCGGTCCTAAGACCTTCATCATACACAATGTCACAATTAAATCAGGTACCAGCGTTTTTGGAAAAAAAATTATTAAGAAATTATTAGGAGTACTTTTTGAGCATTATTGATTTATCATAATTAAACTCAATAATACAAAAGTATTCCTAATAATTTATTTTTTTCTAAAAAGTATAGAAATAGTGTCATAATATAAAAAATTCGAATAATTTTCATAATAATAAAATTTCTAATAATGTTCATAATTTTCAACAAGTATCCCTAATACTTTCATTTTTTTCTACAATAATGACAATCAATGATTATAGACAAATATTGCATTTTTGCATTGCACAAACCATGACAATAAATATAAAAAAACTTAATTTTTATGAGCTACTGAAATTTAAAATAAAATTATTATCTAAAAATGATCAGTTTGTGAACACGGGTTATTCATTAAAATTCATAGACAAAAAAATCTATCAGACATCAATGGATGCATTGCATGAAAAATGAGAGTAAGTAAAAGGTAGCACTTATAAATAGTGCTTGATAAACCAAATGTTACCATAAGAGCAATTTCCTGTTCATGATTTAACGATGATAATAGCTATTGCTTAAGGAATTTTATTACAAGAAGCATTTATTGTTCACATTATTATTTAAAAGAATTTTGACAAATATGGATAAAATGTCATACAATACACAGTACTGTGCAAAAGTCTTGAGCCACCCCTCATTTCTTCATATTAAATGTAATTAAATTATGTAGATTCAATTATAGGAATAGGAACAAGTGTTTTACTGTGACCGAATGCCTAAAGATGAAATAAAAAAAATAGGTTGTTTATGTAATAGCTGCAGCAGCAACCTCATTTCCCCTCTCGTCTGTTCCACCTGTTCAGTATTCAGCATCACCAGTACACTAGTCAGATTATTTGTCATCATCTGCACCCATTTCTCACTGGTTCATACCGTAAGTTGGATTTTTTTTAAGTTATTTTTTTATTTTTTTATTTATAGATTCATAAATCTATGTCTGGTTCTGACTTAACAAACAAACAATACTCTGAAACTGGTCAGAGACAGGGACTGGACTGAAAATGAGACAAAAAGTTGCCAAAAATGAGAGGCAAAAAAGTTATTCAAGAGCCTGGAGAACTATTTCTTAAGACCACATTAAAAATACAAGAAGGTATGGCCTCTTTGGAAGCAAAATTTTGTCCATATTTCTCAGAGTTTTTCAAAATAATAATTCAAGAATGGCAAGAACTGCATGGACCTAAATAATAAATGCACTTTTCTTGTCATTGAGGGGCGCTATATTGTCACATATATTGTCAAATTATATTTATTAGTGTGGCTTCAAGCCATTAAATATATCATTAAAGACATGTTTTATGTTGCAATTAAATGTAGAACAAAATAAGTCAGTATATGGATATTTTATCACAAGCAAATATGGTAAAGAAAAAATATGTGCAATACTAAACAAGATATTTTGACATCAAACAAGCATCTCTCATACAATATAGTCAGTTGTACTCTCAAAACAATGAGAATTTTAAGTTACCATCCTTAATATTAACAGTGTTTAATATTATTATATATTTTTTGGCCCTTCTGTGTTTTAATGGATAATCTCTAACCACCGCACACAAAAGCATACCAACCACAAAGTATATTAAAGTCTCTATTTTTGGAACATGCACTTATGAACCTCTATGGTTCCATAACCAGCATTAGGCAAATTTATATAATCACAGCGATGCTGATAAAAGATAATCCGAGACGGAAATGATGATTTGTGTAAGCAACTATCCATCCGGGACCTGGATTTAAAGTGTGTGAATGCTATGGGAGATTTACTGAGATTGGAGTATGGCTTGATGTATTTTATGTTGAGGAACTGGATGCACTCTGTAAGTCGATGACTTCAGATTAAAGACAGCCTGCTGCATTAATTGTAATGCGGATTAACACTGATTCAACATACTAGAACATTGCAGTTTATTCCAAGCAAGGAATAAAATATAACATGGCATGCTGTTGTAGAGAAATAATCACGAATGCAGAGCTGAGATTAATTGCCATAAAGTCCATGATTTTCGATAAGTTGTAACTATTATTAATAAGAGTTTTACTGCACTTATGCCTATTTTGTATAGTTTTCCATCATGGCAAAGTCTTCAGGATAGAGTTAACAGAGTTTTCACTTCTCTGTAACAACCTGGGTTTTTTTTTTCTTTTAACCTATTATTATGCGAATGTGAGACAACTGCATATTATTTGCCAGATGTCTGACATTAAATGGAACTGTAATGTAAATGCATAAGAGTCTGATGTGTCATAATGTCAAAGGAGAATGATAATAATAATAATAATAAACTTTGAAACAGTAATGATAGCTCAGTTGTATGTCTTGCTACACTGCACCACCCATCCTTGATGTTTTAATCTTTACTTACTATGCAGAAATGAATACCAAGATGAGACATTAAGGAGTTCATTTCATCCATGCATGGATATACATTCTCATAAAACAGGGTCTCAGGTGCCTCTTGTGCTCTGTAAAAAAAAAAAAAAAAAGGAAGTATGTATGTATGTGTGTGCAATGCACATAACTCATTGGAACAACATTTGAGAATAGAGTGTAAATAATATCACTATTTACCCAAAAGTTCTCTCACCTACGATATTTTCAGCACGCTTTAACATGTTGTTAATGAGTGTTGCAGCAGTGAATTATTTTAGACGGTGATAGGGGAAGAAAATGGAGAAAACGGTAAAGCATTCATTCAATTTATGCCTTGTTAGTTCCAGTGAGTTTCATTCTTGCCAGGTCCCTGCAGGCTGACTGGGTTGCTGCATTCCTCCATTTATTTTCTGAATGAAAAGCTAAAAATACCCTGAGCGTTTTGTGAATGAAAGTCTAAAAATACAGCTCACATTCATCTGTTTCTTGCCCCCCCCTCCCTTCTCCTGCTCCGTTTATCCCTCCCTCTGTCTGTTTCTCTCTTCCTCTTTCCCTCAGATTACTGTTCTAGTGCTAGATGGATGACACTGTATGCAGAGCCCTCTCAGACGTACTATTAATTTCCTGATCCCCGGCTCCAAATGACAGTATACATTACCACTTGATCTATAAGAAAAACCAGAAGACCTTGGTGTAAGAATTAGTTATGCAAGCCTTGGGTGGAAAGGGGGGGAGGGGGGGGGGGGGGGGGGTGGGGGGGGGGGGGG
>JAOVVA010000037.1:5796938-5824503 GCA_028565275.1 Leiocassis micropogon | reverse complement strand
AGCACTATTGTTAACTTTACAGCAGATTAGCCCTATTGTTAACTTTACAGCATATTAGCACTATTGTTAACTTTACAGCGGGTTTGCCCTATTGTTAACTTTACACCAGATTAGCCCTATTGTTAACTTTACAGCATATTAGCACTATTGTTAACTTTACAGCGGGTTAGCCCTATTGTTAACTTTACAGCAGATTAGCCCTATTGTTAACTTTACAGCATATTAGCACTATTATTAACTTTACAGCAGGTTAGTCCTATTAATAACTTTACACCAGGTTAGCCCTATTGTTAACTTTACAGCGGGTTAGCCCTATTGTTAACTTTACAGCATATTAGCACTATTATTTACTTTACAGCAGGTTAGCCCTATTGTTACCTTTACAGAAGGTTAGTCCTATTAATAACTTTACAGCAGGTTAGCCCTCTTGTTACCTTTACAGCGGGTTAGCCCTATTATTAACTTTACACCAGGTTAGCCCTATTGTTAACTTTACAGCATATTAGCACTATTATTAACTATACAGCAGGTCAGTGCTATTATTAAATTAACAACAGTTTAACCCTGTCATTAACTTTTGAGAAAGTTAGTGCTATTATTAAATTTATAACAGGTTAGCCCTGTCAGTAATTTTTCAGAAGAATATCCCTATCATTTCCTTTTACAGAAGGTTAGGACAATTAAAATTATTTAATTAGCACAGGAATAACGGTGCATTCTCAACCAGTAATTACATATTGTGTCATTTTTCTACAATTCAGAAGCTCATAATTACTGTAATTCAGACCAATAAACACATACGACACTCAAATCTCTGTCATTAACAGTTTCTTCTCTGAGAAAAACAAAGCAAGTCAAGATCAACAGAGAGCAACGTGTGGAACATGGCAGTTCTGAAAGGAATGTGATAAACCTCACCTTTTTTTAAAAGGTTTTGGCCCTCTAGGAAACATTGTAAGATTTCTTACAACAAACAATGCTCATTTTTAAGCAGGAGATGCCAATGTATCTAAAAAAATAACATTTGTTGCAGTAGAAAATGTTTACTATCCTAACAAATGTCCACAATGACATACAGTATGTAGTGAAAGATTTCACAGACGTTTTATCCTTGGTTGCTCTCGGTGTTTGATCATTAAAGTCAGAACAAACCATTACTTTCAGTCTATGCTTATGAGCTTCCACTTATTGTGGATCACCATGGTGTAAAAGGAATGAAACCCTTAGAGATGGGTGCCGTTTTAGAAAAATAATCCTCTTCATGATGGTATCATATAATCTTGGTATGGATGATTTTCTTGAACAGAAAAATCATTTTTATTCATCGCTTACTGCTGAATGACTGCTTACGATCAAACTGCAATAAAACCTTTTGACGTTGTTTTAGTAAGTAAGTGTTGCGTATTATTAAAGGTTTAGGTCAAAATAGTTCATCATCAGTTGCCCATGGTATCTGCCAGACATTTAGACTAGAGTTTACTAAGTGTGCTTAAAAGATGGCCTGGATAATATCCCAGTAAAAGGAAGCTAGAATTCCGTTGGCATTTGAACATTTACTGGTACAACTTCCCATGACCTTTTACTTGTTCACAGAAACACCCATGCTAACAGAAACATTCACCTTTTTTGGCTTAAACCCATGAGGTCATCATTTGTATGTACAGTCAGTGTTTGCTAAGCTCGTTGGACCGTTCTCCGCTTTAACTCTCACTGATTATTTCAAAGGAAGATGAATTGGGAGGATGAAATGTAGTCTTGTGTGTAATAGCCCAGGAATCTACACCCTCCCGCTCGCCTGCAAAGCCAAAAGTTAATATTTAAATAATGACATAGCCGAGGTGGATTCCTAAGATTCCGCTGTGTGTATCCTCCCTAAAATGGCTCCAATGAAAACAGACAAAAATGGCCATCCTGACTGGAGGGATAGGCGTAGCTAACGAGAGAGGCGGTGGGACTTTGTGCCCTCAGGCAGGTTCAAACACTGTGGTTTCCCGGATGCACATTGTTTTATATTTTAATGGGGCGTCCTATCCCCTCAGGGCCCCCAAGTTTTAACTACTATACTTTTTTTCAATATTTAAAATTTCTTGCAATTTCCAAACATGAGGTAAAATAGAATGCATATTAATACGTTTGCAGTGTTAAACAAACACTAAAAAAAATAAATCACTGAATTGGTCAGTGTTTGGTAACAGCATTTCTTTAAGACCTTATGATACACAATCCACATAAAGAAAATTGTTGTACTTTATGTACTCCATTTTTTTAAGAGATTTTTTTTAGCACTTTTAAAATAGGGGAAACTATTTATTTTAGTTTTCAGCTACATGACAGTCTTTGTGCTTTCCAGTTTTTGACTAACATGATCTTTTTTCTTATCTTGTCCGCTCCATGAGAGAGAAAACAACAGCAACTGATGAGGGAACATCTGCTAGAGCATAATTGACAACAGGAACTGTGTGTTATAGGTATTATACAGTGATAAATGTAAGTATAAATTCATAAAAAAATATGATGCATTTCTTATCACGTATAAAATATAATATTTGACAAATGGTTGCTGTATTGGAAAATTAACAACTTCAGGGTGGGGTGCTTTAATTTGTATGTAATAGGTGTTTTAAATATTATAATTACTAATAATTATAGTTACATGCACTATTTGTCCAGAAATGATATGTTTCATCAACCTTAGCAGATGCCTAATACTGTCATTTTATTCGACCTAAAGCATTTAAACCAGTTCTCAGAATCCGAGGCATCCGCCGGAAAAAAATAAAAATCTGCATTTGAATAGCTGCCAGGAAGTGGGAAGGCATTTGTTTGTGTTTGCATGCGTTCAAGACTGTTTTTAATGTGAATGTGTTTTGCTTTCAGTGTGCCTCAGAACAACTTGCACACACACACACACACACACTCACACGGACGCACGCACATACATGTTGAGAGAGATGTTTTAAAATTGAAAAGTGATGCTCGCACCCTTTGTGGGAGGGGGGTGTGGGGTGTAGGGGATGAGCCCAGTGCTAAATATACACCGCCATGTCAGCACACAAAAGAGAAAGTGAGAGCGGGAGTGTGTGAAGGGGAAAAAGAAGTATAGAAAGAAAAGTGCCTGCCAAGTCCACCACATGGGGAGATCACAGGCCATGAGTGCAGGGACGTAAAAGTCAGCCAAAACAGGGAATATTGTACAGTAAGTCTGAGAGAGAGAGAGAGAGAGAGAGAGAGAGAGAAACTTCATGTTAATCCTCACTGCCTCTTGGAATTAGTTGATGTCCCATCATCTTTTGCAAACCCTCACGGTTCTGGCGAGGGGCCTGTTCCCACCTCTGTGGATCATCACAACAATTATTCTGGTGAGCGTTTCGTCATTCGCACTAAACCCATCACTTCAGCCAACACTGCTTTTTCGCAGCAGATTCACTCCCATTCATCCACTCCCCAAGGTAGTTTCTGTAACTAACGATAGCAAAAACTCTCTAAGTGTTCGTAGCAATGACCTCTATAACCTCTGGCGTTTGAAACAGCTAGCTCACAGTAGAGCCGGTGATACATTTACATAAGAATTGTTCAGCTGTGCCAACATCTACCCTGTGACCTCCAGAAAGGATCCATAAATCACACCCTTGTAGAGTTCGCAAGACGAGAGAGAAAAGAAACGAAGCTGGCTTCGGTCCATCCTTCCGATGAGGACATACATGACCTCTGACCTTATGCTGATAATAAAGAAAAATAGCTGGTAGCTAGAATTTGGTTATTACTGTTGTATGTTTTTCCACAGATTCAAAAAGAAACATTAACATCATAACCATTACTTTTTTCCTGCTGGTTTATAATGTTAATAAAGATAATTATTATTTGTTTTCCATATGGATCGTATTAACTTATTTCTGATCTCTGCTGAAATGAAATCTAACATGGGGGTGGATTCTTGACATTACTTATTACTGTTAAACGGCATTCAAAGTTGTCCTAAAGAGTTCGGATGGCATTTGATGGTCCTTTATTTATCTCTTTATCATTATGTATAAGCTGGAACATTCTCAAAACAAGACTTAACACTTGGTGAGGTGGCGTTCGAGTCAAACCAGGACTTGTGGTAAAAGCGAAGGCGTAGAACTGATTGGCATTTACTGAAGACTTCAAGCACAGACTCATAGCTACAGTAAAACATTTCAGTGGCGCAAACATTGTAAAGAAGTCCACGCATCAATAAATGACAATCCTGGACAGTCCTGACCTCAGTCCAAGCCATGTTCATATGGTTGGGGCATTAAAGGAGTTCCTGGGAGGCCAGCGTTTCAAAGCAGATGTGATGATGAGAAAACTTTCCACCTTGATATGTGTTGTGTTGTTCCGCACAACACATTCTACACAAGTCATGGATGGACTTGAAGGCCTCTTATATCAGCTATAAAATTAAGTCATTCCTTAACCTGTGTTTCTTTCTTGATCTTAAATTTATTGAGAAGCTTATCCTGTTACATAGAAACGGCGCGCTATTACGTTTATACGAACCGTCCACCATAAAACTCATGTATGTGTATGTTGTCACTTAAAGCGATAACTGTTAATGATATAATGATTTTATCCCGGATCAGTAACTGTTTAACAGCTATGTGAGCGATATGGAAACCATTAAGCAAATTCCTATTAGGTAGATTTTTAGCATGCATTATGTCATCCATGTAATAATTCACTATATATTTTTTGTGAATTAGCTACTGTATTATATTCTTGTATTAAAGCAGATGTGATATGTGTTAGAGGCTGAAGGTCATATCTGTATCTATTATTATGTAGCTGTTGTGTTGTTGAAGCAGCTGTTTTAGGATTATACATGATAACGGATTACTTCTTCCGTAGAGTAAAGACTTTATATTTCATGATGATAGAATACACCTCACTATCAGACATGTCCACACTTAGTCACTTAAAAGGATCTCTCTCTGTCTCTCTCTCACCCCTTTATGAATCAAAATACCCTTTATAGATGTTCAACGAAAACCCACGCAGCACTGTTTTATAGAATGACTGTTCAACGAAACACTCGTTCAGTTTTATAGAAAGCTACATGGATGGTTTATTCTTACCTTTCCGAGTACATGATTTCCTCTCTCACTTAACTAATCGTTCTCTCTGTATACACATGAGCTCTGGGAATGAGACACATGATCCTAAAATCAGTGAGCACAACAGTCTCTTTCTGGGAAAAACTGAACCAGCTGTTTGATGCTAACACTTTGTAAAGTGATTACAGGGAACAGCGTATCAGAGCTTACAAAGTCTGGTTTGTTTTTAATCCTAGTTCAAATTACTTTTTCAAACAGAAAACCGATCGTGTTTGCTCCATGTAGCATAGCGTAAAAGCATCATTAAAGAGATTAATTGTCATTAAAGCTACAAATCCGATATTTCAAAACGATCCGTGATGATCCTATCGTGGGTCGGCGTCCCCGCACCATCACCACCGACAAATACATTTGTTCTTTTTAAAGTTAAAGAATAAAGCAAGGCCCCTAAGCTACCCTTTACTTATTCATATGAGTCGATTTGCATACTTTTATAAAAATATAAAAAATAAAAAACTTGGAGTGGATCTAAAAAAGAAGAACCAGCATTCCCTCAGTGCTTCATTTCCTACTCTAACTTTCTTCCTCTTCGAAATTGTATTGTGTTTTTAAAGTTGCTGTCATTTTTTTTTTCAGTTGAACTGATCTCTACATTAATTGATCTCTACACCTTCAGGGTCCGGGTTCGATTCCCGGCCAGATTCGATCTGTGTACATGGAGTTTGCATGTTCTCCCTGTGCTTGGGGGGTTTCTTCCTGGTACTCCTGTTTCCTCCCACCGTCCAAAGACATGCAGATTAGAATAACTGACATTCCCAAATTGCCCGTAGTGTGTATGCGTGTACCCTGCGATAGATTGGCAGCCCATCGATGTTGTACCCCATCTCGTGCCCTAAGTCTCCCGGGATAGGCTCCAGGCCCCCCATGACCCTGCATACAGGATTAAGTGGTATAGACGATGAGTGAGTGAGTGATCTCTACAAGAGATCATGTACGAAGGCCGTTCAAGTCAAACTGGGACTTGTGATGAGAGTTCTTCTGAGTGAAGGCATAGAACCAATTGACAATTATAGAAGAATTAAAGCACAGTACAGTGATAAGACTCATAGCTACAGTATAACATTTCAGTGTGCAAACATTTTAAAGGAGTCCATGCATCCATAAATGACAATCCTGGACAGTCCTGACCTCACCCAAAGCCATGTACATATGGTTTGGGGGTATTAAAGGAGTTCCTCGGAGGCTAGTGTTTCAAAGCAGATGTGATGCTGAGATTTTTAGAACTTTCTACCTTATACACATAGTGTGTGAATGAATGTATATGTGTGTGTGTGCCCTTTGATGGATTGGCACTCCATCCATGTTGTACCCCGCCTCGTGCCCTAAGTCTCCTGGCATAGGCTCCAGGCCCCCCGCAACCCTGTATACAGGATTAAGCGGTATAGACGATGAGTGACTGAGTGAGTGAGTGAGTGATCTCTACAAGAGATCCACAACTGTGATTTACTGTACTTCTCTTCCCCTTCCTCATACTGTACATGATCCACATATGAGGATCAGAGATCAATTATAGCACCATACAAACACTCATACAAACTACTTAACACTCATACGCACTGCTACACACTGACACACGCTGCTTATCGACTAATCAGAAGTAGAAATATGTGCATGCTTTCATTTGACCCCAAAACATCTCCCGGTTTCAGCTCTGCTCCGGCAGGCACAGGCTGATGCAAACTATCCAACTGAAATAAACGCTGTTTGACGTCATGACGGTATTTTTAGAAAGTAATACTTGGGGATGGAAGTGCCTTTTCATGTCAGAATCAAAGTACAAACACTGCATGTAAGCACACTAACACTGATCAGCAGACGCAGACGAGTGTAAGGATTCTTGGATAATTAAAAAATGAATCATTCCCGAAAAAACGCCTTGTGAGATTTATTCCTCCAGGAAATCCTCCGGCAAAGAACGATGATCAATGACACCTGAAATAAGAACAATTTAATTGAAAACAATTATTCCAGGCTGTTTCGTGTGAGGGGTCCCGTCTTCCTGTCTGTCTGTTCTGTATCAGCACAAGGAATGCAAATACCTCGTGACCTTCAAAGGCTCCAAAATGTAGTACAGTCATTCTTCCTTTCCTGAACATTTCAAAAGAGTTCCTAATTTATACATATAACTTTGACTTTATCTGACCACCGAATCAAAACCTTAGAAGACGATCATTTGTATTTGTATCAAGTCAAACCGGGACTTTTGACTGTACAGAATAACAGAACAAGAGAGTAAAAACTTTTATTCATTTATTTTTCTATACAATTCCCTGCTTCACTAACGCACTTATCCCAGTGTTTCACTAGTGTCGGACACCATCAGGGTAGAAAGCTTTCTCAATATCATTGGACTGCCTGCTTTTCGTCTGAAATTCTAGCCTCCCAGGAACTCCTTTAATGTCCCAAACATGTGGAAATGGCTTGGAGCGAGGTCAGGACTGTATGGGGGGGAGGGTATGTGGAAATGACTCCCAGCCGAGTTCCTGTAATGTACACATGGTGTTTCTGAATGATTGTGTTTACAGTTCCCACAGACCCTGGCAAGTCTCTGGCAAGAAGTTATCCGTAGATTTTCAAGGACCAGGCATTTCACTGTCTGAATGTTCACCGGAACGACTGCTGTGGGCTCCGCGCCACCTCAGTTAGGATCATCATCCACGGACGTACGACCTTCTTTAAAATTTTGCACCTTTCAAATGTTTCATCACCATACTGTGCTTGAAGTCTTTTGTAAATGTCAATCGGTTATACTGCACGCTTTTGTTCATGAGAAATTTCACCACAAGTCACAGTTTGACTCGTCCAGAGGGACTTATATTTATTCACCTTTATTCACATACTCAGATATTTCCTTCAACACCTTTAGCTTTAATTATAGTTCCCAGTGTGATGGCCAGTTCATGTGTGAAAATGATTCCTCATGCTCCCAGAAACACTCTTTCTCAATTTCCTGGAATATGCCTGTGCCATCAGGGAAGAAAAACTCCATAGATACGAAAATCTAGTCATTCAGCACATTCAGGTTGTCGGCTGACTTCATTTTATTGCTACATAATGTTGCTGAGTCTAGATCTGACCAACTTAAGCAACCCCAGATCATAACACTGCCTCCAAAGACTTGTACAGTTGCCACTATGCATTATGGTTGCATCACTTCATGTGCTTCCCTTATCTCTTGAATCTTGTCTCATCTGACCCTATGACCTTTTGACATTGCTCCAAAGATCAATCCTTTATAATCCCTAGCAAATTGAAGTCATGAAGTCTTTCCTGGTTAGTTTCATTACTTGGTTTTCTATCCTAGTTTTGGTAGCATTGTGCATGTGAAAAGGCTCTTAATTTTCAGTGTTTAACATAGCTATGATTTCTATTGTAGTTTTTTTAATGATGCAACATCACCAAAGCTCTGATCATTGATTTTTTTTCTGACCACATTTCTTCTGCAGAATTCATGGTTCAACACTATTCTTCCTAGTTTTAACAATGTGTTGGACAGTTCCTAACCCAATTTCAGCAATCTCCTTAGTTGTTTTCTTTGCTTGAGGCAGGGCAATAATTTGACCCTTCTGAAATGCATCCTTTTTGTGTGTATGTTTGGGGCAGTTAAAGTATTATTGAGCATTTCATGTTCAAGGCCTTTGCTCAAGAGCCCTGCCATGACCTTCCAATCAGGAGTCCATGGTCTTATCCACCGAGACTCTACAGCCCTAGACCTTACACATAGCATATAGCCGCACATTCAATCAATTTACATTAAGCACCAGTTCCGAAGACAAGATCAATGAGATTCAGAGGCACCTGATTATTTTAAATAGACATAATAAAATAGGCCTCAGAGGAACTCTAGTTCAAATGGCAGATGTCTGCAAACTACCCACTGCTAGCTCCACAAAAGTCAATCAGAATGGGAGCTTGTCATTATTCTACCCAATTTGGGTGCCTGTCAGTTCCCACCCATTAGTCAGCCCATGCAGGATGGAGAAAGGCCAACACATGCACTTGTGATGATAACTAGTGTTATCTGCCCTCTTTCACATACATAAACTCACAAGTGGCCATGATTGCAAAAGAAAACTTTGTCATTATATGAAGAACATACAACAAAATGTCAAATTAGCGCCACTATGATTCATAGGCGAGAGAAGGCATGCCATCCCACCCACCAGAGAGCACAAACAGTTTTCTTTTATTGGCTTCTGGCCACAGATAGCTTTGTCACGATCTGAAAATTGCGAGTTTGAATCCCAACAATGCCAGCGCCATCCAACAGGGATGGACAATAGGGTGAATGCTTTTTTTGTTACACCACTTCGAATCCCCACCATCTTGCAATTGTTCTCCCACATCTGCGCCTTGATATTTGTGCGTCCAGCGGCGAACCTGTATTTATCCTTTGTACCATCGCTAGTCTTCCATTAGTGGCTTCAGAAGCTAAAAGTCTAGAAAGTGCGTCCCACAAACCAACCAAATAATAACATGTTGGTACATTGTGGGCATTTTATACCACAGCTAGAGTTATGCTGGTGAAATTACTGCCATTGTGACCGAGAAAACACCACCGGCTGCTGAAATCCAGTCAACACAAAGCTGGAAGTTACAAGAGTAAACAGCTGCCTACTGAGTAAAGATGTTGGCCCCGTTTCTCTGAACGTTTCTGCATTCGTAGCTTTGCTTACACTGTTGAGGTAGAGTTATAGAATCCCAAATTGTACCTTGGTTATACACAGCAGCATTTCCTGATCCAAACAAAAGTTATTTTTACAGCAATGAGATGCATATTTAACATGATTAGGAGTCCATTCCACTACTGTTTATTATCATCTCACAATCTTTGTCTTCTTCTTCGTCGTTTTTTTTTTCTTCCTTCTTTGACCGCTGTGGCATGCTGTGTATACGTCTGGGTTTGTGTACGTGTGTGAGAGAGGATGGATCTGAGACGTGCCGGGTACTGAACTGTGTTTTAGTCAGTAGGGGGAGAAATCACTCTTCTCTCCGACATTGAGCAGTTCGCTCGTTCGAACTCCCTCCCTCTGTCTCTCTCTCTCGCTCCCTCTACATCAATAATAAATGAGGATTACGCACTTCTTCCCTCACAGTGCTCCACTCTTCTCTTTCCGTTCATCTTCCTCTTCTCAACAAGCCGGACAAATCGCAGAGTAGCGCTCGGTGAAAAAACCACACACTCTCGACACACGTAACATAGACTAACTGACAGATGCACACAGGCTAACGTAGGCGAATGCAGCCAGAGCCACTACTGAGACTCTGACACTGTGTGCTCTCGGTGTTCCAGATTCAATCCGGCATTGACGTTTCAGTTTGAACACGAGTCAACACGGGTGCTCTGCAGCTCCGTTCTCCTGACCTCTTGTTAACCGTGAGACATGACGCCCGCATGTCATGCGTGCGTCAGTCTTTTTATTGTCTTCCACTCTCTAATGGAGGTCTTGGCAAATCTGGCACCTGAAAATGTGCTTCGCAGTCCATTCTGTGAATTAGCAAGGTGTACCCCTATAGGCCCTCATCACAAGCTCATTGTGGGCTCACAGAGGCTAAAAAAAAACATGAACAGAACAAGCAAGAAACATTCAGAGCCTGAGAGTCCAACTCAGAGACTGACATTCAAGCAAACAGAACTGTCCTCGGCACTTAGTCAGAGATCTCATTCACCCATCTGTGGCTTGAGAAATCGGAGATTAAAGAGTGGACGAGGAATGTTGGAGTGCCTCAGGCCAACTTCGAAGTCTTAATCAAAACTACAAGAGTCTGTTCTTGAACAGCTTGTTAAATGTTGCAGAATGTCCAAGCAATCTGCTTTAAGTGCATGATGACATGCGATCGAAAAAACACACAGACACCTGTTACTGCACGTGGTGATCAGCCTCACATTTAAACATTGAGGCAAACCTGAAATGATCGTTTTAACACGGAACCATCATATCGCTATCGTAAAGTTCCTACGAACTTTGTGTTTTATGCAGTTGCCTGAGGGCGAGTTTGAAAACACTTAGCCGTTGCTGCAGGAAGAGCGATGGTCTGTGTCATCACGCAAACCCCTGCTTAGGCCTGATTTATGGTAATAGGGCCAATTCTCCACAAATCAGGACCCCTCATCCACTCCTGGGCCCGTCTCATCACTCGCCGGCTTAGCAGCAGTTCGGTCACATTACCTCGTGGTGTAATTTACTTGCGTAGCTTATCGTTTCCCCACAAAGTTTATGGAATGAGTTACGGCGTGCTCCTGGATGCAGCGGGACAGCACAAGATTAATCACTGACACTCATTCATTTGGATGTATGTTTTCATTGCTGCATCTTGCCAAGCTGCCCTGCTCCACTTCCTAATGATAAATCTGCTCTCATGCTAGCACAGCGCTGGCAGTACCACTGATGCCAAGTCAGTTCGGTAGCACATCACTCAGATACTGTGCAAATGTGCTTATAAATATGCAATGTACGAGCATGCTATTCATTCAATTCCTCTATCTTTGCAATTTCGGCATTGTGAATAAAAAAAGAAAGAAAGAAATGACTCAATTCCTTTGGTACTATTATGTTGACGGTCATGACTTTTAACCCCCTTAGAGTAAAGAGAGAAGCGACCAGCATCAACATAACTTTTTTAAAGTTAAGTTTTACACTAGGTAAATTGCTTTAATGCAAAAAAAGTAAATAATAACCTAAAAATGTAAAGTTTGCATCCCCTTTCAGGACCAGAAAAAGTTGAAACTCTTTCTATCCCATGAAGCAATATAGTAGTAACAGGCTGTGGTCATGCAGTATCTATACAATGAACTTAAACTATAGTATGTCTAGGAATACAGTATGCTTGTCCTTATGTTATGAGGATGATACAATGTAAGCATTGATCCTTATAGCTAATAGAGTTAGTAAACACTATTTCCAAGTCCAAGTCCAATGTATGTTCTGATTGCGATGTGATACCAGTTTTAACATTAAGTCATTGCCCAGAAGCTTTTATTTAGAGCAACTTACAATACGATGCAAATCGTCAAAGGTGCAGCAGTACAAAGGAACATGTGAATTTGCAAACGTTCCTAACTTGAAAGACATGAGACAAATGCCAGTGGTCTAGGTGGTAAGAAAGAAAAAAAGCCAATCCCATGGGCACTGAGCGTGAGGCCAGAACACACCCTGAATGCGATGATAAGTCTATTTCAGGGCATTATATATACTCATACACATCTAGGGGCAATTTAGAGTCAATCCTGTTGTTGATAATTAGGGGGACATCAGAGGACTCCACATGGGCGTGAGAAGAGGATGCAAAATACCACGCAGCCAGTAATAATCACTAAAGTAATTAGTGCAAATGTAATACAGAGAAAGTATGGAGTGCAGTTCATAGGCAGATATTTACGAGTGTTTTGGAATACGAGCCCGCTTCCGGAACGAATTATGCTCGTAATCCAAGGTTCCACTGTATATCCAGAGTCTATATTCAAGAAGGCATTCTGATGTCTTTTGATCAACGTACAGTAGGAAGTGGTCAGAAGAAAACAGAAATGGTTGTGTCATTAGTGTACAAGTGATAAGAGAACAAATGAAACCTGACCACTAGTCCTAACGATTTAAGATACACCACTCTCCCATAACATTAAAAAAAACAAAACCCTGTCTAATATTGAGTAAGTCCCTCTTGTGCTGCCGAAACAGCTCTGACCTTACATTAGTATCACATCCTTTTAGTCATGTAAGTTGTGATGTGGGACCTCCAGAGATTGGACTTGTTTGTCCAGAACAGATGTTCGATTGGAAAGAGATCAGGGGAATTTGTAGACCAAGACACCATTAAAATATTCAGCTATTTGTGCTACGGTACCTGTTTGGTGGGATCAGACTAGACTGGGTAGCCTCAGTATGTGTTTGGCAGCCATGATCCTGCCACTAGTTTACCAGTTGTCCTTCCATGGAGCAGATTTGGGACGTACCAACCACTGCAAAATGGGAGCGGACCACAGTATCTGCTGTTTTGGACATGCTCTGACCCAGTCACTCTGTCCAACATACTTGCCCACTTTTTCTGGTTTCAAAACATCAACTTCAAGAACTTAAGTCAATTTGTTGCCTAATAAATCCCACGACCATCTGCAACTGTAACGAGATAATCAGTATTATTCACGTCACCTTTCAGTGATTTAATGTAAGTTATAAAGACTAGATTGTAAAGTCTTTATTATTTTTAAACTTTTAAGGATTCTCCAGACAATTAAGCATTCTTAAACTTTTTAAAATGCATCTCATTGAAGAAACACTCAACTATAGAGTTCTACATAGCAGCATGCGTCCCCCCAACCTTATGGCCATATGGATATACTTTTAGTAAAAAAAAAAAAAAAAAGAAAAAAAAAAAGAAAGTCAAGGTTTCTTAAACCCAAAAACCCTTCTAATAGGAAAATATATAGCTGATGTTTTCTACATATGCTCACCAACCAAGTGTTATTTCTATCTTTCCTTTTTTTTTTGCTTGGCTGACAGGAGCGGTCTTCTTCTGTCATTCT
Source organism: Leiocassis micropogon (assembly GCA_028565275.1). Lineage (NCBI taxonomy): Eukaryota > Metazoa > Chordata > Actinopteri > Siluriformes > Bagridae > Leiocassis > Leiocassis micropogon. The sequence goes on along the minus strand of JAOVVA010000037.1, from coordinate 5,810,847 downwards.
TCTGAGCTTATCCACCTTAGCGTTTGGGGTGTTGTACATTTTGTGATGCTTTTCTACTCATCACTGTTGTACAGAGTGATTATTCGAGTTATGTAGCATTTATGTCAAACAATCAAAACATTGTCCTACAGTATGTTTTCGCTTATCAATAAGGCATTTCTCTCTACAGAACTACCACACATTGGATGATTTTTAGTTTATGGTGCATGAAAGTCCCAAGAAATCATCAGTTTCTGAAATACTCAAACCAATTGTCTAGCCAATGTAATCTCAAAGCCACCAGGACCACATTTTTGCCCATTCTGATCATTTATATGAACATTAAGGGAAACTCTTGCCCTGTAGCTGCATTGGTGCCACTTGAATAATTGAATTGATTGAATAATTGCACAAACATCCAGGTATTAAAGTGAACGATGAGTGTACGATTATAGAAACTTTTGAAAGAGTGTATATTTAAATCTATATTGACATAAATGCTATTTTGATAGCAATATTGATTCTCAAATACAAGTAAGCTCACAGTAGAATCATACCTTATTTCTAGTCCTGATAAATAAGTAATGACCCCAAGAATTTATAACTTATTCATTAGAAGATGTGGCATCTTTAATATATCTTTGTTACACAATATGCTTAAATTGTTCGAGACAATAATGAAACATTTTTTTATTTTTTTATCTCACTCCCTCTCCCTGTCTGTGTTTGGACTTCGGAAGTGGGAGGAATGCGATTCCGCGGCTACTCGTCTGCCTTCACACACCTCGAACATTCTGTCCACCCCGTCTCCACTCATCTCATTTTCTCCAACTCATGCGAGGAGCGGGAATGTGTTAATATGATCAGAAGTCCATGTGTGAATAATGAAGTGAAGGATTCGGGGAGACACACTTCATCATCCCTAAATAGCTTGGCTATAATAGGACTGGGTGACTCAGAAGCTATGTGTGTTATGTCAGCTATTTCTCTGCCTCTTGACATCGCTATAGGCAGAGGGCTGCACCCTGATTTTGGCATGTGGATAATTGCGATGGAACTATATTTAGAAAGAGTGGAGTGGTGTGTATCGTGTGTAGCATCCCCTCCTCTTTCTTCATTTCGCTGTCATAACTATGAGGAAACACGCACACACACACATATATATATATATATATATATATACACAAATGTCATCATAGTCTATTTGAAGTTAGTCAGAGAGAATGTGTGATTTATCAATTGATTTTTTTCACCCCCTCTCCTCAGCTATGAATAACCGTCCTTAATTATTGATGTGCTGACGTTAGTGATCCATTTGAATGTTATATGTGATGCAGTCCTCTTTTTTTCAGGCTGGCTGGCTCCTTTCTCCATCTTTTTCACCATCCTTCCTTCACATTTTTTCCTCTCTCTCTCTCTCATACACACACACACATACACACACACACACACACACACACACACATATACACGAATAGGTTGACTGTGAGAACAAAGACATGGAGACAGAACAACACAGGATGAAGGATATATAGAGAAAAAGCGAGACAGAAGGGCATTAATGGAGCTCTGATGTCGCAGTTGGCATGCAGAGGTGTGTCAGCCAATCAGAGCGCAGCACCTGAATGTTGGGAGGGGCACAAGGTCCATTCACAAAGCCAGCAGCAGCCCCGAATAAAGCAATGAGGTAGAAGCAGAATTCCCTCTGCTGCAGTCTCTTCCAAAACAGCACACAGCTAATGCTCACGTAAACACCCACAGCTGCGCCATGACTACTTAATGCTCACGTCCCAATCTCCATCAGTATCATGTATCCCCTGCAAGAGTGAGATTATTTTTAGATGCAAAACATCTTATGCATATACGCTATAAACTGTATTAAGGATACAGAACAGTGATTCTATCTCGGATTGCAGCAAAGCAAGTGCATGCTTTTATAAATACTTGTTAAGACTCACAATGCATCTATAAAAGTCACATGTTGGGCTTCTGAAAACACAACAACTTTAGACCTTCTAAGTTTAGTTTGGAACGGAAATAAAGTCTGGCGGCTGAATTTAGCATCAGACTTTGTTACCAGCGACTGACGTAGCCAGCTGTTGCGGTGTCGTCACACTTGTTTCAGCTAAAAAGGAGGAGAGATTTGTATTTGCAGGCAGCATCTACCTTGCTAGAAAAAACAAAACAAAACAAAAAAAAAAACTTCCTGGCACTGACTGTTCCCTGTTTTCTCTCCTCAGCTCGGTACACACCCCCCCAAACTATTCCAGGTGCTAAGTTGCCACCAAATTTATATTTAACTGAATAAAAATAGCAGGCTGGTTGAAAATTGAGTGTGTATTGCGTAGGTTGTGTCTTAGATAAGCTCAGTGAAGACGCACACTCTCTTTTTATAGGCACTGGGGAACATATGTGTCAGATTCTTTTTTTGTAACTGAATGGAACATGGCTTCTTCCTGCTCCTTTTTTTTTCTTTTCTAAAAAGATGAATGAGTGTGAGCGTGTGTCTGTGTCTATGTCTATGTCTGCGTCTGTGTCTGTCTGTGCACACGTGAGCCTCATGAACTGAATTACAGTATACCACATGATCCACATTGTTTCTTTAAAGAACTCTTCAACTGCTGTTTGACGTCAGTGGGTGTCTATCCCAAAAGAGCAATCAAGACCAGAGTGGGTAGTGGATACTGAAAGAAGAGAGGACGAACAGGTTCAAGATAGAGGGACAGAGTGCAGGATGGGTCGAGAAAGAGAGAGAGAGAGAGAGAGAGAGAGAGAGGGAGAGGGAGAAGTGCGGTTTCTTCAGGAGCCAGACTGAAAAGGTGACGAATATCAAGTCTGTCAGCACACTGCAGGCACTGACATACGGCCAATAGTACCCATCTGAATAATTGATCAGGTGAAACGTTAGGCAGAGATGTTGCACGGTCAACTCTCTCTTCAATGCAGGTGAGAGAGCGCAAAAAAGCAAGAGAGAGGGAGAGAGATTTCCAACTTTTCAACCTCAACAAACTGAAAACCTCAACACACTATCTCATCCAGATAGAGTTGAAAAGTTGGAGTTGCTCTGACCCAGTCATCTACCCAAGCCAATGACTTTCCCTGGACATAGGCAAGACATACTAGGCAGTAAGTGAACATTTTGTCCCTGAACTTCCATGTTTTAGAAGCAGAAAAATCGACAAATAGAAGGATTTGAGGGACTTTTTGAGGGCCAAATTTACATTTAGGCATTTGGGAGACGCCCTTATCCAGAGCAACTGACATTTTTATCTCATTATACATCTGAGCAGTTGCGGGTTAATGGACTTGTTCAAGGGCCCAACAGGGAAAACTTGGTGGTTGGGGGATTTGAACCTGGAACCTTCTGAACCGTAGTCCAATGCCTTAATCACTGAGCTACCCCTTGACCACCCCCCCAGATTCCTGGTAGGCTTTGTTGGGAATTCTAGCAATAAGAAAGAAATGAATGAATTAAGGCTGATAGGTATTTATGCAGGTGGATAGGAAGGTAGGTAGGAAGATAGGCTGGTTTGTAGGTAGGTTGAAAGGTAGGTTCATAAGTAGGTTGGTAGGTAGATTGTTGGTATTTTCAAGATTGGTAAATCAGGTGGTAGTTAGGAGGATTGTTGAGCAGGTATGTTGGTAGGTATTAGGTTGGTAGGCAGGTAGGATGGTAGGGAGGTAGGTAGGTAGTATGTTGGTAGGTAGGTACAGTAGTTGGTTGGTAGGTAGGTTGGTAGGTAGTTAATTGGTAGTAGGTTATTAGGTAGGTAGGTAGGTAGGTAGGTCTGGAGGTTTGTAGGTAGGTAGGTTGGCAGGTTGGTAGGTAGCTGTTAGGTAGGTTGATAGTACTGTAGGTTGTTAGTAGATTGGAAGGTGGATAGTAGGTTGGTAGGTAGGCAGAATGTTAATGTGACTCACTCTGAGTTTTAGTTTCTCTGAGTATCCAAATCCTGCAGGAATGAAAGTGGACTAGTGCAGTTGTGGACTGTCATTGTTATATGACACAAGATATAGCACACGGACGGAACTGATGGATAAATTATATATATATATATATATATATATATATATAGAGAGAGAGAGAGAGAGAGAGATGCCCAACCACCTGCCTAATATTGAGTAGCACCCCTCCCTCACTTCAAGACCAAAACAGCGTTAACCTTTTCAGCAGTTTAATCTACAGTGGCTCCTATTAGCTTGGACTACATGGGCCAGTCTTTGCTCCCTGTGTGCATCAGTGAGCCTTGACCGCCCATGACCTTGTTGCCGGTTCACCCAGTCATCTTGCAGTTACAACTTGGCCCTTGTCAAAATCCTTGGCTATTTTTATACATACAGTTTTATACATAAAATGTTATATTTTAATATACACACAAAATACTGTATGTGCCTTAAATCTCTATTGCTTCACAGCTGTTTCACAGTTTAACAGATTATACTGCAAATTTCTGAATTAGCATGCATGGGAAACTTGTCATTTTGTAAGATGATTAATAATACAAACAATACAGAAACTGAATCTAAAAAATATAATTAGGACAATTATAATTTTCAAATGCAAAAAAAGGGGGGGGGGATTCAAAAGTGTGATGTTGATTATCAGTGCTAAAAACTCTACAGGCAGTCATGATCACTCTCCTTCTCGTTTTATTTCTTATAATTGCAGTCATGCCGTCTGACTCTCCCAGGTAATCATGTGAAATTTATCTCAGACTATACAGGAAACCTGACATAGTCTACTGATTTACCACAGCACGTCTTCTCCACTGCAGCTATAAATTACTCTCAAAAACCATCGCGTAGTGAAAGATTTTTTTTTTTAAGCAAAAGCAAGGTTTTGTGTACATCATGCACAAATTAATTTTCCTGTTTTGCAACAGCACCGTTGTGTTAATAGGGGGAGTGTTTACGGAGATAATTGCTCCACCCAAATTAGTATGATCAGTATTATAGCATTCAGCAGAAGAAAAGCCCCAGCTGCCTCTTTAACACAGAGATATTCAACACATTTTTTTATTATTTGTCTTGAGAAAGATTCAGACAGCAATTAGTTCAGCAATTACTCCAAGATCAACAGCTTGTGATCTTATTTGTGCTTAGACGTTTTAAAGTTATCAATTTACCTGCGATTGTTTTCATACTACCTGTTGTTTATTTATTATCATTTGGTCTTAGAGTTAAGAACATTAAGTGAAGCTTAAGTCCGGAAGAAGTTCAGATACACTTAAATCTCTAGAAACAGTGGTCTGGGGATCACACATTGTATACAAACGGAATCCAATCCATTTAAAAATGAATGCAATTCAATTCACTCACTCATCGTCTATATCACATTATCGAGGTACCCCGGGTTGTGGTTCCCATCCATCACAGGGCACACACACTCACACGCTCATTAGCCGATTCTGCAACTTTGGACTATGGGAGGAAACTGGGGTATCCAGAGGAAACCCAAACTTCCATAATTAAACTGAATTGAATTGAATTGAATTGAATTGAAACCCACCAACCACGGGGAGAACATGCAAACTCGTGCTCACAGACCCGAGGCAGGAATCAAACCCAGACCCTGGAGGTGCAAGGCGACACTGCTAACAACTATGTCACCATGCTGTTTCAGTTCAATTAAAATTTTATCAAATTCTGATTATTTCAGCGTTTAGTTTAGTGCAGTTCATTACAGTTCAGCTTAATTAAATTTAATTCAACTCAGTTCAGCTCAATTCAATGCACTTTAATTTATAACTTTTCAATACAGACATAAAGCACCTACACAGAAATCCAGATATCTAAAATTACATTTATCTCTGATGAGTAAGCAAAAGCGAAAGCGTAAACTCTGATGAGTAAGCAAAAAAAACATTCTAAAACAGCATGCAGAATCCTTGGGCCAGACTCAGAAGGGAATCCTCCCTCATCTGGGATTATAAATAATTAAGGCTTAAATGTAAAATGTTCTTATTCGTAGCAATTGCAGTCCAAGGCAATCTAAGTAACATCCACTGCCATATGTACTGTAAGGTGTCTGTGCGTACCTTTAACACTAATCCCATGGTGCTCTTTAAGCTTTCCATGCAGGTCCATCCAGGTCCAAACCTCTGAAGTAGTTTTGTATTTTCAGAAGAATAAAGCTCCAAGCAGGAGTGGGGCATCAAGATGGATCAGGCAGACCTGGAGGGCAGAAGGAGTCATAATCTCAGGAGTCACCTGTGTAACACGATTAGTTTCACTTCCTCTTCCAAGTCATGTGGCAGGGAAAAGGTTGTTATGGTCAGTGGAGGAGACGGAACACCTTATTGAAACCCTGTGAAAATAGTGAAATCTTCATCTTTCGGGGTATACTGTATGTGAGTCTATTGGACTCATGTAATCACTGCTTTGTGTTAATTCAACACCGGGGAATTTGCTGTGTACAGTCCGATGTGATGTATTGAATTGCATAATTGATCCAGAAGGAATTTCTCTCATGTTAAAGCAAAGGGGCATTCATACTGTAAGTCCTTCCTGTCATATTAGCTCAGGCCTATTGGCCCCTTGGTACAGACACAGGATTCTGCACCAAGTGTGAAAACATCTTACAGGTGTTTAAAGTTCACCTTAAGGGTGACGGCTCAGATGTGCACAAAGCAAAAAAGGAGTAAATATAAGAAAAATACAGTATCTGATGTGACTGCTACTGAATCTTACGCGGAGCCTTATTTTTTTTAAAGACCAAACAAGACCACCTCTATTTTTCTATATTGTCTCCCAAGGCTTCTTAAATCTGAGGTCAAAGATCACCTTGCCAAAATCTGTGTGTAATGAAATAAGAAGCAAGTGCATGTCCCTAGGCCTTTCCCCTTCAGTGATTTGGCTTTAACATTGTGTTAGTCTGACCGTTTAGTTTCAATCTCTAACTGCAATTGCAGATGGTCAAAAAAAGGGAAAATGGGAAATCACTGTCATTTATCTCTATTATATCACTCATATTGTCATAGAGTTCCAACCATGAGCAACCTCTTTATGCCAAACCTTTTTTTTTTTTTTTTTTTTTTTTGTAATTTCATTTAAGTGGCATGCATTTCTATAAATTTTCCCATACGGAAATGTGTTACAAAAAGCATTAATCCAGCTAAAAAAGAAAGACGTTATAATTTCATAGTGGAGTATTTTATGCGTTGTATGTGCTTGCTAATGCCTATATTCCCTTTCCTGGCAGGATGAAGGAGCTTTGTGTAAAAGGCTCACAGCATCACACAGCGAGAAGCTCTATTGAGCAGTGCCTTATCTTAATGGCCTGGTCACTTTTCTAGGGGAATTCTTATCCACCTTTTAAAGATAAGAGCTCCTGAAGCTGCAATTCACTTCCCTCTTCTGTAGAGACCACACACTGACCCCTTTTCATCCTCATCTGATAAGCTTTCTTATTTTAAATCAAAAGTTATATTTAAGTCAAATGCATTATTTGCCATTGTCTGCTGATGATGATTGTATTAAGCATTTCAAACTGCTGATGGAAGTGGAGTTTTACGTGGGATGTATTGATACAAACAGCGAAATGTCCCAGTGTGGTTAAACTACTCAAATTGCTATGAATAATTTTAGTACGTGATCACATAATCATGTTGTAATACAATTGTTGTTATTCTTTACTGGGTCATGTGCTGTTATACACAGCATTCATAAATGTGACCTTTTAATTATCATACAGCAACTGCAATATGTATTTGTTAACATTTTTTAAATCTATTTCTTTGAAGTCCATTCACAAATAATAGCTTTGTTTTTCTAGTGTAAAATGGAAACCTTTTAAGATAATCCAGATTAATTATATACCTACAGACACATAATTTCATATGACAATGTTATTGCCAAAAACAAACAAACAAACAAATAAATAAAACTTTTCAAGTGTACCCTTTTTGTCTTTGTAATTTTTGTATAAATGACAATCTAGATATTCATGATGTTTGTGTAGCTGTTAATAAATATTAGACTTTTATAATTATCACAGGTGATATTTTTTTCAGGCATGACATGATAAATAAACGGTTTAAACTCATTGGTATTAAGGAATTATTTATGAAACACTGTTAAAACTTTATGAGGCATTATAAAATGAGTTTATAAAAATGCTCATCACGTCCAATTTACAAAGAAGCTAAATCATACGAATGCTGAGCCATGATTATGGGCGTCATAGAAAATGCTAGCAAGTACTGTACAGTAAAATGCTAGTCAGAGACAGGAAACACAAGCTCTGTTTCAGCGACCTGTTTCTAAAGGGCAACTGTCAAGAAAAGTAGGTAAATCTGACTAATCGTCTGTTCTGGCCTCAACCTGTTTTACATTTCTTATTGATAATCAGCATCTCCCGGGCTTCGACATTGTGAGCCACATTCTGGGTTGTAACATCTTCTCCGTCTAAAAGATTCTGATAATGTTAACATTTATGTTAATGCAGGCTGACTCAGAATTCCACGCATCCCATCCTCGCTCACCCCATCCCCCACCCCCCTCCTTTCCCTTCACTCCAAAGTGTGCCTAATGAGCTCAGTGTCTCGACCAAGTCACTTCTCTGATCAAACAATCGCTTAATTGTTAGCCAAAGAGGTCTGTTCATATTATGTCCGGCGGAGGCGTCAGGATGGCGGATAATTCAACTGCACGATATGAGGAAACAAGTTAGCCACGGGCTTCAGATGACGCAAGCCGCCAGACCTGAGGGCACACTAACGGGTTTTGCCTTTCTCAATAATGAAGAATTATTGCAACCTTCAGAAAGTTCATCTAGAGTTTTACGGCAAAGGCGGATAATACAGTATGTGCCCTCGTTGTTTACCATATGCCATAGATGGCACAGGAGAGGCATTGATAACAGCAGATTTCAGTCACACACCGATTAGGGCCAGTGCACTATTCAAGTCCCCTTTTTGATGAAAAGCGAAAATGATAAAAAATGAATTATACACAGCAATTTCCTGCATCCTTACTTCCACTGCTTTGTGAATTTCTCAGTTAAAATGCTTGTAATATGTTTCAGCTCTCTGCAACGAGGCTGGGATGGAAAGTTCTTTGTGCACTTTGTGTACACTTATTTTAGCATGCATTAATTGTGACATTAAAATATCCAAAACCACATTTAATCAAATTTAGGAGAAGAAAAAACACGCAGCAATTTGATTAATCCACTCTTTTTTCAACAGACATCCATAAAACTTTTATAAGTAATAAAAGAACCATATATTAATTAATTAATATAGGGTTCTTATATAACCTACAAGAGTTTTGATCATGTCATTACAGCATAATATAGCCTATATATACATACTGTATATATATATATATATATATATATATATATATAGGCTATATTATGCTGTAATGACATCATCAAAACACTCTCTATATATTATGCTGTAATGACATCATCACAGGCTTACAAAACGCTACATGATAAATATTAAGTTCACACTGGAGTCAGGGGAAACATATCTCAGTCATATCACTGACACAGACATGCAGTAAGGCTTCCATAAAAAGAAATCGTCAATTACTTAGCTCTGTTATAACTGTCTCATAGCATACCTACCACAAATATTCATTAAACATATTACAGTAAGTATTAATAATGAACACAATGATGTTACCATTTCTAGTGTACACCACACCAAAACGTTAACTGTTATATTATTCATACAAACACTACCAATTAAAAGTTTGAACACACCTTCTAATTCCATGGTCTTTCCTCATTTTATTTCTTTCTTCATTGTAAAACAATGCTGAAGGCGTCCGAAATATGCAATAATCCAATGCTGAATAAACAGTTGATATTGAGATGTATATCTGCTATTTCTGCTCTGTAAAGCCTTCATAATGCCTCTAATCTGAGGTGCTGTTTGTTAATTGGTGATTTCTGATGCTGGTAACTCTAAATGAACTTCTCCTCTGTAGTAAGTCCTGGTCTTGCTTTCCTGGGAAGGTCTTCATGAGAGCCAGTTTCATCATGGAGCTTGATAAATAATAAATCCAATGTCGCTCACAATGTCATATCTCAGGAGATGCTGATTATCAATAAGAGACGTAAAACAGGTTGAGGTCAAAACAGAGGATTAGTCAGATTTACCCACTTTACAAACCTAAATCTAAAACCTACTTCACCCCCCTTCTAATGTTGACATTAAATTATAAATTAATTACAAAAGGCAGCCGACTAGAAAATGTAGATTTAACCTTAAGTTGTCAAGCACTGCTAATGTACAGTAAGTCTTGAGTCACCCCTCATTTCATCATATTAAATTAAATTAAACTACATCATGTAGATTAAATTGAAGTAATGGGAGTAAATGTTTTACTGCGACAGCATGGATGGGGTGCCTATCCATTGCTGGTGCCTAAAGATACAATTTAAAAATTGGTTGTACATGTAACAACCTCAGCAGCAACCTCATTTCCCCTCTTGTCCGTTTCAACCACTTAGCATTCAGCATGACCCGTAGCAAATGACTGCCCAAACAAACCACATCCACCAGAAATGTACTGTTGTTTGCAAGTAACAAGTGAGTGACTTAACATAACTTCAAATCTGTGAGCAACTTTTTTGAGTAAAAGTCAAATCGGTGAGAATGGTTTACAAAAAGCGCTGTGTAGAAGCAGCGCCTCGAAAGCAAGCTGAATGCGTTTCATTTGGCTTTTAGCATGAACGGATGACACCACCAGCTGTGAAGCAACAGGTGGCTGGTGAACAATTAAAATGTGATTGGTAAGGATGTATGAGTCACGTCTCTGAAGCTGAACTCAAAGAAACTCTGAGAAAAGGCTGTTAATCCTAGCTTTTCTTCCCTGTCCCAAGATCTCCTTACAAAATAATAATAATAATAATATTAATAATAATAATCATCATCATCATCATCGTCATTCTCTCTGCAACCCTGCAGGATTTTGCTGCTGAGTTTTTAAAAGTGTCAGTCACGATGATTTAAGATGATTTGTGTCGCATGAGCACAGCCGAGTTATCTTTCAGTCAACATAACACATTCACATTAGATCATAAAAAAAAAAGAAAGAAAAGGAAAATGCACCATTAGATACCAATTCATCTTTTCTGAAAGGGTTTCGTCTCCAGTGCTAAGACTGAGTATCAGATTCCTACATTTCTAAAAATTAAGAATTAGAAACGCACCAATAGTGATACTAGTATCTGGTATTCACCGATTTTCACATTTATTTACTCTCACAGATAGAGAAAAAAGGTGATACAATGGGATGCCTACTGTATGTTACCGTGCCAATAAACAGGCAGCTCATTATAACAGTGATGTGGATTTCCTTAACAAAAAGGCAATTCGCAATGTCAAAAAAATGTATAAAAAAAAAAATATAAAATAAAAAACAGGCTCATCATTATTTTCCTAAAAGTAACCTGCTAAATCAGCATGGTGTTTAACTATACAGCATCTTTAATAGAGAGCTCAAGTGTGCCCACCTTACACCAAAGGGATGTATCAGACAAACTGTCACAGGTAAGAGAGAGAGAGAGAGAGAGAGAGAGAGAGAGCAATTAACTTCTAAAAGCATTGCGCACTAAGACATTTACTTCACTTCTACACTTTGTCCATGAGTCAACATGCAACTCACGGCACTTTACGCTCATTTTAATGACTTTACTGTCTGTGCTTGCTCATAATCAGTTTTACTGATCACATCAGCATCTATTAAAGATGATATTGTTTAAAGTGGGATAACACCTCAGACATATAACTTAGTATGAGGAGGTAATTCCTAGCAGCACACTCCAGCAACTAACCTAAGCTTAATATTAAGTAGCTACTCATTTCAGTATCAGTATTAGTATTAGTATTGATGAGTTCCACAAATATGTACGGTCTGGAAAAAGGGAATGAATACAATAAAAAAATAAACACTATTGGCTTAGTGGTTAGCGCTGTCGCCTTACTTCGTCATGGTCCGGGTTCGATTCCTGTCTCGGGTCTGTGTGCATGGAGTTTGCATGGTCTCCCCTTGATTGCTGGGTTTCCTCCGGGTATGCCGGTTTACATTTTCATTTAGGCCTCACTCAAGGGCCCAACAGGGACAACTTGGTGGTTGGGGGATTTGGACTTCGAACCGTGGTCCAATGCCTTAACCACTGAGCGACCCCTGACCCTGGTAGTGTGTGAATGCGTGCGTGCCCTGCGATCGATTGGCACCCCGTGCAGGGTAAAACCCGCCTCATGCCCTGAGACTCCTGGGATGGGCCCCAACCCTATACACAGGATAAAGCGGTGTCGACGATGAGTGAGTACAGTATGTAAGACGATATTGATGCAACCTGACTAGTAATATTGGTAATAATACTGATATTTATAGTACCCTTTAAATAAGTAGACAAATTTGTGTTTGGATGAAACTAGCTGAGTCTACTTTCTGTGTATTAATTTATTTTTTTCTCATGGTCGAGCCCTGTCGCTGGGAATAGACCCTCAAGAGGCACGATGCTAAGATTGTTATTTATATTTATTTTGTCTGTGCAGCATTTTTACCATCACCCTTTTATCTTTTCTACTCTTTTCTTCCTGTTTAGTAGAAAAAGGTTGAATGAGCCATTCAGCAAGCGGCACCAGCTTTATTGAGATACCTATTTGTGAGTAATAGCCTCTGTCGCTGGGGCAAGAGCCCATGCACACAATGCTGACAGGATCATTGAGCCGTTGGGGCAATTTGTCCCACGATACTACACTTTTATCAGAAGATTGTCTGCTGCTGCAGAGGGAGAGAGAGAGAGGGAGAGAGAGAGAGAGAGAGAGAGATCTGAGGAACAAGCTGTTATCTATAATAGTCTGCTTTCACATAAAGCTCTGTACGAGCAGTGTAGTCAAGAGCAGCAACAATAGCATGTCTATAGTAGCGCAATGTTACTATAAAACTGTATCTACTGCACATCTAAAACCATTTAAAGTCTATTTGGGCATAAATACTGTATACTCTATATTGAACGGAAAAATAGTCTACTTAAGTATAACCCTTAACGCCTTGTCATTATGACTCCCTTTGTATGGATACTGCCAAAGGAAGCTAGCAGGGATAAGACTGTCTGAAATGTCAGTTACTCAATATTAATTACTTGTTTATAGAAGCGACTGCACACACCCTGTGGGTATATGCCCACCGTGAATCACAGCTGTATCAATATTTAGTATAACCACTCTCTTGCATGTGGGATATTGCTTACTTACAGCTCAGAATTTTTAATGTCTGACGGGACAAGGTACAAACCCCGAGTCTGAGAAAAGTGGGAATACAGCAACTATCATAACGGTAAAGGATTTGGTGACTGGATATAAATGAATATGTTTCTATTTCGAACATATCAAAGTAAACCATGAGCAAGAACAAGAGCTAGACTATAGGCAAAGATGCTAACTGCTAGCATGAAGCTAACATAACAAAACTGCGTAGGTATAATTAGGTATAAAACAACCACACATGTACGCAAACTGAAATGTATACAGTATAATCAACAGATGATGGGCGAGTAAGCTAAGAAACACAGACGCTTAAATAAAATAACTAGTAAAGAACTAAACAAGAACAACTGTCAGGAAGTGGATAGAAGTGGTCAAAAGAGATCTAGAAAGGGAGAACACAAACATCTAAATAAAAGTTCTCAAAAGACTTACAAGTCCAGACGCATGTAACATGTTCTTTCCACTCTAAGATGCTACTCCCGGGTGCCTAGCCTGGAGCCCCAGGTCACTCCACCATCCAACACTGTTGGTCCTACTGCTGAGCCTGTGATACAGTGAAATAGGGTTAATTCAATTCAATTCAATTTCATTTGTATAGCGTTTTAACAATTGTCATTGTCGCAAAGCAGGTTTACACAATCAAAAGAATTATTTAAGTTTGTATGGAATGTGAATGTGTATGAATCAAAATGGTCAGA
>JAOVVA010000037.1:5743936-5783761 GCA_028565275.1 Leiocassis micropogon | reverse complement strand
GGGGGGGTGGGGGGGGGTGCAATACACAAATCAATGTTTTACTCTGACAAGAAGGACAAATATATCTGTATCTCACCTCTGACTGTCTTATATCGGTTTTAAATAAATTTACTGAGTTGTTTAATGACATGACGCTAACATCGTTTTCGCTCTGCTATTAGTGTACACCCGGGGTGCGCCTCTTAATATTAATTATTGCTCATTACCACAAATCAGTCTGGAAGCCACTGTATATACACTGACATTTCAAAAGTGTCAAAATATTGAGCTGCATCAAGCAAAGAAAACAACTAAGGAGATTTGAATTCACTAGAACTGTGTTAAGATGCCTTCAAGACATTATAAACCCCTGGAAGGATAGTGCTAAACCGTTAACTTTGTGGAATAAATATGGTCGGGAAAAAAGAAAATCATGAATAGAGATCGCTTAAACACTTGGTAAAGTTGCATGGTAAAACAGTAAAAACCAGAGCAAAACCACTTCACTCGTGAGACTAATCAGTTTACTAAGAAGCATAAAGATTGGACTTTGGAGCAATGGAAAAAGGTCATGTGGTCTGATGAGTCCAGACTGACCCTATTCCAGAGCGATGGGTGTGTCAGGGTAAGAAGGGAAGCGCATGAAGAGATCATTCGTGGTGACCACTTTACAAGTCTCTGGAGGCAGTGTTATAATCTGGGGTTACTTCAGTTGGTCAGGTCTGGACTCAGCAACGTTATGTGGCAATAAAATAAAGTCAGCTGACGACCTTAATTTATCAAATCTAAACATGGGGTTTTTCTTCCCTGATGACACAGGTATACACCTGGACTTTGTGAATTGTGAAAGAGTGGTTCTGGGAGCATGAGGAATCATTTTCAGACATGAACCGGCCACCACGTTGTGCTGTAATCAAAGCTAAAGCTAAAGTGACGCATCATATTTATACCCCAGCAAAACAGATGCTAATCAAGGGTAACAGTACAGTTCTTGCAGAGATCCAGATGTGCAGTACAGTATGGACATTTTGGAACTATTGCAAAATCGATGCATGATTGTGACATATTGCTATGACCAAGGTTGCCAGATGTGTGTGTGTGTATATATGTGTGTGACAAACGCTGTCTAACGGTATTAAAACATAGCTTGCCTAAATGGAGTTTTAACTAATAAGAAGGACAAGGTTCAAAAGTGGACTAATTCTTGAGAAAGACATTAGCAACACGACTCCAACCAAAACTCATGTACACCTGGGGCATGGTTGTAAACCCAAAAACAAGATGCCACTAGTTGCCCAAATTTTAATCCCCCAGAAGTCTTGCACTTCAATTGTTTTAAGTAAGATCCAAGGTTTTGTCTCTACAATGCAAATTAAATGAGCATAAAACAGCTTTCTACCTCTGCACATTTTTAAAATGTATGCATGATCAATTGGTTGCATTTATATTATGGTATTATTTAGGGGCCTATTTTTTACTCTGTTCTCAAGAGAATGAGTTGTGTTAATGGAAAAATGTAAAGAATAACTTTTTTGTATGCTCTTTTATACGTTTTGTGTATATAAGATAATACTTCTGGAGAATTAGAAATAGCACTGAAGCCTTAAAAGTGTGGACTCAACATACTTTAACCTAATGTAGTCTGTCAAGGTTCTTCAAAACTTTATGGTAATACAGTAGTGCTCCTGTGCTCACACTTTCCTTGATGAACACATACAGGACTGTAGCGGGGGAGTTTATTTAGTGATATTTGAATTGGATTTAACTCACAAAAATCCCTTTAATTAGGGTTGGATAAAGATGGAGAGAGAGAGAGAGAGAGAGAGAGAGAGAGAGAGAAAAGGAGATGATAGGAAACGATAAGTGCCAGAATTCAGCGTGTGGCCTACGCCTGCTCGGACAGGTGCTCCATTATGCAGCAATTCTGGCCAAACCTGATCTCAGGTCAGCTTGCCATCTGTTCTCTTTGACTTGGTCATCCACTGGGACATCCTAGCTTTAGTTTATTTTGAGCACATCCCAACTCTGTCACCACACTGGACATCCCAGCCAGCATTTAGGTCTTTATACCTAAAGAGGTCAAGCAACTCAGATCTACCCGACTGTCCGTGCATCAGTGCCTCCATTCCTTCGCCTGTGGGTGGGTGTTTTCCCCTAACTCGGTGTGATTTATGGGTAATTTACAGGGTGTTTCCCAGATTAATACACAACACAAGCAGACAATCACACACCTATTAAGAGGAATTGATTGGATGAACCCTGCATGGCTGCCAAAGAAAGATGTCTTTCTGAGCAGGGTAGGAGGAGCGGAGGAGAAAAGGTGTCAAATAAGGGTCAGGGGTTTAACAGGCAGTAATGAGGGGCCAGGTCAGCCATTAGAGACCCCTTTGGCTGTCAGCCAGTAAGAACTGGCCAGCGCTTCCACCGCAGTCCTCTTTGCTCGTCCCTTGTCTGTCTACACTGCTTTAATGTGCTAGTGTTGAACACACACAGTATTTAAATGAGGTGTGCCTGAGTTTACAAGATTACAGCAAGGATGAGCATAACTATTATCACTATTGTAACTATTATCACTGATACAGTAGTGATGTTCATAGGGCTACATAACAGCTTCATAAGTGCTTTGTGACACCTCATACATATATTGATGATTAAAAAGGATTTGAAAACGCATAATTTTTGTGTGTCTCTGACATACCAGATAAACACTATGCTGCAAAGTCATGTAATAGTCTTACGCAGCCAGGGACCATTTAACTGTGAAAGAAATTCAAAGGCCCCCAAAGTACAGATATGTTTTATAAACACAATCCAATTATTTAAAAATTAGCCATATTAATTAAATACGTTTCAGCTCTTTATTGGACCCACAGTGCTTGTGATTGTAGCCCAAGCTTGACATTACTTACAGCTACTCAAGTACTATCAAAAAGGTTAATAGTTATAATAATTCCCGAAAACAAAACACTAATTTAAACACTGATAGATCAGCGTCAATTTAAGTCTATTGAGCAAAACTCAATCGTAATTGCCTTAGGCGTTATGGCTTAATGAAATCAACATTTTTGTCTTATCTTTATATATCCTTATGCAGGCTTGTGTCAGGAATGTCATCTAGAAGTATATTACAGCTTATCATTAAACAAACTATGGATAGCGATTAAAATGTTGCTAATGCACTGTTGCCTGAAAATATTTTCATCATCATTAAGGGTGGAAGCAGAGCTGCTCTGGAGAACTCCGTCAGCATAAATGCATAAAAAAAGTGAAAAAGCTGACACCAACAATATGATGATGACTTTGAAGTTGAGGCCAGAAGCAGTTGCATCATCTTGTAACAGGCTGATATCATCTACAGTATATCTACACCCTGACTAGGACCGTGAAAATCGACCGATTCATACTGCATAAGTCCATCAACCATAACCAGTATCACACAGAATCTAATCTGATGCTCTCTTTTACTAGTCCATCAGCACCCGAGTCATCGGTATTCAGGCTTTGTTTCCTATAGAGCACTTCTTGCCTGCGCCCTTTCCAAATTACATTAGTGCTTAACCAAGCAAACCATGAGAGGCAGGCGTGATAAACATTACCGGCAGCCGACACGCTCGTGCATTGGCCCTGTTAGTAAGCTGGATGACAAAACGAGGACCGGTCTCACTGATGGTGGCGGGGAGGCAGCGGCGCAGAGAGAAACAGCTTCATTGGCGCGGCCTGTTCTCTTCCACGGTTGAGCGACATCGACATGAGGAGTAAATTGCAGCCTAGCCAAACCTGTCATTACCCGAGGGCACTCGTTATGACTGCGCCCTGTGTTTTTCCAATTCACCCCTGAACAGATTTACTGTCAGCCCCCCTGCATGGCTTGAAAAGGAGGGGTTGGAGGGACAGGGGACGCACAAGAGTGAGAGGGATGCTGAGAATATCACAGGCCCCAGTAGGCAGTAGGTAATTTTCATAGAGGAGGATAATGGAAGGCGCGTAAAGCTCCCGCTGTGAGGGAGATGATTCCGATCCTGCTCGGTCAAGCCCTCAGCTCTCAATAGTGGTGTTTACTGTCTCACTGACTGGTTTTTAGACCACTTAAGAATCCATTCTGACATTTCCTTCATCTCAGTCCCCTACATCACATACACCTACAAGAATGCCAAGGCCTTTCAATGATCCCTGTCTACATTGATAACATGCTGTAAAACTACACTGCTATACCATAGTGCTGCGGATTTCTCAAATCGGATGGCTCGGCCATTCAAAGCACAGATTTGTGTTAATGTGCTCAATGTGAAATCGCTGGAACTAGGATAAGAACCCTTCACCACATTATCAAAACCTGAAAGGATAGGACTGAAACGTCAACTTTGTGGAAGAAATCTGGTCGGAAAAACACTTAGTAAAGTTTCATGGTAAAAAAAACAATAGTAAAAAGCATAGCTATGTTTAATGGTGAAAGTAAGAGCATTTCCATACACACAATATGTGAAGATTGGGACTAAACAGCTGTTTGGCCATAAGAAAACCACTGGTTAATGAGACTCATCAGAAAAATGCTACAATTTGGTAAGGAGCATAAGGATTGGGTGTTGGAGCGACGGAAAAAAAGTCATGTGGTCTGCTGAGTCCAGATTGACTGAGTGAAGGGTGTGTCAGGGTAAGAAGGGCAGCACATGAATCAATGCCCCATCATGCATAGTGCAAACTGTATAAACCTCTGGAGGCAGTGATATGATCTGGGGTTACTTCAGTTGCTCAGGTCTAGACTTAACAACGTTATGTGGCAATAAAATAAAAAGTCAGCTGACAACCTGAATGTACTGAATGACCAGGTTATATCACATCTATCGGCTTTTTTCTTTCCAGATAAAACAGTTAAATTCCAGGATTTAAATTGTGAAAAAGTGGTTCTGGGAGCAAAAGGAATCATTTTCACACATGAATTCGAAAAATCAAAGCTAAAGGTGAACAATTAGAGTGTGTGACTTTTTTTGTTGTTGTTGTTTTGTGACTGTGCTGTGTAGTTGCTATAGTAACAGCTAATTCAAAGGCTCATATGGCTACATAAAAAGTCCTAGACTTCAGACATTAATAAGGTGAAGATTACTGTAAAGAGATGTTTATTTGAAATTTATGCACGCACCAAATAAGGAAAGTACATGTTTTGTTTTTGTTTTTCAGTTTTAAAAGTGCACTGGAACTTATATTTACTTATATTAAGCATTATAAGTAATCTGATTTATAAGCATATAAATACAATGGTAATCACCACTGGGTTCCACGGCCCCTATTTGCACTACAGAAGTTTCCAAATGCATGGATTTAAAATATACACAAGGATGTGTGCAGGTTATATGTAAGTACTACTGCATCATATATAAGGAATTGGGCATCTGCGGATTTTGGTTTCCGTAGGGGTCCGGGATCCAATTGGGTCCATTGGATACACAGACTGAAACACTGATCAGCCATAACATTACAACAACATTACCAACCTATTAATATTATAAACTCTTATAGTACTTTTGTTGTCTTCTAGAAATATTAAATTATTACTATATTCTCGTACACTATTGTCGGCATCTACAGTATGCAGCTAACACAGATGAAACAGGAACCTCTATGGCAAGAGAAGAAAACACACACACACACACACACACACACACATGGGTCTACCTCTGATGTCACTCTGGGAGTTCCTGCAGCTGCATTCTCTCGAGAAGGGCACATCCTGTATTTGTGCATGTGTGTGTGTGTGTGTGTGTGTGTGTGTGTGTGTGTGAGAGAGAGAGTTCTGCAGTGTCAGTGCAGCATGTAGAAGCAGATTCACATTAGCATTCATCACGTTTGAAAATTAGCACAAATCTTTAGCAACAATAACAGTTTTAATTTCAATCTGTATTTCACAGATGAAAGAATTCTGACACATGCTAAAGACAAAAAAAAAAAAAAATCATCACTCATCAGCGCCATCAGTGTGTCAGTGCGGTCCATCGTGCTTAATTAGCACCAGAGCTTCACTTGACTCCTTCCTATAGCTAGAGAACGACTAGGAAAACCACCCGCGGCCCGAAGACGGCCCGAGCTACTGATTAATGATGAAAAGACGCATGAAGTGCAACGCCGGTGATGCAAAAACACTGAAATCGGCAAAGTATGCGCGCTAATTTCATTTTCATGATAAACAAAGATCTGACATGACATGACTGCACGATTATTTATCGCATTTACAATGATCAGCTGTCACGAACTCTCTCCAACGCTCGCTGATGCTTGATTTGTTCAATAAAAGATCACAAACAGGAATGCGAAGGAAAGTATGTGGACCCAAGAACATGCGCACACACACACACACACACACACACACACACACACACACATACACACACACATACACACACACACGCGGCACCCCACAGTGCAGCTTCATTTAGGCTGTTTTCTTCTTCATACTTTTTTTTCCCCACTGGGTTATCAGCAAAAAAAATGTAAAAAATTTTATTAGATGTCAGTTTAAAAGGTAGACAGGCTCCCAGCTGAGCTCGCAACATGGCCGTCTCTTCTTTAGGGGTTCATCTGCTTCCCATGAGGCCGCGGGGCTCTGCGTCATTCACAAAATTCATTCAAATGGCTGCAACCTCAAAGCCTTGCCTTCATTCTGAAATCTTTTTATAGCTAGGACTGTACCATGGAAGGGATGTGTGCTGAGAGCAATGGGCTGGGGAGGGGAGGGGAGGGGAGGGGAGGTGTGAGTGTGTATGTGTGTCTGTAAGAGAGTGTGAAGAACTGCTTATAAGTACCTGATGAGAGACTGTCTCCGGTCTTACTGCGTCATCCCGGCCCGATTGGCTCCCACACCTGTCCGCACCTGACGAGGCCCCGGATTGGCCGGCCGAGGCGACCGGGGAATGAATGATGAGTGCGAAGGCATGAGCCGAACTTGCGGAAGTTTGGTTGGCTGAAAGTAACGACGTCAAAGCTCGGGGACGGTGAGGGATTGGTCAGGAGGCGCAGCACGCTCTGCAAACACGGAGCTCATCAATGACACACAAAGCTCATTCACAGATACAGCGCGCAGACCGACAACACATTTGCTCAGGCTGAGTGATAATGACTGTGCATACAGGAAATACTGTTTGTATAGCATCTGATTTACCGACATAGAGGGCTAAAAACAACCTCAATAAATAAGAAACAAATTAAACACACACACATATGCACGCACGCACACAGCCAATCAGTCAGAGTGTCCCTCTGGTCATTGTGTGCCAGAGGGTTGCCTGGATCCGTGTGTGCACGTGTGTGTGTGTGTGTGTGTGTGTGTGTGTGTGTGTGTGTGTGCATGCTCACGGTGCTCTGAGATGGACTCCTGAGCGAGTTCACGCCCCGTGTACTCCCGCCTTACGCTCGGTGTTCATGATGAAAGTCTATAAAATAGACCCGCTATACTGTATACTGCATAAGACGACTTATTTTTATAATATGTCTATAAAGACTATTATTATATACAGTATAATAATAAGAATAATAAGAATAATAATAATAATACACATTTAAATAAAATATCCCCTGTAATAATTGAAGAAATAGTACGTTGTGATAAAATAATGTGTCACAATACAATATCACGGGCATCACTTATTTTATAATATTAAGTTCAATAATAGCAACTCAATCCATTTCTATTTTCATTAACATGTACCTGATTAAAATACATTTATAAACTTTTTATAAACAATTTTAGACAACATTAATAACAACTGAGTTCAAATGTTTGCATAGCCTTAAGATAACATGATGGAGAAATGTTATTTAATTCATCAATATTCCAACACTTTATGTATTAGGTTTTTATAGATTATTACTTTATTATCAAAAAAATTGTTAAGTGTACAGTATATGTTGTCATACTTATCTTGAGAAACTCTAAATTATATATATATATATATATATATATATAAAAAACTAAACTAATAATAATATCCCGGTATGACTCCTAAATTCTTCTCTGTAACTGCCTCCAGCCTCTTTAATATCCTTGCCGACTCTCGGATTTAATAATCGCTTTCTTATCTTTGCCCGTTCTTCTTGACGTACCTGCTTTGTAGATGAATTATAACATAAAACATGCATCATCTTCCGAAAACACTCAGAATGCAGATGACATTTTTTCACATAATATATACAGTAAGTATACTACCTGCCAAATTTTTTTTTTTTTAAATACGCATTCAATTACCTTATGCTTTGAATACAGAACACTATTTAACAGTTTGAGTCCTGAGATATGCCCTGTGCTATTAGAGAAGAAAACCTCCATAGATGTGATATAACCGGGTCATTCAGTACTTTCAGGTCATCAGACTTCATTTTATTGCCATATAACGTTGCTGAGTCTAGACCTGACCAACTGAAGTGAAACCAGATTGTAAAACAGTGGTACAGTGGGCACGATGCATGACCGGTGCAATGCACCCATCACTCTGGAATAGGGTCGATCTGGCCTCATCCGGGCAGCACGGTGGTGTAGTAGTTAGCACTGTCGCCTTGCACCTCCAGGGTCCGGGTTCGAGTCCCGGCCAGGCTCGATTCCCGTCTCTATGTGCATGGAGGTTGCATGTTCCCCCCGTGGGTGGTGGGTTTTCCATGTGATTTGACTTTTTACTAAACAATTTAATCATTGTGTAGTATTTGTGACTGACATTTATGGTTTTGTTTGGTGGTGTCATCGGAACTTAAGGACAGTACCGATGAATGCAGGGATATGACACAGGGATATGAATGAAATACGGGAAACGAAATAAAAATTGAAATGGGACTCTGGTTTCAACGTCAAAATGTGTTTTGAGTGAGGCTGTGGGATTTAAGCTAGAGTAACTTGGCATTGGCGTGAGTGAGGAAATTGTGTGTGTAAGTTTCTGGGTGCTTTCTGACACTCTCAGACTACTGGAAGACAGATGAGGTGGCACTAATCAGGCACAGTGTGAGAGGAGGGAAGGGGGACAACACAAGTGCATTAAAACCCATTAGCTGCCTCCAACACCGTTACGCTCACTTATTTTGACAGATTCATGCAGCCGGGTTGATTCTCCGCACAGAGGGTGTACACACACACAATTCGTCACGTCTTTTATACCAATTGGCCCGTTCAGGCGTGACTGTACACAAGCAAATTGGCAAAGTAGGTTTAAATGCACAGGGATACAATAGTTCTTTAGGGACGTTTGGAAAGAAATATAGGAATTCGATCAAGGTTGTCATTTCCATAGATGATTTGATTAGCTTTGATTACACAATGTCTGGGTATCTGGGGGTAGCTCAGATTGGACTACCGTTCAGAAGATCCCAGGTTCAAATCCCACGACTGCCACGTTGCATCTGTTGGGCCCTCAGAAGGAGTCAACTGCTCAGAAGTACGGGTATAATGAAACGCAAATGTAAGTAGCCTCATAGGAACACTATTTCACAATTTGAGTCCTGGTATGTGCCATCAGAGAAGAAAAACTCCATAGATGTGAAAACCTTGTAATTATTATATTCAGGTCGTCAGCTGACTTCATTTTATCGCCACATAACGATGTAGTGCCAAACCTGAAAAAATGAAACAATCCCAGATCATAACACTGCCTCCAGAGGCTTGCACTATGCATGATGGGTGCATCGCTTCATACGTTACCTTCTTACCCCGACACGCCCATCGCTCCGGAATAGCCTCAATCAAACCACATGATCTTTTCCCATTGCTTTAAAATCAATTACTTTATTATTTCTAAAGACTGTTTTTCCTGACTAGTCTCACTAACAAGTGGTTTTCTTATGGCCATGCAGCTGTTTAGTCCCAATCCCGTGAGTTCTTGTCGCATTGGGTATGTACAGTAGACCTAATCTTCACAAAAGCGTTTAAGTGATCTTTATTCATGATATAATCCAACCACACACAGTAATAATATGTTGGACCCAATTCCAATCATTTCAATTCTTCTTAGTTTTTTTTTGTTTTTTTTTGCTTGATGCAGGCTAATTATTTGACCATTCTGATCAAGCAACTGTTTTTTTCCCCTTTCTTTTCTGTTTTTTTTTTTTTTTTTGTCAGGCAGTGTACCAAAGCATTCCTGAATTCTCTGAAGGTCAGAAGGTGTAAATTAATTTCCTGTAATAGCAGCTCTGACAATAGTTCTGGCTATAAACCAAATCCCAGGTTTAGACTAATATGCATGTCCTAATACACAGTTGTCTCTACAGTAACAACTCCTTTACAATATGGTGGATGATATACATAATCGAAGCTTAATAATAATAATAATAATAATAATAATAATAATAATAATAAAAGTGTGTTTAAAAAAGAAAAAATGTAAAGATTTTGGTAATATGGTGGCAGTACAGTGGAGTAGCACTTGCATCGTCTTGCACCTCCAGGGTTCGGGTTCGATTCCCGCCTCAGGTGCACAGAGTTTGCATGTTCTCCCTGATTAGGCTAATTGGTGTTCCCAAATTGCCCATAGTGTGTGAATGAGCATGGGACTGAGTGCGTGTGTGCGCCCTGCGCTGGACCCTGTGTGTACCCAGTGTAGATTCCAGGCCCCACACAACCCTGTATACAGGATAAAGCGACGAGTGAGTGGTAATATGGTGAGATTTTCTGAAAGTTGGTGATGATTTCTGGAAGGAGTCTCCAGTATCACTATTTTGTATTAGTCCATTTTCAATTACTGAAAGGTGAGAGAAGGTACCAAGTTTTTTTTGTTTTTTTTTTATACTATATTATTAACTTCTAGGGAGAAAAACAAAACAAAACAAGAGAAGAGAAGAGAAACTTCTTCTACGTACTGTAAGTGAAAACCACAATTAACTCCTTAAAATGTAATTACTGCCAAGGTGCAGTGGTAAAAGAGGAATAAACGCTCTCATTTGAAAATATCCAACTTCAGGGTGCTAACAAGAACTCCACATCACACTGACTCATCATTTATTTTTGTACCCTTAATGATTTTTCAAAATTCCCCATTCACATTTCGAGCAGAAGCTCCCCTGTTCCAAGGTGACTCCACCTCCACAAACAGCTAACACCTCCTGCCGAGCAAGCC
Source organism: Leiocassis micropogon (assembly GCA_028565275.1). Classification (NCBI taxonomy): domain Eukaryota; kingdom Metazoa; phylum Chordata; class Actinopteri; order Siluriformes; family Bagridae; genus Leiocassis; species Leiocassis micropogon. The sequence continues at coordinate 5,772,701 of JAOVVA010000037.1, read as the reverse complement.
TTTCCCACCGTCCAAGGTGGATTTCGCATAATAGATGAAAAAAGCCTCTAATTATAGCTAATTAGCAGAATTGCAAGTGTGGAACTCATTACCTGCCCCAGGATTCTGTTGACTCATAATTTTAATTAGTATATGGCAAGGGAGCCAGTGTGATGCTGGGGAGGGATGACCATATTAATTGAGGTTTGGAGAAAAGTCCTCATAGCCAACGTACTGTAGGAGAATAAACCGTCAGGAATCGATCGCGCCCCCGGATTAGCTCACACCTGTTCGGATGACGTTCAAAAAACAATCTGCAGATTCATGAAGAGAAATTACGAAGGTGGATCGAAACTCCCATCATTCTAATGACTTACTTAACTTTTTCTTGGAACTGCTGTGAGACAGAGTAGGAAGCCTATTCCTTTTCGATGCAATGGTTTTGCTTAATGCGTAAAACTCGATGATTAAGTCATCAAGGGGCTAAGAATATTCATCAGAAACATAAGAAACTTTCTTGGTTAGTCACGTTTACATGACTACCACACAGAGCCAACTCTCACGCCATGGAGAGAGGCAGAGCCAGAAATAAACCTGCGCCGGTGCCAAGAAACAAGCCAACACACACGCACACACACGTCCACACACGCGCACACACACTGTCTCTCTTTCTCCCTCTGACAGAATTACTAAGGAAACTTTTACAAAAAAAAAAAAAAAAGAGATATTGATATTGACAATCTGATCATTCTATTTTTAGTTAAAATTAATATAATTGGTTGATCAGAACATAATTTAAAAGAATGCACAGAAATACCAAAAATAATCCTTTTGTAAAATATTTTTGCATTTTTATATTATTTATGCAATGTTACAAAGATTATTATTATTAATATTAGCATTATTATTGTTATTATTATTATTCCATCAATGTCAGAACCTGATTCATGATTAAACTGCATATTGCACATCATTTCAGATTTAACTCAACTCTAACTCCTCCTCTACTAATATTTGTCTCCTTAATCCAAATAATGTTGGATGAGACGGGGAAAAAAGAAAGAAAAAAAAGGCGTGGGTGATTTTTTTGTTGTTTTTTTAAATGGTGCAAATAGGAAGAAGAGAATGAAAGAAGACCACAGGGAGAGTCTAATTTGTGGTAGAAACGTCTATTATGACTCATTTTACTGATTCGGCTCTTCGAACTCAACCCGATTATTCAAAGGGAACATGATTCCTTTTGATTTATTTGATTCCCCATTCGGAGAACCATCCAGAAACGCGGCTCATTTTCACAGCTTTCAAAATAGATTTGTCTGATTATAGTAGCATATCCAGCACCACATTTATAATCAAGAATAATAATTTTAAAAAAAAAGCTCTAAATCAACTGCGACAAGTATTCCTGTGTATAAACTTTCTCGTGAATCAATCTGTCCAACTTAATTAAAAGAGTTGTTAGGGAAGAATCGATTTGTTTGCAAACCACTCATCACTAGTCACAGACTCCTGCGGAGATGCTGCCATGTTTTGAGTCACTGAGTATTTAAAGCATCGGCACTCTACTGATTCCTGCCAAGCAGAACAGTACAAACCAAGGCCGGGTAATGTTTTTATTATTTTTCTTCTTTCCCTCTCCCACTTCTAAATGTCATCTTAGCACTTGTGAAGAGCTCATGTACGTCACAAGAACACAGCGCTGGTCAGCTCCCTTGAGTGGACATTTGATCCGGAGTTATTTCTTAGTTAGGATTCTGGCAGATTGTATTTGTGAGACGTCGAATGCTAACCAGATTGAAGAGGAGGCGGCAAAATGAGTCCTAATGCACCACAAAAAAGCAAAGTCAATCAGATTCAGATATATGAAGTTCAGGATTTTAGACCCCTAGTAGGAAATTACAGGTAAGGTGGTTAAGATGCTGAACTGCTGATCAGGAGGTGAGGTCCCTGGTTCGAGCCTCAATGCTGCCAGGCTGCCACTGCTAGACCCTTGAGCAAGGTCCTTCACCCCAAGTGTTCAGATACAATCGGGCATCGAACTGGCAACCCCACCCAGTAAGAAACTGCCACAAAAACGGCGGATATATCTACAGGGTGGAAGGGATCCATATATTGACCCCCTACTGGTGACAGGATCATTGGCACCCAAGGATCATTTATGTCTGTGGGGAGCAAAACCCATTTAGTCTGTTCCCCAGAAAAGCCAATGCAGGACAAATGACCAAAAATGCTGGCCTCGATAGAAAGATATCCGAACACCCAGTGCATCACAACCTGCCGTGCATGCAAGAGTTCAAGGTTCTTTCTTCCAAAATTTCCCGGGTCTCAATCCGTTCAAACATCCAGACAAACAAGTCTGATCCAGGAACGTCCCACTCCGCAACCCAGAGCACCTAAAGGATCCACTGCCAAACTCCTAGAGCCAGATGCTACAGCACACCCCTAGAAGCCCTTTAGAGCCACGGCCACCCTGGTGGCACAAGGGGAACATATATACATACATTTTTATATACATTATGTGTATATACTGCATGTCCAACCATGATTGTGAAAATGGGGGAACAAATACAATATTCCCCATTGGCGTCCACAGTCCCTAGTTGGACTACAGAGGATCCTAGATGGTTGGATGGATGTTTGTATATATACATTGTGTGAATGTCTATGTATTTATGTATATATGTATGTGTGTGTATCATGTGACTAGGCCAACAACACAAATGCACAAATCTAATCAGGGCCCAAAAGGATTATATTCATATTAATCACAGGATTCATGGCACCCATTCATTTGGCTGTTATTCCACACAAGCGGCGAGGTGTTTGGTGTCTTGAAATGCTGTGTTTATGCAAAGTTAATCAGATGTGATGTGACTCAGAGTTTGAGCGAGCGAGCGAGAGCGAGAGAGTGAGTACAGTGCACAAGGCGCAGTGCATCACCATGGCAGCCAAAGTCCCACCCGCGTCCTGCAGGTGTGTGACTCACCCATCAGCTACACAAAGAGACAGAGTATGCAGACACAATCTCCGCATCTCTCTATCTCTCTATCTCGCTCTCTGACACATGTCATACTGCCAACATGGAGCACCGTACAACCACAAACTCATTCACAAACTCACCCTGTCACTTTCGCTCATGGTGTAGTAATACGAAACTAGATTGCAAAGATGATGATGTTCGACTTCATATCTGATGGTTTTTTAACACTGATTATTGTCACGCTCTGTAAAGCGCAGATAAATAAAGAACTCCTACGCCTACCATTAGTTTCACGTTAAAAAAACAGGCAAAGTGACATGACATCTTTTTCCTGAGATTTACATGCTCCTGGCATGAGTTACTGGATTGTCGTGATGGGTGTAGCCATGGTGTGGGAGGGGGCCAAAAAAGGAGAAAAGTTTTATTGAAAGTTCTTGTTTATAGAAAAAGTGTGAGGAGCTTTCAACCTGGAACTCTTAGTACTTAAAGGTGTGATGAAATAAATTTCCATGGGTAAAGTATGTAACATGCTAATAGATGACATTAACGCTCTTGAACACTTGAACATGTGGAAATGTTTTTATTTAACTTTCTTTTATATAACAAAGTCTAGATCATGTTGAATAAGTCAGTTTAGAAAAGTGTCCAGTTTTGGTGAACCTTTGCCCGTTATAGCCTGTTTCGGGCTGATGAAGAGTGGTTGTAGCCCTTATCCGCCTCAGGTTCGGATCTTTTGTTCATTCCGAGATGCAGCACGGTTGTAGAGAGTTTTTTTTACCAGTTCTATGCATGCTCGCCAACCAGATGGTGCTGTCCCCTGGCCTAGGAATCCATTGTGGTCTTCCTACATTGTAGCCCATCCGCCTTTGATCTGTCGTGCATTCTGAGATGCTTTTATGCTCATCACGGTTGTCATAAGTGCTTAATTGAGTTACCGTACTCAGCACACATTTGGATGTCTGATGATGTCTCACAACAACAGACGCCTGACGTTATCTGATTTGCAACATCTGTCATAAACGGTCATCAATTGTCCAAATTTTGGGATCTATTGGTATAACACTTAGCAACCCCAGGCAACTGGAGACGTGTACAAAGGTATCTGATTGCATTTTTTAGGAAATGTTCTGTGCCATATATTTTTACCAATTAATGCCGTCCTACCGCGACTGTTTTTGGCCGGGGGACACGACGTTGCCGTCGGACCAACGTTTGCTGGGTACCGTTCCTATCAGATTGAACCAGTCTGGCCATTCTCCTCTGACCTCTTACAGAACGTTTTTGTCTTTTTCGCACCATTCTGTGTCTAATTTTGTGCAGGGTAACCTACTGCAAACTGTAAAATTGCATGGTTGTACACATGCCTTTACAGTATATGCTGCTGTGATCTGCAGTCACTTATTGTGTATGGCTCACACAGCCTTATGGTAGAAATGTCCACTCAGATGCACGACATATTATGCCGTATTTCGTTTCTAGTTATTTTTATTTTTTCAAGTATAAAAGAATCCTGAGTGAAGTACTGCAGACTGTGGGTCTGAGTCAAATGAAAAAAGCAACCAAGCATAAACGCACAGCCAAGTAAGCAATACTCAGATGTTATATCATCAAATAACCCTGGACAAAAGAAATCTATTGATATTTAATGGCCTTGATCTAAAAGCATAGAGTGTGGTTGAGCTAAACTGCAATCAGAATAATGGCAGGTTTTATACAAGCATACACAATCATTTCACTTTGTCTGGACACACCACACACTAATTCATGACATACATTATGATTCTTTATCTACTGAAATTTTGTAGCATCTGCACAAATCCAGCAGACTAGCATGTAGTCTGTGCTCCATAATCACTGATACTAATCTCAGTGGAAGCCTCTCTCGCTTCGTCAGTTCAGGATCAGAAACTCTACCTATCGCCTCACGGCTGCTCTAAGCTTAGCCGATCTTCCCCTCGGGTTCCCCTCGACCTCCTCCTTACTGGGAAGCACGACTTTCCTCTGCAGTCTGACCCAGTGGACACTCTCCCTGCCTCCTCCTCCTTCTTCTTCATCTTCCTCCACGTCACAGTCTTCCTCTTCCTCTAGTTTTCTCCGGAGATGGGCACGTGCCCTCTGGCGGACGCTGCGGCGTGGCGGGGCACTGAGATCCTCTCCTCTGAGAAAACGCTTAGTGATGCGGTCCTCCAGCGAGTGGAACGTGAGGACGCAGAGGCGACCGCCCGGCCGGAGGACGTCCTGAGCCGTCTCGAGTCCCGCTACAAGCTCGTTCAGCTCATCGTTCACAAAAATACGCAGCGCCTGGAAGGTTTTAGTGGCCACGTGCGAGGGTCTCTGCAGGCGGTCTCGACGGGCGTAAAGGGCGCCAGCCGGGAATGCACCTGCAGAGAAAGGAAATGATATCAAAAACTAATATATACAGTGAACTCAGGAACAGGTTGACAGGGTATAAACATTTTTTTATTTGAATCTTTTCAGTTTTTCTCTACTCAACATGCTTACATGCAATACCATCATTGAGTAGGATTTTTTTTTTCTAGGGATAAATCCCTTCAGAGGGTAGCGTTTCCACCTCAGAGCTTTATTGTAAAGGTTCAGAGAGGTCAGGGACCACACGTTCTCAGCGGGGCTCTTTGGGCTTCCACCAGGTTTCCTGGTTTTTCTCTTAACACCCGAAAACATGCCAGTACGTTGAGTTTCTACTCGACCTTGCTCGTAGGTGTGAATCAGAGTGTGCATGAGTGTGTGAATGCGAGTGCATGGATTTAGAATATTAAATATTAAAATTAATGAAAAAATTTTATTATATTTTATTGAAGTTATTAGAATGGATTTTGTATCCTTTTCATTTTACAATTTTAAATGTTCAGGACGAAATTAATCAATTCAAAGTATGCCATTGATATTTTATAAAAATCACAATAGTTGCAAAATGACATAATATACAGTGCTGTGAAAAAGTATTTGCCCCTTCCTATTTTTTTTTATTTTATCTTTTTGCATATTTGTCACATTTAAAAACACATATGATAATATTATACAAATATAACCCGAGTAAATACAAAATGCAGTTTTTAAATGATGATTGCATTTATTAAGGAATGAAACAATGCCTGGATCAGTGTGAAAAAAGGTATTTGCCCCCTAAACCTAATAACTGTTGGCTACAAATGTGAGCGAGTGATTGCGATAACTGGCAACGAGTCTCTTCTTTTCAGAATTGCTTTAATCCAGACACATTGGAAGGTTTTCGAGTTTGTATTTATTCATATTTTTTTATTTATTTGTATTTATTTATCTTCGTGTAATGTTAAAATCTGTTTGATGATCTCAATCATTTAAGTGTGAGAAATATGGAAAAAAAAAAACTATTGCACAGCACTGTATAAGATAATGATAAAATAAATAATAAAATATTTTTCAACATTCATTAATGTAAATCTAAATTATTTAAATAAACAACTGTTAAATAACAGCTCCAGGATTATACTAATTCATACAGAGATGTTAAAACCAGGTAAATTTCTAACTGTTTCCTGTCTCATTCTTAGCAAATAGCATTTTCCCTAAATGATTGTTCTTTGGTGGCACGGTGGCTTAGTGGTTAGCACTGACGCCTTGCACCTCCAGGGTCGAGGGTTCGATTCCAATGTCGGGTCTGTGTGCATGGAATTTGAATGTTAATGTTTGCTTGGTGGGTTTCCTCTGGTTTTCTCCCAAAATCCCGCAGCAAATAAGTTAATTGCCGTTCCCAAATAGCCCATAGTGTGTAAATGTGAGACCCGCAATGGATTGGTGATCTACCCCGCCTTGCTCCGCCCTGCCCGTAGTCTCCTGGGATAGGCTGTATACAGGATAAAGCGGTATAGGCAATGAGTGAGTGATTGTTCTTTAACAGGGATCTTTTTTTTTTTTAAACAAATGAAATGGATAGGTTTACCTTATTTAAATTCAACAAGTTTAATCTGCTACAACACATCTCTATGGGCGACTGTCAGTCCGTCATTAAACTTTATTACTATAAAAGCAGAACTAATGGACATTAACAGCAGCACAGTATGTGCCCGAAAGTCTAAGATTTATAACAACCCTGGCTTATGATATTAAAAAACGGCAAGGCAGCCATATATAAGCCGAAACCTCTGGGAACACATTTTCGGTATTATCGCGGCTCAGCATGGGTTATGCAGCCACGATTCTGCAAACACAAGGACTGATGTACTAACAAAGCTCAGGCACAATGAACATGGCTCAGAGACCATCATATGCTGTAAACCTGCAAACAATAGCAAAGCCTCACAACAGGCTTTAGATTTCAGATTACAAAGGCATTTTTCCCTCTGCCTTTGCACCAGGAGGAACAAAGAAAAAAAAAAAAGGTTTATTTCCTGTGTTGTCAGTTTCTTGCTGATCTTGAGGCACAATTCAATCAAAGCACCAAGAACACGATGTTTCCCGTGTCAAGAAAATGAGCACGAACCAAAAGCACTGGAGTATATAAACTCAAATGTATTTCAGGCTAAAAGAAATCTTGAAGGACTTAAAAAAAAATTAATTGCGAGAATAACTTTCCTGCATAGCCTTTTTAATTTCTCAAACATGTGACACGTGATACCAGATAATAGCATGTTTTCAAAGAAACCGGAAAGCACAAAAATTGACTGTAGATATTACGTCTCCTTACGGCAAACATCACCATATTGATGATTATACAATTTTTTTCCCCCCTTTGGTAAATAACTACACATCTGTTTATTAATAAGCTCAGATTATGTAAAGCATCTGGCCTTTCCCGTCCCTGTGAATGAGCCGTTACTATAGATACAGTGGCGTATGAAAAACATCCATACAACCGTGTGATTTGTATAACAGCTGGCACTACTGTCTGAGCTGCTGTTGTAGGAAATTAATTAACACCTTCGGACCAATCAGATCTGCGATGCGCTGCGGTGTAACTATTTTAAATAAATCGCATAGATACTTCAATTTAGGAAGTTTCCAGTTGAGCATGAGGACGGGAAAAAAAGGAAGAAACGGACAGACCAGCGCGAGGTCGAGCAGCAGCCTTCTCCAAGGTTTACACTTTTGGCCTTAAGGATGAGTCATGAACCAATCAAATAAACCGCATGCCCAAGCTCTTAGGCTATTGCTTCTACACTAAAAAAAATAAAAATAAAAAAAAGGTGGCGAACAAATAAAGAGAAGCTAAGAGAAACGTGAATGAAGATAACGTACTGTATATAAAGAGTACAATTAATAATCCAGACGGATCAATTTGAAAGGATGTGAAAGGTGTAAAACCAAACTTAGTTAATGTATGTTACTATACAGGGTGTGAGTAAGAAAGAAAATGAAGGAGAAAAGAAAAAAAAAAAGAGAGAAGGATGAGCAGAGGATGCCACGCTGGAACAGATGGTGCTAACTTGCAAATGTGACCAAAAGAGCAGGAGCACGAAAACAAATAAACAAACAGAAACTCAACTTCGGGAATCATTGTATAACAAGCGTAGTGCACGGAAAAGTTTAAAAGTTAAAGCACCATGAGGTGGTAAAGATTTTTTAAATTGTAGCAACGCGAGAGGTGGTAAGAAGTGATAGAAACATTTCTTTTTCCAGATGAAACAGATAAAAAAAAAAAATAGAACATGACTGACTCGATGATTCAGATTATTTTGAAGGAAGAAAAAAAAAGAAGAAAAAAATAAAACTTTCATCGTTCTTTAATCGTTAAGGGAATTTGACTCATTCTTTGTATAAAAGGCCAAGCACTCAACGTAATAAAATACTAAATTTCAATATAGTTTGTTTGTTTTTTTAAATGATATTTTATTAAGGTTATTGGAGTGTTTTTATTTATTTATTTTTATTCTTTTCATTTTTATGAACAAATAGTTCATAGTGGCATTTCAAAAGGAAAACAAAATAATAGACAAGGTAATGAAAAAGCCAGGACAAAAAGTAGTTGCCTATGTACTGTATATCTTTTTAAAATTTTCTCTGATGAAAATATTTTCTCTGATAATTCATACAGTAGAAACACCATAGTCCATTTTTCGAGAAAGAAATGTGTGCAAACGTAAGATACACAAACGTTATGCCTAATGCAACAGTTCATCTGTAGTTTCAAAGATTTATTTTATTTTATTTATTAATTTATTTATTTTTGGTGCACTTTATTAAGGAAACCGTGTTAAGTAACAGGCCTCATTGAGGATATCTGGGGTTTTTACCCCAAGAACCGCATAAAGATCTGTACAGTACGAAGCCTGGAACAACCTACCAGCTGATTTCCTGAGAAAACTGCAAAGAGTGCGCTCGAGAGAATCTCTGCTGCTTTAAGCACAAAGGCAAACTGAGTCACTTTTTTAATTTTTCTTGTTTGTTTTTTTTAAACAATTAAGTGCTCAGATTTGTAAAATTATTTTATAATTTATAATTCTTAGTTTAAAAAAAAAGTCTACAGGTGCACGGTGCAATGTACATATTTATTAAAGTATATAATTTAATTCTATATAAATATTATGACGTCAATACAGAGTAGGTGTCCCAAAAGTCTCCATATAGAGGGAAATTAACATAATTAAGCAATTACATGCATAACACCAGATCTGTGTTAAGACGAGTTCATCGTGCGTGGGAGAGACGTCTCGGTGTGTGTGTGTGTGTGTGTGTGTGTGTGTGTGTTTACAAAGAAATGCAATTATGGAGAAGAGGTTTTTGAATAAAATTATGTTTTGCTAAAAAGTGTATAGAGACTTTTATGGGACCCTGTTTTTTTTTTTTTTATTGTATCAAATTCGCATTTTCATTTACATTTTTTTCGATTGAAGAAATAAAAAATATATATATTTATTAGACTGGTAATTATATTGGCATATGAGATGTGGAAACAAAGGCATTAAGGGACCGTGTGGGTTATATAGAGCTGTCCTCGTTGAGAGGGGAAGAAGAGAGTGATTATCAGATAACACCCAGCTGCTTGAGTGCTGGATAACTGCCCATCCGTCTTGCTCGGGGCTGGCTTTATATTGTGCGACACCCTCCTGTCCTGAAGAGAGAGGGCACTCTTGAACAAGCCTCTGCCCTCACACGTTTTAGCCTGAATAGGAGGCTAATTCTTAATCGAACCTGTGGACTGAATGACGACCTTCCTTTTGTAATACTCTTTTATTATTAATGGCCCCCCTCTTGCCCCTACATTCAAAAAGCCCATTTGAAATTCAAGGCTACATTACTGTGGCCATAATTAGCCTTGTGTTCTCGGAGCTCGTGCACACGGACACATTATCAGGTTGCTGAACTGATTGCGCTCTCGTCGTGTCCGACCGAAAGTATGACATTTCTGCTTGGAAATACTATGATTGTGGCTGGGCTTTAGAAAAAAGAAAAAAAAAAGAGAGAAAAAACTAAAAATGCAAGTCGTTTTTGATTTACGCAGGTTCTCGTAAAAAAAAAAAAAAAAAAAGCTCTTTAAATCTTAAAGCTCTTAAATCAAGCCTAGTTGCCGTCCGTACATTTCTTAAAACTGATCTTAAAGTGCCTGGGCATAAGGCATAAGCAAGCATCAAATGGACAAACCTTAAAAATGAGAATGAATAAACCATGGCACGAACCTTCCGGATGTTCCTACAGACAGTGAGACAGACAGACAGACAGACAGACAGAGAGTGGTGTCAGTGTATACAATGTATAGGAAGGAGCTCATGCTGTCTAAGAGTTACAGCCCTGATCTGGATCCTCCTTGTACATGCATTAGAGAGGAAGTAATCCTATTTCAGCAGCCTTGCTCTGAGGGATGCTTATAACACGCACTCCATGGTCTTCTTCCACACTCTCCCACACTTGGGATGGTAACTGAATATGAATACACTACTGAGAGCGAACAGATAATGTTTCCTAAACAGACGTAAACACAGACGGAAGGTAGACTATACTTGTTTTAGGTTAGAACGAGGGTTAGGACGTTGCACGTGGATTTGGGACTTTTTTAAGTTCATGTGGTCAGATATGAAGGGCAAATAAAGACCAAGTTTATTAACATAAATGATGTGTTTGCGGGATTTATTCATCCTTAGTAATTGCCTGAGCAGGGGTCGCGGTATGAAATTGTACTAATTTAATTTGAACGTATTTAAAGAAATACAACCAATTAAATTTGTAATTCCATTCCTTTTTTTTTATTTTTTTATTGGGCTTGGTCCCTCTTAATCCTAGGGGTTGCACATTCAATTATTTAATCCACATGACCTGGCACAGGTAACCTTCCTGGCGCAACCCCTTCCATTTTCTAACCAGGCTTGGAACTGGCGCTGTATGCAATGGCTGGGTTATATGAGGCAAAGGGTCCTGAGTCTTGCCTAAGGACCCAACCATGGTGACAAGACGTTGATGGAACTCAAGCCCAAGACCCTCCCATCAGTACCCCAGAGCATCAACCGCCTGAGCCACCACTGCCCACGAAAAATCTTGTTTTAAATCTTGCCCAAATTGGGTTTAATTCCACAAACACAAGTTTATAATCCTGAGATTTAAAGAGTCTCAGCATTGTACTGTACTACACATCTATTCCACGTTACAGGGGTTAAAAAATGACAAATATTGTAGCTGAAAATTGTTCCAACCTTTACAGCTGAAAGATTTTGAAGTCAGACGTTCTTGTAGGCCAGATTTCATGCCATTCAGGATGGAAAAAATCTCTGAGATTTTTATTTTTCGCTTCAGTAATTATTTCTTGCTCTCGAAACCTTGCTGAGTCACAGTGATCAAACGTTTTCTCATCAGAGACCGCTGTGAGTTATTACATACACAGTATACAGTAGCACAAAGCCGAAATCGGATTTCTACTTAGACGATAAGTGTCGAGAAGGAACCAAATGCTTTGTGCGCCAGGGACGGACCGAGTAGCTCATTTTCGCTCATTCGGCGTTTCGGCTCATTCGATCTTTCACATCATTGATCTGGTTAATTATATCCAGGTATCTGGTAAATGGTTTCAATCACTTTTTTTTTCTTTCCGATAAATAACAGGAAACTGAACTAGAAGCTAGTCTATTCTGATTTGAAATGACATTAATGGGAGGCTTGCATATTCCTAATGCAGGAATGAATCCCTTGCTATGACAACAAACCGATGAGCCATCTGTGCTGACTGCGTCTCACGGACAAACCCAACATATTTCTGCCGGTTTCTCTCTGGGGATGAAAAGAGAAAAATGAGGTACGGAGAGATAAAATGAAGGCCCTCCATCTTGTCATTTACTCTGTGCAGCTAGCTCAAATATGAACAATATCTTCTGATCGTGGATGAGTGTGGCTTTTTGCCTGTGAGACAGAACACGGAGGATCTAATAACTGTCGACAGCTCCGATTGATACTGCCTCCCTTGAAAGCCCTATAAGGACCATTACCGACTGGCACAGTCAATGTGTCGCAGAGGCATTAGGCAGTTTTATGCACAATGTTGGTGAGCAATAATACTTCATTATTAGACCATAAATCCTGCTTTAAAAACGCAACTACCCATGTAGGAACATAGAACTTTGGAAATATTGTCCAGGGCTTGAAATGCGGTGCTGTCATTGGTCAGAGAATCTCGGTGGAACGGGGATTGGGTATGCTGATAATAAAAGTGAAATGAGTGGATTAGCCACATGAAGTTTGGCCTGAGCTAATGTCACAACAGTGAGCCAGATTGTATTGAGATGCGCTCAATACAACCAAGCAGTCGCAGAATCAAAGCCTCTCGGTTGAGACGAAGAAGACGCCCTTATCCAGAGAGACGTTATTATACATTTAAGCAGTTGAGGGATAAGGGCCTTGCTCAAGGGCCCAACAGAGGCAGCTTGGTGGTGTTGGGGTTTGAACCTGTAACCTTCTGATAATTCAGCCAAAATCTTAACCACTGCACTAGTTACCTGTTAACCAGACCAATTATTCGTTTTTGTTCTTTTGTAATTTTGTAGCAGGCACTAGGATGGAGGTGTAATAAAATGCCGGTTTAATTTTTTTAAACCTGTAAAGGGTGGCGTAGTTTTAGAGAAGGTTCAGCTAACACAAGCTATAAGAATGACACAAGGGCCAAGAGAAACACTGAGGGAGAAAAGAAAGTTGAAAGATCAATTTTTCTCAGAATTACAACACTCCAGTCGTTAATCGATACCGCTCTGATTAGAGTCCCACACTGGCATTAACACGAGCAGAGGGCCAAACGCTTTGCTAACCACTCCACTGGAAGGCTCCGTCGTTGCCAAATTAATCAGCTTTAGGGTTTTCCTTTTTAAGGACCTCTGTATATTTTGCAGCGTAAGTAGAAAAGTGTCAGGTGTAGATGCATATGGTTTATTTACTGTATAGGGCATAGAAAAATGTCAGCGAATTAAAAGGAATTAAAAATGAACATTTATTCATTAATGCTTCCTTCTCGTTGTGAATCCGAAATGAGTGAACTATGAAAAATCTTTTAACCTGGTATTGATTAACATAATTTCACGAAATTGACGAAATGCCAAACTAAATATTTACACATACAGAGTCAGCCACAAAAAAATGTATTCAGGAAAAGAAAAACCTGTATAAATATGTTAATACTAAATGTATTGCTATATAATATTATTATTAATATTACATTAATATAATATGCAATCAACATTTTTGGCTGACATATATATATATATATATATATATATATATATATATGTACACACACACACACACACACACACACATGTATATACACAGTATACTGCATATATAGATATATAGATTATTTTTTTTAAATAAGAGGAGCTAAACATCTCAGACAAATCCCTGAAAGCAGTACTGCATCAGAAATATGTTTTTTCAAGAGTTTTTCAAGTGATATTTGGATAGTTTTTGCAGATTTCTAAGGTTCTGTACCTGATAGAAACTTACTTGTATGGTTCTGAAGAAAATGTTTAAACTGAAAAAATCATTAAACAAAACGGTTAATGCCTATAAGACGATATAATATGTGACATTGTGACATTGTTATAAAGTTCTTTTTAATTTTAAAGACAATGTCATAAATAATTCAAATCTGAACCGGTTTGATGTTAAATTGTTTTTGTTCCCCCTTCAGTGGTAAATATTTCAAGTAAAATTAATTTTATCATAAAAAATATAAATCCATTTATTAACATTATAAACATCACTACAGTGCTGGAAAATTGTCCTACGTATCATAGAAATGTTTTCGGGCATCATATGATATTTATTATTTATTGTCATATTATTCACCCTTAATTACGATATATAAATGTCAGCCCTGGAAAAAATTAAATACTGCCCGTCTTATGTCACTGGGCCCATTTAGAGTGTGCCTTTTTTGTTGGGGGGAGGTGTGTTGTGCTTTACTGATTCGCATTTTCATTTTATCTGGGCTTCCTTTAGAGAATAAATGTGTAAGCTATTCTATGATGTTATTTGATATCTATTGATGTCTTATGGACTGACCGTGTAAAAATCTAACCTATTAAAACAGGTCGGCAAAAAAAAGACACTTTTAAAAATAATTAGGGAAAATAGGATTTACATTAATTGAGATGAATAATAACAGGGAGGGTGGGGGTTACTTTTGGTGGTTTGGGGTGTGGGTGTGTGTGTTGGGGCGGGGGACGGGGGCGGGGCGATGATTTGCTATTGGTTGGTGTCACTGAGAGTGTGAACAAGCTGTGGGCCCAGAGCCAGCATTTGGGCTGGAGCTCATTATCATTCAGCCTGGGCCAACACACACAAAACCACGGAGCTGCGCTCAGGGTGCGGGGGGGGCGCGGGGGGATGGATCTCCGGTGGGACCGTGTGTAATCTCCTGTCACACCAGCTGGGCCCATATTGACGAGAATATTAAAGCTGTGTAAACCTAGCTCCTCTCTGATATGTTCCATTAGGCAGTAGCAGATACTAATAAGGGTATATGGACCTGCCAAAAAAAACAAACAAACAAAAAAAAACACTTTTGTTTAGAAATGTAATGGTCGACAAATATTTGGAGGAGGGAAGATGAGAAACGTGTACGCTATAGAGGAGACCAATCTCCAGTATAAAAGATTGGAGGAAGCGGGTGGTGAAGAAGATGAAGAAGAAGAAAAAAAAAATCCCATTTTTGTATGAGAATGCAGATGCAGAAACTGACCAAACCCCAGGGCGATAAGGCACAACGTTACGGGGCGGATTCATCTGCATAAGTTAACCAAAGAATTAAGGAAGCATGTGCGACTCCCATGATACCCATCAACATCACGGTTGATAGGACACGTTTCCCCTCTCCTCCTTTCCTCTTTCCTCCTGCAGTGCTTCCTTCCCTGGGCAATGGCGAGGCTCCCGAGGGACCTGTGGCAGTCAGGACCTTTTTTGGATTAATTGGAATAAACACTGGTGTTGACTCATTCGGCACATCAAAAAAGATGAAACAACTGCCCTCACTCACACCTGTTCTCCTGTTGTGACGCACATGCTTGCTCCGACACTACCGTCATCCGCCGGACCGCCTTTCTCTCTCTCTCTCTCTCTCTCTCTCGCTCCCTCCCTCTTTTCTTAGCTTCTTACCGACAGTATAGGGCTATAAAAGCGGCGATGGCGCAAACAAAGCGAGTTGATAAATATAACGTCGTATACTGTCATGAAGCTGCCGCAATGTGGTGTGTGTGTGTATGTGTGTGTGTGTATGTAGGTACATGTTGAGACTGGTAGGTGGGGTGGGTGGGCTGAAACAAAAGACAAATGAGAGAAGGGAAAAGGGACATAGAAGATGTAAATATAAAACATAAAGAAGGAGACTAACGGGAGGTGCAAGTTTAAATACAAATGACAAAAATTAAAAATAATGTAAAAAAAAGAAAAATAAAAAAAAAGAACAAAATCCAAATGTATCCCTCCATCTATATTAATAAGAAAGTCAAATAGGGGCCAACGGGAAGAAGAACAGGAATTTCGCATTATACCCAGCATTGTTCTATTTTTTTCGCCCTCAGCCTCCCTCGATCGAGGATAAATAGATCCCGAAAGGAGACTTCAAATTAGTATTTCTCTCTCTCTCTGTCTCTTTGTGTTGTTTTTTTTTTTTTTAAATTAAGCAAGATGGTGTGTTGAATTAATTTCGGGGGGTACCTGCGACAATGCTGGCCAGTTGCTGTGTCCGGCTGATGGGATACAGGCTGCGTGCCTGCACGATGGCCGCCGCGATTTTCTTGGCGTGTTGCTCCTCCCCGTACGCAGCCAGCACACACGCAAGCGCCCGCTGATCTAAAGCGCTGACGGCGTCAGCCGCGCAGGGCATGCCGGGGTACCTACGCACAAACATGAGCCCAATTAAGCCACTTGACGTCACGAGTTCCTCGCCGACAGGAGCAAAGGCTGACGGCTCTTCGACAACAGCGCAAAGAAAGAAGGAAAGAAAGAAAAAATAACACCCTCCCTCACTCCCTCCTCCTCTTTTCTTCCCCTTCCCACTCTGGGAGATGTGGGCTCAAGATCTATAAAAAGAGCATGTGTGTATATGTGTGTGTGTGTGTATGTGAGAGAGAGAGAGAGAGAGGAAGAAAGAGGTGGTAAAAAGCAAATACATGGATCTCAACCCCAATGTCTAAAATAATCCCACAATTCATTTGTCTTTAAGCTATGCATGCTGGAGCTCTCTGCCGAAATCACAAGCATCTCCAGATGAAAAAGTGTATAGAGGAGGGGGCGGTGATGGTGAAGAAAAAGAAGAAGAAGAGGAGAAGGAAAGCATCGAGGCACATTAAGAAAACGAATTATGCTGAATCTTTAACGAAATTAAGTATGAAATTAGGAATTAGCACTGAGCACCTGATAGGCCCCGCCCCTTTCTCTCACACCGTTCGGCGTTAGAAAAATGAGCGATGCGATTTCAAGTGGGTGGAAAAAGACAGCTAATGCAATCTAATGTAATAATTTCACCTTTGGAAGCTCTGCGGGAACGGCGAAATCAGACGTGATGGTAATCTGAAAACTGAATCCGAAATCACTTAAACAAACTCGTTTCTTTTGTCCATTTCTTTTAGCCGACTTTTGTTTTAGCAACTACGTGGAAAATCAAAGTGGATTTCTCGCGAAACTAGCATGCTTTCTCAAATGATGTAAAATTTGGGCAAAACATTTTTTTTTTTTTTTTTTGCTGTTAGGAAATTCGATCCCAAAAATGCTTAACGTACCTCTATGTTGTGGAAAGTACTATCTAAACTCTACTAACCCTATATATAGATGTTGAAGCGTCCATTGTAAAATGCTCATCCTCTACAGACGGCCCTTGAGGGAAAGGCAGTCGCACAGTCCTCTTCTGTACTGTAATTGGCAGGGGGCCTTGAGATGTAGGCACTGCCTTGGCCTTTTTGCTAACAAAAACAAATCGTGATCCTTCTTTTCCAGAACGCGAGGACATCCGCGGTGGCTTTAGCAGCGCTGTTTTGTTACTTACGTGGGCACAATACATGGCGGTGGAAGCATTACTCAGATGTTAAGGGAAAAAAAGAAAAAGGAAAAAAAAAAAAAAAGAGTCTGAACCACCTTTTTTTCCCTTTTGAAGGTCAGTGGGTGTTGAACGAGTGCATCACGTGGCCATAAAGTTTAGTGGCTGTTGGTAGCGTTGGACGATAAGAAGAAAAAGATTAGCATTTACAGACTCTGTGGGCTGGGCCTCAGTCAACCTGCTCAAAAAACTTTTCTCGCTCTATCTCTGTCTTCTCTCTCTCTCTCTCTCTCTCTCCCCACTCCATCTCGCCCCCAGAATAATTCAGGACTCAGTCATGGTGGGTGTTTTATCCAGTTCATTATCATGCTGCAAACTTCTCTCTGACTTCTTACCAAAAAATTGTATCCATTTTTCAAAATGACGAGAGGGACATTAAACGGCTAGATAATGAGGCCTTTGTTAGATGAATAGATATTCATTCTGGCGTGTACAAGAGCCCACAAGTAACCCAAGCAAATGGCTGCTATTAGCAATGGCAAACTGTTTTTCTTTGCGAAGACTTTCTTATTCGCTTTTAACGCTGACACGTTATGCATAGAGACAAAGTGTGTTGCTTGGAGTTTTCACATAGTCACATTCTTCCCTAAATTATGTAAAATGATGTGCTCATAGATGGTAATTTTAGATGGCGTACTTGGGAAAACTTGTTGCTCATCCAGTTGACTTATATCCTATTCTTCTGGCTTCTCTTCATGTTTGCATAAACAGTTTTTTTTTTTTTCTCTTCTCAAGACTGGAGCTTGATAATGTCGGGATCATTTTTTTTTTTTTTTTTTTTTTGTAAGGGTGTTATCTCTCCATTAGAGAAAGCTTCCAGCGTGTGGGTGGCTGATTCATCTTGAAACAGCCTTACAGCTTAAATGAGGGGAGATTACCATCATACTCACACACCTACTCGCCCACACTAGCTTGTAAATACCCATTTCACACTCTCTCCCTTTCCCTTTCTCCCAGCCTCCCTCTCTTTCCCATCTTCCTCCTGTTGCATTTCTGATGTATTTGAGGGAATGCCCTTAAAGAGGGATGCCTTAGCAATGTCCCTTATGGACTTATTTTAATGGGTTTTTCGGAAATATTTGCACTTTCCTATCATCGAGAACGGCTGACGAACTTACGAGGACTCCAGAGTCCTGTGTTACTAAGTATGTCTCTCTGGAGTACTTAGTCATCTATGTATCACATCAAAACATAATTAGCTTAATTTCTTCATGTGCA
Organism: Leiocassis micropogon; assembly: GCA_028565275.1. Classification (NCBI taxonomy): domain Eukaryota; kingdom Metazoa; phylum Chordata; class Actinopteri; order Siluriformes; family Bagridae; genus Leiocassis; species Leiocassis micropogon. The sequence goes on along the minus strand of JAOVVA010000037.1, from coordinate 5,754,021 downwards.
AATTTTTTGCTGATTTAAGGCAGGAATAAATTGATATAGCGATAAAGTACAAGATATACAAAAGTAATCATCATGATTTGTAAGTTTCGTGTCTACTTCAGGAGTTGAAGCATTATTAATATTATTATTATTATTATAATTATTACTATTATTAAACAACGTCTTTTGAATGGTCAACACTTCAAACTTTTAAAATATTTCACTTAGAAACCCTGCTGAAAGGTTTTGTATACTTCAAAGGAAAAGCTAATTTGATAGAAGTACTAACTGTAACAGTAAAACAACATTAACTACAATAATGTATAATAATTCAGAGCTGGTCTATGTTAAAACATTTTACAAAAAGTACCTGTCTCCATCCATTCTCATGTCCAGCGGTCCATCCTTGCTGAGGGAGAAGCCCCGCTCTGCCATGTCCATCTGCATTGATGAGCAGCCAGCATCTAACAGAGCAGCATCCACACTCCTGTTTCCCAAACCAAGCTTGTTGAACAGCTCCTTTAATTCACTGAAACGCCCAAGAACAGGCTTGACCTGGCCCCTTCAGAGAGGAAATAATATAATGAGGCAAAGAACTTTCACGTCTTGTTTTTTCAATAAATTGATAATGATGATTCCAACCAATGACTTCAGTTTAAAAAAAATAATAAAGGCCACTCCTCCGAAACTGCTCTGCGTGGCCCTTTTTGTGGACACCCATAATTCTGCAAGAGCCGCTGGCAAGTTAGGAGTTTTGTGTTCTGTCTGCTCCAGCTTTTAACTCCATAAACCATGGCTGTCTTACTCATCACAAAGATCCTTCAGTTTGGTGTCATGGAGGCAAAAAGATTCCATGACACCTCAGGCAACAACTTGGCCCACTCTTCTCACCATTTGGAACGGACGATTTCTGCCCCTGCTATGTTTATATCCTCGACCCTTCTGACTTATTGTGATGAGAAATGCCACATCAGCTGTCTGTTTTCTTACAAAATGACCTACTAGACAAGCCAATGATTTCCAATTAACCCAACCCTCCTAAGACGGTCCTGAAATCTGTCTTCAGCATTTAACTTAGTGATCCATGGCAACACAGGAACAGTTCAAGCCCTAAGATCTTTCAGAGTGTTGGGAAAGAGAATCCAAATCATGTCGCCTTGGCCCTCTTGCCCTCGCTTGGTCCACCACATCAATACAACCACAACCAACCGCAATCACGCAGCTTCAAAACCGGAATCACGCAGCATCTCAACATGTCCTTTCCCAAGAGAACTTCTTAGACATGGACCAGATCTCAGCATGTTTCAATCAGTGTGGATAAAGGTTTGCCATCGCCAACTCACCCTATCAAAAGCAGAGACTAAAATTTGTGCAGTAGTGAATCTGGTTCGTCCATGAAAATGGGCAAGTTAATGTTACACTTCAGAACAATGTGCAATTCATAGTATTCTTCATCTTAAATAAATGAAACTTTATTCGACAAACTTGCACGCCAACAGTCTTTGTGTGAAAGTCATGCACTTAAATCAGCACCTCATGGTGTTACCTATATTCTTAGTTTAAAAAAAAGAAGAAAGAAAGCTCCATTGAGTTCCCAAAAGGGTACCTGGATTTGTCCCACTGATGAAACCCTTTAAGGTCCCATAGAACCTTACGACTAACAGATGCTTTTATTTGTGAAAGGGTTCCTATCCCAATCTCACTTTCCTGTGGAGAAATGAATTGTCTAGCTTTTGCATATTTGCTCTGCGGAATCTCACACGATCTGAAATGACTGAAGACTCAGCTCTTTCAAAATTGCTTTTATATTGATGTAGAAGTACCTTCTGCACTCTCGCTCCAAGTGTGGTTTTGGTGTTTATTTTCTGTCTGTCCTCTTTTTATTCTCTAAAGCAAAAAACACGAAATCCTCACTGTACAGTATGTGAACTACATTATTATTTATGTTATGACTATTAGAACTATTATCAATGTACACAGATGCTTTTAAATTAGCCTTACGAGACTGTATTTGGTGATGCAATTTAGTGGATGAATTTCATTTCTTGGTCATTTTGTCTAGATAGTACTTTTGCCAATGCACCAGTGCTGCACAATTTATCTCATAATTTTTTTTTTTGCCAAACATCCTCTTAATGGGATCAATTGTGGCATTATTTGGTGTTAGCCTAGATAAATATGTTTCAATACATTTAATAATGACATATCGCAATATGTGTCAGAATAATTGCAATGTGACTTTTTTTTATCAAATTGTGCAGACCTATAATAACAGAAATATACAGGGTCTGGATCCACAGACATTTCTGGATCCACAGACATTTCTGGATTCACATTGGAGACCCACATTGGCTTTCCAACTAACAATGCAGTATCACATAGAACTCTTTCCCCAAGCATGCAAGACAGGGTTGTTTTCAAATTGAGAATTTGTTAGTGAATTTTACAGCATTGGATTGTTTACCTATATAAATCACAGATATAAATATAAAGAATGTATTTCTGATCAAGAAGCCTGGAGGATCTTCCTGAGGTCATAGGAGGAGAAGATAATTCACGTCTGTTCAACGAAACTTGGCAACTACAGTCCTAAAGCTACCATAACAATTGCCGTCCTGAGAAATCACAGCAAACCTGCATGCACTAATTCCGGTCCAAAACCACCTATGTTTGACTCCTCAAATGATGAAATGCTTAGATTGTACCCTTTAGCTGTAAGTACCTCTTTATAAAAGGTCTGCCGACTGCATAGATGTAAAGAAAGAATCAGAGCATAATGAGGTAAGAATGTACAGACAAGTACAGATCTCTGCACTAGATTCAGGGGAAACTCTGGCCTCATGCTGCCTGCAGTCACACCGAGTCCGGAACGCAAAGCAAACTATGACAAGTGCACTTCTGCTGTGGTGTCGAGCTGGTTACCCAGTTGCTAAGGTCCTAGTGGGCATCTGATATCTGCAGATCATAACCTATTTTTGAGAGAAAAGGTGAGAGAGAGAGAGAGAGAGAGAGAGAGAGAGAGAGAGAACGAGAGAAAGCATACTAAATAAAACCAAATAATATGCATCCCACAGGGAAGGTAACATTCCATTTGTTTATCACCTTGGAGACACCGAGAAAAAAAGTAAGACTGGGTGGGGAAAGAGATTTGCTGCAGCATCCAAGATAATTCGGCACAAGCCAACACGCACTGAGAGTATGCATCAATGCTTGAACACACTTTAATGTGTGTGTGTTTAGCCAGATAGTTTAATTTTGAATCGGAAATGGAAATTATAAGGCGAAGATGGTGCCTAATTTTTTTCTGCTTACACTTCCGGTTTGAACTTCAAGGACCGGTTGGTTGACTGGAAAATATACTCAAATGCATAGTCAGTGAGAGTCTCATGGACTAAGGGCACTTTCACACTAGGCATGATTGATTTGTACTGTGCCCAGGAACAATTATTCCCCCTCCAGACTCCCCTGTTGGCCAGTTTTACGTAATTTTTTTTTTCTTTTTACTTGGGAACACTTGCATACTATCATTCTCTGATGGCAGTATGCGCCAAAGTTTGTGGTTTGCCTAATATTATTAATATACTATGCCTAATATTATTGATATTTCCGAAAAAAATCTCTTAAAAAGGCTCTTACGTTCTTTCCTACTGTATCAGCTATAGATGTGTAGGTCAGAGGACGTGCTTTGCGAATGTTACGTGCACACGGAGATAACCAGCACACGGAGAGGAAACAGCCGCCGCATCCGCTTCCATTTTCAGGTACGATCGGCTTCCATATTTGATATAACCCGTTACAGAGTTTGCTGTATTGCTCTTGAGACCGGCTTTTCAGCTGACTCGGGCACAGTTTCCGAGCCCGGAACGATCGTGTCCTCACTGATCCAAATTACCCACACTTTGGAGTCAAGTGTTCTCAGAAACGATCTTGGGGCCTAATGTGAAAAACACCTTAAGAGACAATGAGAGCACATTTTCTGCACTGTTTTTTTTTTTTTCTCTTTGCACTCCCTCCTACCAGTATCCTGCCCAATTGATGAGAAGCCATACATTTTTCATGTGACCTTTTGTAGGTTGGTGTGCAAATGAAGCCTGACCAAAGTAAGCAGCTGCTGATCCCACAATTCAGCAAGGGAGAAGGAGGAGAAGCAAGAGAAGTATCTACATACAAAACCAGACAGGAATCTAAGTTCAAGGTAAACCTGTTTTCTTCTGCCTTTGCTCACCATCGCATACCATATCGGGAGATCCTTTGCATTCTTGCCAAACCATGACGCAAGGAAAGAGAGGGGAGAGACAGAGGAAAGAATCCTCCTCTATGCTCTGCATGAGCAAAAGTCTTCCTTCTCTCCCACACATTTTATCCGGGGGCACTAACCATCAGGCCATGCAGTGCCTGTGCCTGTACGCCCACGAGCCAGCTTGAAAGATCAAGGGCAAGTCTGCGCCCACAGCCAGGGCTTCCCTTGCTCCTCTCTTCCGCCATTTCTCTCATTAATTTGTCAGAGAATCTATAGCGAGGCATTTTCCTGCTCGCCCACACACGCTTACGACGGGACCCACCATGGATCAGTGGGCTTGGAGAGATAAGAAAAACAACTGCCTGGGCAGCTACCTCTACCCTTTTCAGTGACAATACACTGAAAATTTAAGGCCTCAGAGGTGCCAAGCTTCCTCCTGTATCTTAAGACCCTGATCTGATGGCTTTAATGCCTTTTTCTTCACCAGTTATTATCTCTTCGAGTAAAGCCCCAGGTGGTCAAACAATAAGACGACCAGCTAGGTTCAGACATGCTCACTTCCAGGGACAAGGGTTATGAGATTAGCATGATACAGTTTTTTAAGATTTCCACCATGACCCGATGGTTTAAACAAAAAGACTCTAAGGGCTCTAACCTTTAATAGTTAGATAACTTTTTGGTATCTGGGAAAATTCTCAAATGATGAAACACTGGGTCATCACTTCAGCATGACACAACAGAAGATCAATAGTGGTTTTCTTGAAGCCTACTAAAACGTTGAACTTTGATAATAATAGATTGAAAATGTCAGTGAGCATTGGAACCTTTACAAATGCTTTGCTTGAATGATTTATTGGAAAACGGACTCACTGTGGCATGCCTTCAGATAGACCACTTCAAAAGGCTTAAACAAATATGATTTTGAAAGATTTGTAAAGCTTCCTACATACAAGCCAATAATAAGCCAATCACTTGAAGGGTTCTCCCAATTAAAACGTTGAGTGGCGCTTTAGGGGATTTTGAACGTAGATATGTATACACTGAAGCTTCAGTGGACTAATATTCACACAGTACTATGTAAAAGTCTTGAGCTACCCCTCATATCTTCATATTTTGCTTCCAATGAGTCAGAATTTCTTGCATTTTAATGCATGTCTCGAGAAACAGTTCTCCAGACTTCCTGAAGGACTTTTTTTGTCTCTCATTTTCAGCATGGTTTTGGCCCTCATTTTCAGTCCAGTCCCTGTACCTGACCAGTTTTAGAGGAATGTTCCTGTTTGTTAAGCCACACAGTGAACTGTGAATCATTTAAGCATTAAAAACATCTAACTTGCGGCATGAACCAGTGAGAAACAGGTGCAGATGTTGACAGGTGATTAGTACTGGGTGATAACTGGTGATGCTGAATGGTTTGTATTTGGAATAGACGAGAGGGGAAATGAGGTTGCTGCTGAGGATGTTACACAAACGAGCAATTTTCAAACTGTATCTTTCGGCACTTCGCAGCCTATAGTCAACAATAGTAAAACTATAATAATAATGTTGTTGATGTTTAATATTTATGATGAACTGTATGAAGTAATACATGTAATAAATGGATGCTGTCTGTAATAGTTTTTGTGAAAATGAATTTGCAATGCAATGAGCATCAAAGCATATTTAATACTAATATCTAGTCATCAACATTACACTTGCAAAAAATTTACTAAATGTGTGTGTACTCTAAATACCCAGCCCAAAGAAATGCTATTCTGTCTATTTAAAAAAAGTGTTTCAAAGCCCTGAAAGTTAGACTGGGGGAAGAAATAAATAACAGATAAATCACATAAAAATCAACTGCTGTGCAATCTCTTGCTCATTTTACCCATGGAAGGAAATCTCAGTGATATGCCCTGCAACTAGCAGATCAATAAATAACTGAGAAAAAAAAAAAAACCTCTGATTAAATTGGGAGAAAAAGAGAATCCCCAGGCTGCCACCCTGCCTTACCACCCTGCACCCTTTTCTCTCATAAACACAAAGCAGTTCACACACTCATTCACGATGATTATTAAACAGCATTAAAAATGCAAATGTTTTCTATTTTTTATACACAACTCAACTGCCTGTAAATTTCCCAAATCAAACAAACCATCTACACATTATTAAATTACTGAATTCAATAAAACGTTCAATATTTATTCAACACAAATGTACTATAAAATGCTGATTCTATATTACCTATAATAAGTTAGTAATAAGTTTTCCCTTTTAGGATGATGATGTCTTAATGTCTGATGACACTGACACAGCTTGTCGTGACACACACTGTCATGGCTGTTAAAGCCCAGTGTTTATGACACATCTATGCAGGCATTATGTCAAACGGTATCGTGTGGGATATTTGTTAAATGGCTTGATGTAATTAATTTGACAACGTGAGAGGCCACAGACACACAAACACATTGTCCACCTTATATATGATAACAGTCAGCAGTCATAAAACCCATAATTTCTCACTGTACAAGTGACCATGGCAACATGTGACACATGGTAGTGTTATAGTTCTTAAATTATTACTTCAGTTCATTCAGGTACAGATTATATAAATAACTGTTTATATGTGGACCAACCACTGATGTGAGAGATTTGCCTGAAAATATAGAAGCATAGAACAACATAATGTAACGGTCTGAATATATTCATACAAAAAAAAAACTGAATATCACAGAAAATGATTTTTTCTTTCATTAACTGAATTGAAACTCATATATTGTGGATTAATTGCACATCAAGTGTAATATTTTAAGCTTTTTTTTTTGGTTTATTTATTTTTATTTTTTTCACAATGCAGAAATGTTCAACTTCTAAAAAGTATGTCAATTTACGCACTCAATAGCTGGTTCCTTTAGCACAAACTTTTCCATCAATGCAGAATGGCATGGAGGAGATGATGACCAGGTTGCTTCAATAGCAGCATTCAGCTCGTATATATTGTTAGTTTGGGTGTTTCTCATCATAGATTCTCTCTGGGGTTCAAGTCAGGTGAGTTGGCTGGCCAATCAAGAACAGTAATATATCAGAGTCAACAAAACATATAGTGGGGGTTTGGGCACTTTGGGCAGGTGCCAAGTTCTTGGTATGTGGCTGCACTGACTATAATAGACCAACACCAATTGAAGACATGGCACCCCAAATCATCACTGACTCTGGAAACTTCACACTGGACTTCAGGCACCTTGGATTGTGTTCCTCTCTACTCCACCTTTAGACTTTGAGACACTGATTTCCAAATGAAATGCAAAATTTACTTTCATTTAAAAAGAGGACTTTGGACCCTGAGCAAATATCCATTTTTTGTATCTCCTTAGCCCAGGTAAGATGTTTCTGACATTGTCTCTGGTTCTCCAGTGGTTTAACACTAGGAATTCAACAGTTGTAGCCCATTTCCTGAAGACGTCTGTGTGTGGTGGCTCTTGATGCACTGACTCTAGCCTCGTTTAAACTGAGACATGTGATGCCAGCCAAACACATTTTTTCAAATCGCTTGCTCATGCAGGGACTGGCATAACACACGTGGAGGATAACATTATGCTTGCTCAGATAATAGGGTTGCAATTATTGAAGTTAGAGTGCTACAATGCCAACCACCCCCTAAGAGAACTCTGTCTAGGCTCCCTGGCTGTGGGAGGCTACAGGATCACCCAGGATTCAACGGCAAACTCATTACTGCTGTGCCACTCGGGGAGCTACTCTTCCAACTACTTGAATCATGTTTGGTTGACAATCTTCTTGAAGCTATAGTCATTCTTGTGGGCTGTGCACCTTTTCCTAACACACTTTGTGTTCTTGTGTCTTGCAATAAGTTGGCAACATAACTAGGGTGTACACCGCATTGTGATCGCAAATGATTACCTGCAAATTTCTTTAGGTTTAAAAGAGGATGCTTGCCTTCTGTTTTCTAGGGCTTCTAGAAAATTAAATTAAGTATCTGCATAACCCGAGTTTGAATACCAACCAACTTTAGTAACGTTTCATATTTTCCAATGCGATATTAAAACATTGGAGTTAATTGAGTAATCAATGTTAAGGTACAATAACTTTGTATTTGCCTACATAAGTTTAATAACCTCCATCCTGAAGGCTACCATATCGTGATGGGGAATAAACTGAGAGTTGGGCGCTCAGAATGCCATCAAGCAGGAAATTGTTTATCTCTTTATGCAAATGAAACCATGAATTGTAGTAGAATTGGTCCATCCATTTATAGTACAGAAGTTCAGCTTGCCATTTATACAAGCCAACACTGCGGCTGGCATGCTCAACTACTACAAAGGCCCTAAAGTCCTTGCAGAACTTTCAGAGTTTACAGCAGCTTCCTTTTGGATTCCTGACTTTTTATTGAGAAAGTCAGCTCGCTGACAGATATATGTGCAGATCCTGCAGCTCTTTATAGATCCGGTTGGGTATCAATGCTTTGCGCAATACCTGGGAATGACAAGAGTGCCTAGCAACCCAGCAGGAGTGGGAGGCAGCATGTCACAACTCACAGTGCTACAGAAAGAGTGGGCAGTACGGCAATGACCGCTTTTGTCTGCTGCCCAACATCAAAAACACCTGCGAGTCCAAACTCTGACTGCAACTTTCACAGAATGGTTAAATGACGCACATATAATCGACGGAAGCGATGCTGTCGGCTTCTAAAGAGTGACTTTTACTTTATTCGCCCCATAGTGCATCCATTATCAACACGAAAAAACCTATGCGTCACTGACGGTACAATCAGCAAAGCTTGAACCGAAGACTACAGTCCTTTCACACTCCCATGGCTTTCCTATAGTAATACTGCTTTCTTTTCCTCTCTTCCTTTTCAAGTGGTGCAAGATTCAGCTTTAACATCTATACATCTCTATGTTAATTGACAAAACTATCATGAACATGCAGAGGATTTTGCATAACAGATAAAAATTCTTAACTTCTTTATCTAATATAAATGACTCAAGTAAGCTTTGAGATTATTAAACACGCAATCGTCATTGGAGACGAGGAAAATACGTGCTCGTGAGAACATATGCCAATGCATGCACGTGTGCTCCAAATAAAGCATTTTAATTGCTTTAAAGGACTGGTCTATTTATAATTGTGCAGCCCACGAAGCTGATGTCATTTAAAGAAAAAGATACGCAGTAAGAACAGCATGCAGCTTGCCTGAATTGTTCACACATGGTTCTGGCAAGAGAGAAAAACGCACCAACACTTCACATACTAGGATCAAGTAAAAAAAAAAAAGAAAAAAAAAAAAGTAAATTCTGCTCAAGTTTTCATCAGAACATGTATCTAAAGCTAAAGAAACTACAATAAGTCCCTTATATACACAAAATCAAGTTCACGTTCAATCGTGGAAGTTAGATCACATGTCCAGCGTGCATCCCAGGATGTCTGGAAGTAAGCATAAAAGCAGCGGGGATGAAGCTGGTACTGCTAAGAAGCTCCAAAGCAATAATAATGGAGACAATAGTGAAGATGAAGGTGAAAAGATGTCAGACGTTGCTCGTTCTTTTAACATGAATCGTTCAACCATCGGCACCATTCTAAAGAACAAGGACAAGATTTTAGAACATGTTAGTTTTATACTGTAGCCAACTGTGTTAGTATTCTAGTACCTAGACAATGTCTGTCGGACTTACGAACAAATTGGACTTAAGAACAAGCTCTCGGAATGGAACACGGTCGTATGTAGGGGACTTACTGTAATGTTCTGGAGTATATTGAGGGACCTGGGAACGGGTAAGTTTACGAACTATGGGAAATTGAAATTCTGTAGCATCATTTTAAAATGGTCCAAATAGGGCAAAGTCGAAACAAAATGCTGATTTCATGCAGAGTT
>JAOVVA010000037.1:5720868-5738368 GCA_028565275.1 Leiocassis micropogon | reverse complement strand
CTACTTAAAGGGAGCGATGCAGCAGCACTTCAAGGCTTCTTCTCGAACTCACCTACTGTTCTGTACACTGTGCTCAAACAGTTCAGTTTAAAAAGCTTCACCTTTCATGCTAATAGCTCCATCAACGTCACAATCAAGCCTGATCCGTGGACACGCAATGTCCTGGTGCCAAACGCTATAGTACACTCCCAGAGGTCTTGAGGAACCCCACAGAGGGGCCAGGGCCACAACGGTAGCACAAGCGGAGCCCAAATCCTAGGTTGTTTTAATGTAAATGGTTTTAATGTTGTGGCTGATAGATGTATACAGTTGCATGACATGTGCAAAATATATTATACTGTAGGCCGTTATGCAGCATCACTCTTGCATATGACTTCTCCTATATTGCAGCTTGGGCTAATCACAAACACAGCCCTCCAACTCACTTTGATGCCTAATAACTGCCCATAAGTCAAGCCCTGAGAGGTATCACAGACCATGGCATGTCATTAGCGGGGAAGCAAACTGAGTGTTTAGTGTCTTTAATGGCTATTGGCTTTTATTGATCCGTGCGTCTATTATTAATTTGATTGAGTCGATTCCATTCTCGCAACGGGGACAGATCCCCGGAGTTCCCTGGGTTACTAGAATCCCAAATAAACGCTGTTGAGTTCAAAAACGGAATGTATGTCTGCTTCAGAGACGCGTGTCACTCTGATCTCACAACTGATTTGAAAAGTGACGAAGACTTGGCCGGTGCTGTGAACGCCAGTGTGAAAAGCTCGCTCTAAAAGGTTACAAACTGTATTCGTGCATTTACCCGTTTTATCGCTTTTTCTCTCTCTCGCACTCAAGCGCTCCAGACACGCTGTCCTCTTTTATCCTCCAAAAAAGTCGATGCATGAGTCACGGTCTCTCCTGCTGAAAAACGCTTTGGTGGGTTTTAAGAGATAGTCCTGCGTGCGTCCGACACTACCCCGAAGCCTCACGCTGTATGGGCGCGCCAGCAAATGCGGAATGTCTGAAAAGTCTCTGCAGGTAGGGACAATTGTCAAAACTTTTTGTCAAACACCATGCACAAAGAAATTCCTCTACATAATTCACATTCCTTTGTAAGCACACATAGAGTCGTCTCTCCACTTGTGATGAATTGAAGTGTATGGCCAATCTGTTCTTCATTTGCTGGAGGCATTCTTGAGATTATGTGAAGAAAGATTATGTAAATATGCAGTATATAATATAAACCAAGGACAAAATATTTTGTTCATTTCCTTTATGCATGTAAAACCTTTGAGACACCTCCTATAATAAAACTGAAAAGTAAAATCCCAACACAGGATCGGATATCCCCCAGCCGGCTCAGTGGCTCTCCAGATTCTTGGTATCTCTCTCTTTCTCAGGTAAACCAGAACTCACACTCCCAGGTTGTAGAATTAATGATGAGTCTGTAACCGAGACCTTTATCCGAGGTCCAGGTCAGGTTGTACAGATCTGATGTAAGTGACTGACACTTTGTGCGTAATGCACAGGAACAAATTGTCCTAAGTATGCTGCCATCATGCCTGTTTTGCATCACATTTTGCATAACTTGGCAACAGTGGCTCCGAGAGAGAGTCCTGGCCCTGCTCAAATCGTAACATTTGTCTCGAGTGATCCAAATACAGATGGACGGCACTTAGCACAAGTGTACGTGGGTCAAATGTGGCTTGGAGAGACAGTGCGATCGGATTAATCAAACCATTTTTGGAGGCGGTCACGCACGGTGTGAACACTAATGTGTCCTGATGGGTCGATAATATTTAGGGTAGAGTAGCCACGAACCACGAAAAGGAGAAGCAATCCCTTTAACTCAAATAACATTAACATATATCCTGATTCAAACTATTCTTACGATTATGCATTATTTTAAAAACACAATTATTATAAGAGACTTTCCCACATTCCTAGTCTTTTTGCCAAAGCTTGCTGTATTGTCCCTTATTGAACTTCTTGACGGTTCTTGATCGCTAGACTTTGTAATGCAACATGCCACAAATCAGTGGTTTTCTACTCTGGACGACTGTCCTGCACATTTTAGTGTTTTCTCAGCTCCCAGCACTAATCAACTAATTAACTGCCTTCCCTTAATTGAACAAGGTGCCATAAAGCAGGAAAAACACTAAAATGTGCAGAACAGGTAGTCCTCCAGGACGGGAGTTAAGAACCACTGTAAATCACCTAAAAACTGACTACACAGTAGTTACGAAAAGCAAATTGTACATGTACTTTGTTACATAGGAAAATGAAAGCAAATCTTTTCATTTGAACTTAGACCCCCACTTCTTTCTTGCATCGTCCACCGAGCCTGGATCGTCTCCGGACATAGTGTTGCATTCCTCCCTTTCACTGTATTTCAATCTCCAATGATACTAAAGTTCCATAAGCCATTAAATGTTGCGGTTCGGAAGGTCCCAGGTTCAAAACCCCCAAAACCACCAATTTGCCACTGTTGGGCCCTTGAGCAAGGCCCTTAACCCTCAACTGCTCAGATGTATAATAAGATAATGTAATTCGCTCTGGATAAGAGCGTCTGCCAAAATGACTAAATGTAAATGTCAAGCACTGTCTAAGAACCGTCACAACTCACCTACCACCTGTGACAAAGTACCTACTACACTTTGTTTTACTAAGAATTGTTGAGAATTGCTATGATTTCTGTTTCTGGTGAACAGGTGACATGAAAACCTGTGCTTCGGATACATGCTTCTTTTGTGATAAACGTCACCATATGCAGTATAGTATTGAAGACACACATCTGCAGTATAGGATTGTAAATGTAAGTGCCCCAGCTCATGCGAATCTATGCGCTTCGATACTAAACAAGGAATTCGACATATTTTTAGACACTATGATCCATTATGAAGAGCAATTGTGAAGTCTATGAACCACCTGATACAATCCACCTTCTCTTAACTTTTTCTTTTCTTTTTCGCTATGATGTATGGCAAGCTGTACTGAACCCTGACGAAGCCTTTTCTTTTATCCAAGCTCTCAAGGTAACGGTCATAGTCAAATATGTAATAGTCCATCACGCTAGAGATGTGCCTTCGGCCTACTATTAATACCTTAATATACTGTATGTAATAGTTTATGAATCAATTTTTGATTAAATGCGATTTGAGAAATGAGAAAAAGGGGGGAAAAAACTCAATCAAGTTCCATATTCTCACTGCGATTAACCTTCCTTCCTGTCGATGGCTTACATTGTTGTATTGGGAAACAACAAACAGCAAAGGTTATATTGAATGTCAGCGTTATCCTTTATTGTCACATGTAGAGGTCTGAGGAAACCCATCTGATGTCACTGCGACTGGATTCTGGCGAAGAGCCAACAGAGACTTTAAACAATTACTTATGATAAGGGAACATACATTTTCCGTGGTCAAAAGTTTGCGGACACCCAACCATCATACCCGTACAGTACGTGCTTTGTGGATATCCCATTCCAGATTTCATCCCCTTTTTACTGGTAAATTAATACTCACGAATAAGGGTCAAGGGATGAACACAGGGCCATCGTAATGATTACAGAAATGAGATGCAAATCTTCAGCCTATTTGCATGAGACTACCACAAGAGTAACAACTGCTAAAACATTACCAGACAAGCCTTTTATGGCCATAGTGTGTGAATGAGCGTGTGAGTGTGTGTATGTATATCGATAGATTGGCACCTGGGATAGGATCCAGGCCCAACTGGCACCTGGGATCGGCTCCCGCGATTCCTCACCCAAACCCCCCCCAAACTCAAAAGAAGATTTTGGAGCGTGTATGAAATGTGAGAAAATGTGTATGAATCAAAACGATCAGACTGTCCCTGATGAGCGAGCCGAGGGCGACGGTGGCGAAGGAAAAACTCCCTGAGATGGCAATAGGAAGAAATCTTGAGAGGAACCAGACTCAACAGGGAACTCATCCCCGACTTGGGTGATAACAGACAGCAGAAGTTGATCTGCAGCCATACTATTACTGCCAAACCTGCTGAATCAAGAAATCACTTAAATAGAAACTATTGTCTGTCAAGCAATCGCTGGAGCATATACCAGGTGCCAGTTGAGTCTGGAGCCTATCCTAGGTGCCAATCCATTTGCAGGGCACGCACACACACAGGAGCACTCGCACTCATTCACCAATTCATTTAACCTGCATGTCCAAGCAAAGGGAGACATGCAAACTCCATGTACAGAGACCTGAAGCGGGACTCGAACCCGGACCCTGGAGGTGCAAGGTGACACTGCTAATCACTATGAAATTAAAATAAATCTAATCCAAGAATTATAATTAAATTATACTACATTTCATGCACTACGGACAATCTGTGAACTATGGGAGGAAACTGGGGTATGTAGAGGAAAGCCCACAGTTTTCAGGGAGAAGATGCATCTTCAATGCACACAGACCAGAGGCAATGCTCACACCCCTGATCCAAGGTGACCGTGCTATGCCACCATGCCTCCTAATTCTGTAACATCAAATTATATCCCTCTTTTTATAGTATAGAAGTACGGGTGAATTCCTCCATATTTTTAGTGTTTCCAATGACCTTTTTCATCACTGAGATGTGAATTTATTAATTTTATTGCAAATTCTTTATTTTAATTGTACTCCTTAGCGCAATTAGTTTTTCCATTGTAGTGAAACCATCTTCTGGTTATTATTTCTTCAGATGTTTAATCCTCGAATACATTACATACATTCTAATTAAGTGCTACCTTCTCTCATAACAGCGATCCCATTCAGCATGGCTGTTGTTCAGAGAAAACAATCAAGACGTGCAAAGCTATTTTTGTGCTTGCATGCGATCATACGATGATTAACTTCTGAAACGGGCAAAATCCTTCCAGGCAGCCGGCACAGGCCAAGAGTTCCACGCAATTAGTCACTTCTAATGGGTACAAGTCCTTACATCGTTGTGTCCACACTGCAGGGACAATCCAAAGGATGCCACGTGGTACGAGTTATAATTTAATTGCAGTCAAGTATTTATTTCTGGGAGGAGATTCGGACATGTTTACGGGTTCGTCTGCCTATCCGAGTGTATGTGTATGTGTAGGTTGCTCCCTTCTTCGCTTGCAGCTGTTAAACATTTTAGGAAGTTAAATTCTTGGCGATCGAAAGCCAGAAGATACGGCACTCAGAACCTGCGTGATAGATGTTCCTCATTTTGCTTCCTTGATCCTTGCTCCAGCTTTCTCTCGTCTCTTAAATAAACCATCTTTCGGAGCCGACTGATGCAATAAACATACGTGCTGTTCATTATGCTCCCCTACGTGAGGTCAGACTGCCCTTATTGCACAGTGTCCATAGCAACCATGAAACTGTCACATCCTTTGCCTCGTTTCGTTATGACCTCTTATATCACCGGGACAATTTCGAAATCTAGATACCATACAGAGAAATAGATTCCAACTTTTTTCTTCCTTACAAAAAACGACAATATTATGCAGAATTGACTGTTTAGTCATTTTTTTAGACATTCAGATGGGTCTCCAGAGGGTGTGTGGACAAAAGAAAACAAACAGTAGGAAAAAACATTCCCTACTTTCATATTTGTATTAAACAAGCCATTTTAATTTCCCCCCTATTGTGACCTCATATAAGAATATACACCCCCCCTCCCCACGGGCTTGTTTCTCAGCCTTGCTGTTCTCTGGAGAGGTGTGGCTGAGTAATAGCTCATTTACATACAGACTATAAAAAGGCATATTTGATGGAAGAGTGAAATAAAGGGAGTTGAGGTATGAAAACATGCATTATCTGAAAAGTATTTCAGCTGGAGCATTAACAGACATTTTTTGAGTTTTGGGGGAACTCTGAGGCCTGGGTTAACTTAAAGCAATAGAAAAATATGGGAACATTCAACTATTTTTGGGTTTAAAAATATTTTTTTTCCAGTTTTGTTGTTGTTAGACTTTCGGCTGTCCCTGTCAAGGAGGCCGCCACAGCGCACCATCCAATCGCACACAACTTGGCACATGTTTTACACCAAACCTTTCTAGCACAACCATCTCTTTTTATCCAGGCTTGAGCCCGGCACAGCATCCAGTGGCTGGGGGTTGGGCATTGAGTGGAATCTGCGGGGGGGCTTTGTAGAAATTCTGAATGCCTTGAAATGAGACAAACATTTACATTTATGCATTTGGCAGACGCCCTTATCCAGAGCAACTAACATTTGTATTTTATTACACATGTGAGCAGCTGAGGGTTAAGGGCCTTGCTCAAGGGCCCAACAGGGACAACGTGGCAGTCGCTGGATTTGATCCTGGGACCTCCTGAATCTTCTGAAGATGACGTAACGCTATCAGATGTGTTTTCCTGCTGAAAGAGCTCCTGTGTCTGGTTTCAAATGTGGGTCTTGGCGCTGGCATCAAGAAATGGAAGGGACGAAGGAATGCCAAAGAGACGTCATGACATCAGTGCAAAAGGTCTTCGTGATTAGTTCTTTGCTGGGCTGCAATGGATTGGTATGTGACTCAGGGTGGTCTAGTGTTCCCAGTACAAGTGGTTGATAAGGCGAATATCGGTAATATCATTGAGCCATAACCCCCAAAATCTGCTCTGGATCAAAATGAATGATTGAACGGATGATAACGTCCTAACGCTGTGAAACATCTATAAAAAGAGGAAAAATTAAGTGTAACTGGGGTTTTAAAACAGATCTCTTCATCCACCTGCTTTCCTATTACACACTTTCTGCCTGTGCTGTCTTCTGCTTGAATGCCACAATCCTACTGTCCAATTGATGACTCACTTAAGGGCTGTTGATTCAAGTGTCATTACACATAAATACATCAAAATAAATGTCTTGGCACCGTGAAAAATAGAAGAGATGACGCACGTCCAGGTTTATGGATGTTAAATCTTTTCACTTCAGACACAAAAAAAAAATAGGACTTTGGCCTCTTCCACCATGTTGCGCATTGCCGCGCTGCTACAGTTAAGGTTTTTTTTTTCTTTTAGCAACTAGATGTTAAGAAGCATGGGGATCGATAGTGACGTCGGTTGAGAAGTGTGTGCGCATGTGTGTATGGTGTTTGTGCATGTGTGTGTGCAAGCTGGTTGAGGAGGTGATCGATGGCAGGCTGAGTCTCCCTCTCGTGTCTGAGACTCAGGCAGCAGATGGGGAGGGAGAGTGGGCCAGCATGATGAGTCACAACCAGTACCATCAGCACGCCTGACGCTCCATTCAATACAACAGAAGAATATGAATATACAAAAAAAAAAAAAAAAAAAAGATAAATTGAAAAAAGATAATACAAACAAGAAAACTGCATGCTTGGTTGCAATCCTCTATTGTCAAAAAGGCAAGAGGAATTTTTTTTATACGCTTTCTTCCAAAATGACTTACAGTCGAGATGACCCGCACATAAGAATAGCAGCAGATCCAATAGTGGCAGATCCAGGATTTGAACTCTTAACCTTCTGATCAAAATCAGAACATTAACTGTTGAACCACTAGGACTAGTTCACATCACAAAGCTGGCTTGCACAATTTTTCATTTTTTGCTCAGATTCAAAAGGTCTATCCTTACGGTTTACAAGCGCCCCATCTTGTTCTTTGAACACACTAAATGCACACTGTGATTACTTTTGGAATTCAAACACTACTCAGAAGCCATAGGTCCCTTCCAATTCTGCTTGATCATCATCAAATACCTAGTAAACCGCTGCTGTGTCGCCGCCCCGGCACTCGACGATGATGGATGACCGCGAGACGGATGTGTGTTGGGGAAAAAGCCGTGGATGTGACCGTTGCCATTTATGTCATATAACTCATTACCAAATATGTATCCTATCTAGGACAACATAGAAAAGTGGTGCAGGTGTGATTCACAAACAACTGTCTGAGACATTTTTAAAACCTGTCTAAAGATAGTGCTGAACTGTGAACTTCAGCTGTGTGTCCATGAGAAAGCCACTTGTTAGTGAGACTAAGTAGACAAAAAAAAAAAGGCTTCAGTTTGATAAGGAGCATAAAGTTTGGACTTTGGAGCGTGGAAAAAAGGTCATGTGGTCTGAGGAGTTCAGATTGACCCTAATTCATAGTGACGGACATGTCAGGGTAAGAAGGGAAGTACCTGAAATGATGCACACAACCCTCTGGAGGCAGTGTTATGATCTGGGGTTGCTTCAGTCCCTTAGGTCTAGGCTCATCAACGTGGCAATAAAATAAAGTCAGCTGTCGACCTGAATGTACTGAATGACCAGGTTTTGAAATCTGTGGAGTGTTCCTTCCCTAATAGCGCAGGGATATTCCAGGAACCAAATTGTGAAAGTGTGGTTCTGGCAACATGAAGCATCACTTTCACACACCACCAAATTGTGAGCGGTAATCAAAGCTAATGGTGGTAAAGTCAAATCTTGCAGTGATGTTTTGTTTTGTGTTTCTTCTTTAGAAAGTGTCTAATTATACGCTAATTATAGATAGTCCAATAAACCACCAAAATCCAATGCTGGTTACAATGATAATGCCATATATCATGCTAAAGAGAATCTCTGACAGATAAAGGAAAGGCAGGACTTTTCCTCCTGTATTCTATCAAGACTCGTATTAATTATTATTAGTCTTCCACGTGAGAAAATCTCAGTATTTAAAGTCTATATCGTACAATGACAACAATGGAAACACACCAGAAAGGTTTCTCATTTCTACGGTGCCTCAACTGGTATAATTCGTCTTTGGGGAAGAGGGATACATTTCACCAGGTCAGTATGTAGCAAGGCCTTGGAGACTAATTATGGTTTTGGGGTTTTCTTTCTTTGTTGTTTTTAAAAAAAAAATTTTATAGTGGTTCTGCGTTCTTTTAAATACCCTCTAGCATCAACCCATCATCTCCATTGTGAAGGACTGCCATACAAAGTAAAGGAGGACTAGGAACCTGAGAGACAGCATAAATTTTACCCATGGCTCTCCAGCCCAGTTCAATTACAGCTTGAGGTCTTAAATGTCACTGGGGCACATTTGAAAAGATCTGCTTACACTTGCATCACCTGGGCAAAGCCATACCTGAGCTTCTCAGCATGACTAGGCACTCTTCCATCTTTCACTGTTCCACTGGAGTAACTCGCAGACCAGGGCAAATCCTTTCTCCCCTGTGCCTGTGCAATGGTCTGCAAATACCCCTTTTATTTTAACCTTTAAATGCTATGACAGAAAGAATGGCACAGGATTTCCCATTCAAACCAGTGAGGCTAAAAATAGAAGTACAGTTCAAAGACTATGGAGAAATGAGATCCTTTAAAACATCCTTAAGATGCCTGAATCCCAGAGGGCAACATCACGGCATCAAACGCAACAAGCGAACAGACCCAAAATAGCATCTCGGTTTCTGACTTGCTCTATATTACCAGCTCTCCAATAAAGGTTCTCCTGCTTATCAGTGTTTTTCCACTAAGTATATAAAAAAAAAAAAGAACATTTTCTGTAACACTCCAAGGCATCGCTGTTAAAAACACCCGTGCTGCCCCTTTAAGAAACCTCCTTTCTCTACTGGCAGCGACAGACGTAACAACTCCCTGAAGGATTTGGCTATAATGGGCTTGGCATTTGCAATGGTGATTTACACTGAAGTCGAAGTGAGTCATCTGCATTGATATTTCATGCTGAGCGGCATTGGGAGCTGTGCTCCCCAGGTCCTCCAGGACCAATGCGTCTCAGGGAAAGCGGGGAAAAGGTGAGCCAATGGCAGTGGAGGGAAAAATTCTGCCATGTCCCCATGCTTTCAGAAAACAGAAATCAGGGATGCCACAGGTCTTAGGAAGGGATACGTCTCTTTTTCATAAAGTCATCAATTTACAATGAAGGCGTAATGAAGCAAAATGACTGGCGCGGTGTCGTGACCTGAGCATCTTGACACACGTGGTTGGGATGTAGATGAAGGATGCCTTTTCAGACTGTATTTACTGCCTTCACCAGCAGAGGGAACAGGAGAGTCAAGAGTGCCTTGATATCACCAGGTGGTTTGAACGCTAGACATATATATATATATATATATATAAAAAAGCCTCCATGCACCAACTTGACCTCCTAGAACAAAACACATAGCCATGCCAAAAAGAAAAAAAAACTTCTATACCGGAGCTGTGATAGGGTAGAAACCCTTCATTAGTGCTGAAGCCAATGACCAGACCTCTTCATAGCCAGACAGCGTGTGAGAGAGAAACAGAGAGAGAGAGAAAGAGATGTTTTAAATCTCTTGTCTCTCATTTGCACACAAGCGATAAGCGAAGGAGGTAGGGAACATGAGAGACAGTGCGTCTACCTGTGGCTCTCCTGTCCAGTTCGGTTACAGTGTGGGGGTCTAATATGTCAATGGGAGACTTTTGAAAATATCTCCTTACACTAGCTAACGCACCATTAAGGAAAGAGATTGCCTGGAACGAGATCGCTTTTCCTCGTTGTTCGGTTGCCATGGCGCGAAGTGGACAGGAGTGGAAAGGGTGCCTCATTCCTTTTTTTTTTTCCATCCTCATTAGGAGTTCAGCACATTATTCCGTTTACATGTAATCGTGTAGCTGTGTCAATAGCAAGCGGTGTGTTTGTCAGGAAACCCTGTTTTGCAAGCAGCTGGTAAAAGCGCGCTCATTTATTTTTTTCTGGTCGGGCTTTACAACTTGCCCATACTCTGGCATTTACAGAGAAGCCTGCTGCACCAAGACTGAATGTTAAAAGAGACAGAGGTTGTCGATGCACTAAAGCAAGACTTTTGATTGTGCAGAATAACAACAGGGTTATGAGAGTAAAAGCTCCATTTATTTCTCAATATAATCCCCTCCAACACTAATGCACTGGTCTTACTAGTGCTTGGATACCATCAAGGTAGAACGTTTTCTTAGGGAAGACCGGACTGCCTGTTTCACGTCTTAAACGCTGGCCTCCCAGGAACTCATCTAATGACCCAAACATGCGGAAATGGCTTGGAGCGAGGTCAGGACTGTACGGGGGGATGTGGTGATAACTCTCAGCTGACTTCCTGTAACGTGCAAGTGGCGTTTGAGAATGATTCTGAGTACAGTTCCCACAGATGCATCTTTTCCGGACATTGCAGACAAGTTACCCGCCGATTTTCACGGTTTGGGCGTTCTGCTCGTTCAGCGTTAGTGGAAACGACTGTAGTGGGTTCCAAACCACCTCGGCCGGCAACTTCAATCTTTAAAACGTTTGCAACATTCAAATGTTTCACTGCGGCTAAGAGTCTCACCACCATACTGCACTCAAGGTCTTTAAATAATTTCAATCAGTTTTATGTCTTAGTTCAAAAGAAATTTCATCAAGTCCTGGTTTGTCTGGAACACCCCTCATGAGAAGTACCAACAACTAGAGCGAGTTTTTCCAGCCAATGACAAATCCATCAGAAAAACAGGAGTGCCTGGTGACAGATTTGCACATTATGATGATTGACAGAAGTCAAAGAAGCACATATATAATTAACTCATTTCTTCCTACATGCTACTTTCTCTTTTCATCCATGACTGGTGCGATCAAAAGGGTTATTCAGGACTATGTAGCACTTTTGTACCTTCAGATAAGATTACATACTGGATAAGTGCAGTTATTTGACTTGAGGTTTAATGATTGCTGCTTATTAAAAACAGCTGTCCTTAATCAATTTTAATAAAATGAATTAGCTACTAAATATGGTCCAAAAAAAAAAAAAAAAAAAAAACACAACAGGGTGGTTTGACTAGGCCCGAATGTTACCGCCTTGTTGTTTTCCCGTAACAGGGAAGTGTTTTAAAATGAATCACGCAAAAAGCAATTCGTTAACATTCAGAAACAATGTTATTATTTATTAAAGATGTATATGCATAATACATCAATTTACTGTCACTTTTAATAATTGCGAACATATGTAAAAGAAAAAATAATACTTCTTTTAGAAGTTCTGGTTATTGCTGGTATTGTGTCAGGTGTAAACAGTCATTCCATCACTTAACTTATCTTGCATTTAGGATTAACAAAATGATAACCACAAAGATCTCCATTAGGATTCTGAAAGGTTGAGAAAACAAAAATAAAAGTTAGAGCTTCACCTCTGTCTATGCAATGGCTTACACTGGAGACTCCTTCCATGAGTTCCTGCTGGAATACCATGTATTAGAGGAGATTAATAAGAAAACTGAACTAATGTTGGAGGCATGCTGTTATAGAAAATGAATCAACACCCTCTCTGACTGATCAGTAACTGAGAATTTAACCGTATTGTGGTATAAAGCCAAATTAAATATGATGGAAGTGAGCACCCTAAAACATTCTCACTCACTCTTCATCTATACCGCTTTATCCTGTGTACAGAGTCATGGGGGGCCTGGAACCCATCCCAGGAGTCTTAGGGCACACCCTAAGAAGGGTACACCCTGGATGGGGTGCCAATCCATCGCAGGGCACACATACTCACACTCACATTCACATAATTTGGGAACGGCAATTATCCTAATCTGATTGTCTTTGAACTGTCAGAGGAAACCCGCCAAGCATGGGGAGAACACATGCAAACTCCAAGCACAGGCGAACCTGGCCGGGAATCGAACCCGAACCAGGACCCTGGAGGCGCAAGGCGACAAGTGCTAACTACTAAGCCACTTTGCCGCCTAAAACTTTATTAGAAAAAATAAATAAATAAATCTTCATTGCCATACAAGTCACAGCAGATGGCCTTCAGAAAGAGGCTTGGCTGATGAAATATTTGACTGATGAATGTTAATTTGGTGGATGTGTGCGATCTTAATGACGTTCGACCAAACAAAGACCTGACCCGAACCACTTTGATGCCAGCAACTGGATCGTCGCCAAATGCAGCACTCTGTAAACAGAGAGTCAAGGAAACAAGAGAAAGAGTGAAAGCTAGACAGCCAACAAGGTGTTTTGCCTGCCAAAATACAAGAAAAGCTTCTGGCGATTGCTCTGCCAAACTGTAATAGTCTTGTTGACTGCAAGCACTGAAGTAGGCCGCCGAGGAGCGTGTGCTCTCTTGCCCTTGACCGGTTCTTTGGATGGGATCTGAGAAGACCTACAGTCGATGGCAGGGAACGCGACTGAGGTTAATATTCGCTCCTGAATGACTGAACCGTCGCACCGTTACCACATGTGTAACGCATTCGTTCGAAATCCATACATTAAAAAGGAAAGGCTTTCCCATCATGGGACCTGACAAAACCACACCGCATTCCTGAGCTCTGCACGTCTGCGAGGAACTATGCAGTGGGCTAAAACCCTGCCAGTGAACACTAAGCCTGGGGAGAGAGAGCGAAAGAGAGCGTGGCTCGGGCGCTCCAGACAAAACAACACCTTCACGAAATCTGGCAGCAGAGATGCTTGGGCTTGAAGAACATCTCACTGTCAGTGTGAATGAAGACTGAAAAGTGACTTGTGACTCGACTTGGCATGCAAATGAATGTGAGCGAGCGTATACATTTGTGTGAGAGTGTGTGTGTGTGTGTGTGTGTTTGCTTCAAGTGAGAAAGGGAAAAAAATAAAGGGGTCATTTGACTCTAAAATTTAACAGGGCAATAAAGAACAATCATAAGCACCACCTGTGATCTAGATCACTTCCAGGTGTGGCCCCTCTGCAATGTGTGTCTGTCTGTCTGTCTGTCTCACTGCTCAAGCAGTCCTGTAACTTTCCATCCTCCATCCAGTCTGAGTGTCAAATCACCTCGCACCAATCTCATCGTCATGTGTGCTTCAAGAAGCCGCTGTTGCACACAGTTGGATGCCTTGACAGATACAGTAATGGGTACACTCTGTGCAAGAGTGCTGCTTTTTTGCTTTTTTTTTTTTTTTTTGCTGCCATAGCTAAGAAAATTCTGAGTTTCTAGGACCACTCATCTAGATATTCAGAAGAAGCAGATAAAAATAAAAAACCAAAACAATTTCTGAGACAAATGTACAGGACAGAACTGGGCGCAAACATGCAAGACTCTTAACAGACACAAATGAAAGAAAGACAGACAAAGAAACAATATAACTAACAATAAGTAGTATTATTATTGTTATTATTATTATTATTATTATTGTTATTATTAATGCTGATAAGTATTATTACTAATGATTATTTTATTATTATTATTATTATTAATATTATTATTATTATTATCATCATTAATAATAATAATAAAAATAATAAGTGTTGCTGTTACTTTTAAAACAAAGAGAACAAAGAAAGAAAAACAAAAAATAAATAACAGATAAATGAAAAACATTATAAAAAATAATGCTGGTTTTTGTTTTGTTTTTGTTGCTGTTTCTTTTTATTTCTAAAAAAATAAGAAAAACAAAAAGTAAAAAAATAATAGATAAACAAAACAACATGAACAACTATTATTATTATTTAAAAAATGTTTTTATCTTTTTTGTTTGTTCTTTATTTGTTTTTGTTGTTCTTTTTTGTTTGTTTGTTTCTGTTCTTTTTATTTGGACTAAAAGGATTGCTTTCTATCTTCAAAGGCAGTGTATGACATCTGGAAGAATTATACCAATCAAGAAGCAGACAAAGCTTTGCCAAGTAATCTGGCAAAGTAAGAACAGAGCTGTCAGTATAAACTTCACTGTATTTAAATGTAAGAATATTTGTATCAGTTCAAATGTTCCTTTTGAATTTTTCTTTTTTTAAACATTAACACACACTTTACACCCGAACATCTGTGAACACACGAAATCTGAAGTCTTGTTGCTATAAATAACAATTCTTTGTCCTCACTTTGTCCTAAAGGTAAACGTTTCCATTGTTCATGTACACACATCATATAAAGACCTCAAACTGGAGCTGTAATTATCTTTCATTCAAACGGAGCCAAGTCGAGTCCATGAATGTGTTTGTTGTCTGCTTTCCACTGTATTCATCTTTTCCTGGCAGCTTCGGGGCCATAAATGAGTGATGTGGTACACAAAAGCTGGTCTGATTCCACTTGGCACAACCCAAATGATCAGAAGCAATGAGAAATTAATAAACACTAGTGTGTTTTTCTTTCTTTCTTTTTTTATATTCCCCTCCAGAGAACTCTTTAACACCGTTTGTTCGGCTTTAGCAACCGGGTCTTATAGAAACCTATAAGGAAAGGAATATTCTCACACCTCTCAGACTCAGACCAGGGTTTCAAGTTCGAAACCAGGAGCGGCAAAACAATCACTTCTCACCGAGTGCAGAATGAAAGTTTCTGGTAAAAAGCTGTTTTTGTTTTGTTTTTTTTATTCCCCCAGGAGAACATCAGAGAGAGGGAGAGGGTTCCAGAGGGCTAGAGCTAAGCCCTGAAGGACCAGGGAGCTAAGGAAGACATAACTTTAAAAACTAAAATACATCGGCACTATCGATCGTCTTGTTTTCACAGGTGGTTAACTGCCTTGTCAGAGCTGTAAATTCTTTTTAAGGGCCTGCGATCGCTCATATGCTGATAAACTGAGGGCTGCTACCTAAGGTCGAGACTGGGGGGGGGTTGGGCTGAAGAATAGCCCTGTCCATAGAGACACAGAGGAAGTAGAAGAAGAGGAGGAGGTAAGGAAAGGCTGAGGAAGAGATTTATGTTGGGGTTGGCGCCCCCGCGCATGTCACTAGGTGTTAGCAGTGACATCTACAGAGCTTATCCACCTCCGTCCTAAGTCAGGGCCTGTCAGAGAGGACTGGCTCAGCTGCTTCACCTACACACACACTCGCGTTCTCTGTAGACGACAGAGAGCCGAGTCAGGATGGAGTGTGTGCGTGCGCACAAAGGATAGAAATCTCATTTGGACCTCAAGTGCAAGTCCATGTTTGAAGGAGAGAGCCCTCGTTTGTTGAAGCGTGTGCGTGAGAGACGTGTGAGCATGTGTGCACGCCTTCGAGTCAACGCTAATTAACATAATACGCTCTCGTAACTTTCGCTCCAGGGCCGAAATTCTCTACGATACGCAGGTCGCGACACGTGTGCCGTCACGATGACAAGGAACCGGGCTAAAGCTTAGCGTAATTACAGAAAAAAAAAAAAATGCTCCTTGAGACAAAATAGAGCACACAATATGAGGCTGTGTTTGCGAAAGCAGCAAACCTTTGCCTGCGCCATTAAAAAGGTTATGTATTATGTTGAAAAGTATGAGCAAACAAATTATTTCTTTTCATTATGGGGGGGTTGGGGAGGAAGTGGGGACTGGTTGGCATTTTCTTTGAGCATTCTAGGCTTAAATCGCTTTGTTCCAGGACACAACCGCGATGTTAAACAAAGGCGGGGTTCAGAAAGTCGACATGGCGGTCGTGACACCTTGGACCTCTTATCCACACGGTCATACACTTAAACCTACGAGCAGAGACAATAACCATCACAACACAGACGGACGTAAAACATATGGCAGCCATCTGAGTAGCCGAGAGTAAGCACACACACACACACACACACACACACACACACGCACACACCCATGCACGCACTCCTCCCGAGGCTCTCGGAGTGACACCGGGTCATGCCGGATAGTTTTAGAGCAGCTGGGCAGTTGCAGTCCTGTCTGGCAGCGATGAATGACGGCTGATAATGAGATGTTTTGATGTGAAGGTGAAGTGAAAGAAATCGCCTGTATGACTCATATCCCCATCCCATGAATTATAACTTCTCCGCTCGCACTTTTCTCCCTCTACGGAGTGGGAACTCGCGGATAACTTCTTCTAAGCTTCCGTAATGAGCGCGGCATACCAGTACCGTCCCTTTGTCATCATCTTCATCAGGAATGAGGCAAGAACGTGGAGCTGAATAGATAATACCCTGCATTAAAATGTTATTCCCTGCAGCGACAACTTCTTGCTGCGTTTTACCGCGTAGTCCTGGTTCGGGAGGGGAAGCCCATGCGCCTCCTGTGAATCGGAAAGAGAGAGAGGGAACGGGTTGCAAGCTGAAGAGAGCGTTTAGGAAGACAAGCAGCCCATCATAATGGGCTTCAAATCTGCAGACATAAAAAAATAATAAATTAAAAATAAAAAACAAATGTATTTTCTGCAATAGGATAACATACCAGGACTTGTTATGAAATGGAGTCCTGAAACTGATCAACATGGACAGAAGACGTACGGTGAGGAGGCAAACCAGGACTTGATGAAATTAATCATTTGAACTTAAGCATAAAACCGATTGAGATTTACAAAAGACTTTGAGCGCAGTATGGTGGTGAGAATTTCGCCACAGTAAAACATTTTAAAGAAGCCTGTATATCCAGGAAAGCCGGTGGCTCGGAGCCCACTGCAGTCGTTCCCGTGAACATTCACTGAGTGGAACGTCTAATCTGGAAATCGATAGATAACTTGTCAGCGACTTGCGCAAGAGACGCATCGGTCTGTGGGAACTGTACACACAATCGTTCACCAACACCACTGGCACATTACAGGAAGTTATTGCCACATGCCTCATACAGTCCTGACCCCCAGAGCAATATTAGAGCAATGTGCAAAAACTAACAGTGATATTTTAAATGTGTTTATAATTGCAGGCAATAGTGTAGAACATCCATTTTTACTTTAATGATTAAA
>JAOVVA010000037.1:5709163-5720019 GCA_028565275.1 Leiocassis micropogon | reverse complement strand
TTTGCAAATACACTTGACAATACTGTTCTTGCAAGAACTATTACAGAAAGGCTGACCTCTGTGTCTTAAAATAACAACTAACTGTAGTTTTTCTTGTTGTTACGTAATTACATAATTCCATATGTGTTATTTTATAGTAGAATGCAGAAAATAAATCACTAAACAAAAACAACAAACAAACAACAAACCAAAACGATTTTCTAACAAGAAGCTGGGATAAGCAAAGAACAAAGAACTGTGCAGTAATGTATACGACGAATAAAGACTGAAGTTGAACTGGATACTGTAATACAGAAGTCACGGTCGTTAATTGTCTCGTCCAGGCTACATGATGCATTTTCTTTAGGTATTTTTTTTTGTTAATTAATTAACTAATTAAGTAAGTAATAATTGTGATGCCATAAAAGCAAGCCAAAAAAATGCACTATTTTAACATGGTGTCATTTCTACATTAACAGCTGACTTTGATCTTCATCTCCGGCGGATTTCCATCCTTTACAAGTCGCAACTAATTGTGACGAAAGATGTTTTCGTCCGGCCCTACCTGATCCTTAAAAGGTGGGGTGAGGATTCAAAAGTCTTGCCCGTGTCAAGCAGCCTACTTTGATGCAAAGCAAAACAAAAGAAACAGGGTCAAATCTGATCTAGCGCAATCTATTCAGCAGCAGGCCATGGTCGACTGCCGGCTCCTTTCAGAGGCTTTGCAGCGAGCAAGGAGTGCCACGCTATCGCCTGCAGTAAACAATGCGTCCTATATTTAAACCCTAATGATGGCGGAGAGGGTGTTTTTAAGCCTTGAACTACATACGAAAATTTAAGTGGGGAAAAGAGAGAAGGAAAGGAAAAAAAAAATGTACATCCCCTGCTGAAGGGAATATTTCATGTCAGTAGATGTGGACAAAGAAGTGGCTGCTGATTAGGCCATTAGGACGTGACAAAGAGCCGAGCTAAATGAAGACATGCCTGTCTCAGAGTGATGATGGGCAGAGAGAAAGGGGGGGGGCAGTTAGAAGGAGGGACAAAATCCCCAAGCAGAAGTCATGATGAGAAGTTGCTTCCGGTGGTTTAATAGCAGGACATAAAAGAAAGAGGCATAGACGAGTGGATGGAGAAGGAAAGAGTGTGTGGGGTGAAAATGGGCCTTGGGCGCACCATGTTTTAACGCTATAGAATTATCAACTCATGGAAGGATTTGTACAAGGAAAATTGGGAAAAGGCATAAGCAACCTACTTACTGAACTTACAAGAAGAACAGGCATAGACAGAAAGACTTACACACACACAGCCCTGAGTGTTCTCCTAATTCATCCCAAACCGTAGAGAATTTCCACCCAACCAGGTTAGGTACAGTAGACGTTTCTACCTTTCTATAGTAAGTTAAAATAACAGGTCTAACATTGTAGCGTTCGGCTTCATCAAAAAGAGCAAACATTGGCGCGGTGATGAGTGTTTGGTCAGCGACAGATCCGTCGTGGATAAAGGATGCGCGGCTGAGCCAGACAGTTTTTGACAAGGCTCTTTGTCTCGGAGGTAAGCAGTATCCCCTGGTATCGCTTTACGGGGCTGCACAACACCCGCGTAGGAAGGAGGAGGCTGGGGATAAACGACTCGAACTGTCACACTATGTCAACCTGTCATTCCCACACTGAACCCAGACACCGCCATAGAACACACACACAAACAAATATGCATATCCACACACTTATTTAGCTTTACTCGTTCTCGACACTTGAATCACCTACACGGCTAGCGCGCTAAAATCGGATAATTATGTTGTGTAACGGCAAGACGGAGCCGTGTGACGCACTTTTAACAACCGACAACCTTTATGTTTATTTCATTAATGTCACGTCAGCCTATATAAATAAATGATGGGCAGCGCCTCTACCATGACATGCTGGCATCCTCTAAAGACGGGCGCAAACCGTGTAAAACAAGCGTTAGACTGTTTCTTTCCCAATACACAAGGCTGCACTCTTGACATTGACACGCAAACAATGAGGGCAGGAGGGAAATCATTAGCATACTCAACATATTTAGCTCCCGTACTCCTTCTCAGTAGGAGATCTTGCTTACTGCTTGGTGAGGAATTAAAGCAGGAGTTGTTGAAACAGTTCAGAAAACTGGTGCTTTTTTTTTTTTTTTACTTTCGCAGCTTAAATTTTAGATCTGGGAACAAATAGGGTATTTTACTGGAAGAAACACGCTAAAATATCGGTATTATTGTAAAATACGTCACATTGTTGTAAGTATTGTCAGTACACTGACTGACGATATTCGTGACATTTTTTACAATAACAAGTAGCTGATTGATGATTCATCGTAGGATACAGATCAAAATAAGTTGTCGACCGAAACTAGGGTAGGAAATTAAATACAGGGTAATTCAAAAAGAATGAACCGATTTCACTATGCAGTATTTTATTAAGGAAAGGTAATACAAAACTCCAGCGAAGTCACAAGTATTCTACTCACAATCAACTTCCTGTCTTACAAGTGTTCAATGTGACCACCACCTGCAGCACGGCCAACCTCAATGCGATAAGAGATGTTTAAGGTCATCAAGGTTAGTGAGTAGCAGTGGAAAATAAATAGAATCTTTTACATATCCCCACAAGGGAATATGGGGATCTCCCAGGCCAAGCACAAAGAGCAACGTCATTGGCCCCCTTCCGACCAATCCATCGCTTGGGCACTTTTTCATTTTAAAAAGCTCGAACCATCAAGTGCCAATGGGGTGGTGCTCCATCTTGTTGAAAAAGGAATTTGCTTGCAGTGAAGGGAAGAGCCAGGTTTGGAGCAAATCCAGATAGGTTTGTCGTGTAATCGCCCCCCTGTGGCACCCATGTGAAACTTAGATAACTCCTTTTTCAAATGGTCACTGACACTGACTGACTGCTCGGGAACTGAAGCAATGAGTCATGAAATCGGTTCATTCTTTTTGAATTACCCTGTACAATGGACCCTCGCTATACGAACGCCTCGGCTAGCGAATTTTCGACTTACAAACCAAAATTTTGGTTGTGGTTTTGGCATACAAGCGATCAAGCTGAATAGTCCTGTTTGTTCATATGGCATGAAAAAAAAAAACACAATCATAATTAAAGGTTAAGTAAGGTTTAATGTCTGTCTATTTTGTATTTTACTTCATTACTATGTCTTTTCTAAATGTTTTGTTTTCATATGCAAAAACTGATTCAAGTGTTGGAAATTTTGAATTTCAGGTAATATTTTTAGGTGGCTGGAACTGATTATCGGCATTTACACTGTTTTCTATGGGAAAATGCGCTTCGCTATACAAAATTTCGAGTTACTTGCCTCAGGAACAGATTAACTTTGTGTGGTGAGGTTCTACTGTATATGACCCCAAAATTATAAAAAGTCACAGACTGTTGCATAATGCTACATTAAGTTATGCATATGAAAGATATAAAAGTAATGCTTTTATCATCCTGCGGGTTCATAAGTGCTTTACTGGGCAGGTTTTTAGCTAACTAAAGAGCTGGTATCTTCTTTTGAATCTTCAAGATTATCCAAGAAACCCAAAAGGAACAAACCAAAGCATGTAGGGAAAGCATAAGTGCCATTTTAAAAAAATAAACAAATAAATAAAAGTGTTTTTGGGGTTTTAAATAAGCAATAACTTAAAACTTACTTTAACTTTATAATTACTGCAGTGGTTAACATGTTCCATCGGGTAACAATGCTTTTAACCCTAACTGATGAAGGGTCGAATTATTTGTCTGAGACAAGGAAGGAAGACAACTAAGGAGACTGTTAAAACTACTGAAATTGGGTCAAGAACTGTCGAACGCATTGTTAAAACCTTGAAGGATAGTGCTGAATCATCAACTTCATAGTTGGTCAGAAAAAATCATGAATAACCAAGAACGAGGAACGCTCGAGGAGCGAAGGTAAAAGCTTTTCCACATGTTACGGGACTGGGACAGTTTTCTGGGGAGCCACTTTGATATGGCCACTTGCCAAATATGTATCCTATCTAGAACAACATATAAAAGTGGTGCAGGTGTGATTCACAAATAACTGTCTAACACATTTTTAAAACCTGTATCTAGAGAGCGCTGAACTATGAACTTCAGCTGTGTGTCCCTAAGAAAACCACTTGTTAGTGAGACTAATCAGAAAATGGCTTCAGTTTGCTAGGGAGCATAAAGATTGGACTTTTGATTCTAATTGTGACAGAGTGGGGTTCTGGGAGCATGAGGAATCATTTTCACATATGAAACTGCCTCCATTAAAAGTCTTTGGGATGTGATGGAAAGGATCAACTCTTCTGTCATCACTACAAGATCTCAGCCAAAAATGAACACACCTCTGGGCGGAAATGAATTGTACAGTATAATGTTGCATAAGGTTGTTGAAGCAACGCGAGGGATTGTGCATCTGTGCTGCAATCAAAGCCAAAGGTAATCCAACTCGGGCACATAAAGTTGTCTATAACAAATCAGTCTTTATTGGAAAACACTACATATACCTCTTTTATAAACTTCGAACTATGACTAGCACTGGTTTTGCTGCATTTTGGAGCCTTGATGCACGTCAATATAATATTTCTAAATCTGAAAAGGTTGTGTGCGTGCTAAAAGCAAACACTCCTTATTTCCCCTCGTTCCAAATTGCTCCTAGTGACTCATTACAAAACACAATCACAGCATAAGTTTGCTATATTTTTTTTTATTAAAACTTAACCAAACCTATAATCAATATTAAAGTGCATATTTGCACTGGTACAAACACAACTGCAGGTTGATATATTCATTGAGATAAAAAATGTGTAGGAGCTATAGCGTTTTGTGAAATTATACGCAATCCACACTAATACAACCCAAATAATTTTGACAATATTTGCCATTGGTGCTTTTTAATACCCTTGTGACCTGTGAAAAAAAAAAAACATGCACCAAAATATTCTCTTACAGAATATAAAGTTCAGAATATGGCAAAATGAAGTTCTCTCCTTTTTAAGTTCAATCTGTTCATCTCCAAAGCTTTGACAGAATACACTCTCGGGAGGGGGGAGGTAAAAAATAAATATCACTCTAATGGATTTGTTTGTTGGTTCTACCACAGAAAATCATTATGGTTCTGTGAAGAACACCATCAGAGAGAAGTCGCCTTTTATACTAGACTCCAAGTTAAACATAATACAAATCTTGAAACATAAATAACTCAAAAATCAAGAAATAGTTTTATGCACAAATGCCCAAAAGCATGTTAATATTTTTCTGAAGCGGTAAAGCCGTAAATATGTCCTCTTTGTGTTCCTTCTTTGTAAGATCATCTGCCAATGTACACACGAATTAAACACCAATGGACATGAATATATTTCAAAGTTGCTGGATATTCTTTATAAAACTTTATGCGTGCCACGTGACCATGTATTATATTTACCTGCAAAACCTTTGATCTAACAGCATAATGCTATTCAGCAAGTGTATGTGGCTGTCTTCTCTTTGCCAGTGAATAAGCCATCACACCTGTACCTCTTCTGCCTTCTCCCATTCAGCGCACAATAACACGGTGTGTTAACCTACAGAGGACAGCAGAAAGCCTGCTGCCTGCAGCCACAGGCAAATATCTGCCATTCACCTGGGAGTGTTTGCACTGAAATCATCAGAGTTCAAGCACACCGTGACACTAATACAATGTCAACAGTTGACCCGGCTGCTCCACAATACCCGGCAAGCTCCTGATGTTGAGAGACAGCCTGTGCAAGGCCAATGCCGGGTTTAACTTTAGGTAGTAACTTAAAATAAGATTAGAGTGGACCAGGATCTGTGAATTTTTTTTTTGTTTTCAGCCTTCAAGTGTCTGAGCGCTACACCAAGCTAGTTTTCACACATCCCTAATGTCATGTTTAATGTGATATGATATACTTGTTTCTTCATTACTAGACATCATTTTCAACCTTACAGCAGCTTATAGCTAATGGCTGCTCACAAAGTCAATAGAAGTTGCTACATGACATCATAGTCTGTTTTGCTTATTCACTGAATTGTCAGTGTAACCTGCTTACCATATTGTTATGAAGAAAGATGGTGTTCAGTTCATGATGATTTGTTACTCATAGCTTGTAATAATGGTAATAAGTTATTGGTCAGTAGGAACAATGATCAATTATCATCGTCTGGGAATCGGAGTGATTGGTCAACTTTAAGTTTGAGACAATGAGAAGTAGTGATTGGATGTAAAGCACAATGATGGCTTGTGATTGATAATTGAGAACAATAGTGATTGGTTGTTGGGAATGTTGGCGATGAGCAGTTGGTCCTAGGGATCAATGGTGATTAGTGATTGGTTTTTGGGGAAAATGGTGATTAGTTGTTGGTAATATTGGTGATTAGTAATTGGTTGTTGGAGGAAAATGGTAATTGGTGATTGGTTGTTGGGAATATGGGTCACTAGTGAATTTTTGTTGGGAATATTGGTGATTAGTGATTAGTTGTTGAGGAAATTGGTCATTAGTTATTGGTTATTGAGGAAATTGGTCATTAGTGATTGGTTGTTGGGGAAAATGGTAATTAGTTGTTGGCAATATTGGTGATTTGTGTTTGGTTGTTGGGCAAAATGGTGGTTAGTGATTGGTTCTTGGGGATATTGGTGATAATTATTTCTTCCTTAGGAACAATGGTGATTAGTGATTTGTTTTTGTTTTTTTTAAAAAACGAGGGAATGGTGATCATTAATAGGTCATTGGTAACATTTGGGATAAGCAGTTAGTGCTTAGGAACAATGACAATGGTGATTAGTGATTGCCTCATACAGCTCTATACAAAAAATTTGTTGAATGTTGCAGGAGTATGAAACAGTTAGCTTCACATAGGCAAGAAGATATGAAGACCATGGGACAAAGTGAAGTCACATTAATTAACATATGTATATTAACTCATCATCATTAACTATTTTATCTTGGTCAGAGTCAAACTAGTTTCAATAACTTTAATAAGGGACAAGATTAGTTAACTGTTTTGCACAATTTTTTATTTTTTTGGGGGGGAGTTCTTCAGGAGTGGGCAGGAATGATTTCCTAGAGAGATCTTCTTTATTTCCCTTAAAATAAAATATATATGACCAATCAGGATTTACACCATACCTTCTATATAATTTAGTCATTAATAAATACTAATAAACTAATAGTTAAGAACATAAACCTACACTCAATGAAAAAAAAAAACATTTTTATTTACACTACATACTGTTTAATGGCTTCCCCATGGGAACAAGCTAGAGAATCACTTCGGGCTGTGAGTTTGACCTTTGTAGTGTACTACCATAGCTAAATAGAGTTACTTGAAGACTTGAAAAATCTAGCACACTAAAATATATGTTTTCACTTCGCCTCTTTCCAACTGAGCTTTTAAATTGATGAAAAAAAAATAATAAAACGGCTATAACCTCTTTTACCCCTTTGGTACCATTTTCTAGAGGACACATTTGCTTTATTGATTTTAAAACTGTTTGTGCACTGTAAAAGATAAATTATCTAAAAAAAAAAAAAATCTGTGTATTTATTGTACAATCCAAATGATTCCCAAACGACTGTGCAACAGGACCGGAGTGGGACTGAGAATGAACTGCTACTGCAGTGCATCCACTTTGGATGGAGTTTATCGTCCCACCCCTAGAGAGCACTCTAGAAACAAAATGGGAGAGATGTGTGAAATGAATGATGTGAAATCATTTAATTTATTCATAATAATAATATGATCAACTGACTTCTAGATTGCACCACAATAACAGGAAGTGATGCTCTACAAATTCTCTACAGTGGGATTATTCACATTAAAGACTTTTATAAACCACCATAACCCGCAGCAAACCTAATATTCCACTCCTGAAGTAACTGCAACATTGAAAATACATCATTATGCAATATTATTATCATTATTATTTTATTTATTTATTTTTTACTCACTGCTCCTGAACCCAGGTCCGCACCACTCCCGTACACGCCCAGTCCCACACTTAGACTGATAAATATCTCAGAGCAAAAATGTCCCGTCCTCCACCGCTGATCCTAAGAGCTTGTCATCAATGGGATTTGGGAGTCCCTTTTCCTTAAGTGCTCCTTAACAATGGACTTGTATGGCACCTTTAGAAATGAAACAGATCTGATATTTCACCTGCTCTTCAGCCTGTTTCCTGACACCAAGGCCGCATCTTTGTAGTGTCATCAAGCAAAGCTCTTTGATACCCAACACCAAAAGTAACTAAATTGGTAGAGGGCCATGAGGTGAAGTCCGAAAACTTTTTCATTATGAGAAACTACATGGGCAGTGGAAAATAAAACGCTTAAATAAATCCAATAAATTGAATCTAAATCCAAATAATTTCACTCTCTCGGATGTTTCTTTATAAGATGTGATTTCCTTGCTTTTTTTTTCTGCTTTTTTTTCTTTAACTAAACAATATTACCTCAAACCAGATGATATGATGATATTAATATTTAAACAGGAAACGACGCTTTTATTAGTATCATGGGTATAAACAGCGGTCAGTGCCTTTATTAAGCAACAGTTATAGAATAGTCAATTTAACAAGAAATTCATTGGGTATAAATTTTTATTAATCGCTCCATTATCTAATCATTTATTCGTGAATTATGAATTATTTGTCGATGAAGAATCAAAGCTTTTCTTAAAAATACTGTTTTGCTTACATGTTGTTCCCTGTTATTGAATTATTATTATTAGACGCAAAGAAAAAATACCTTCAATTATTACAATATTTTTGCCACCCCTGGTTTGACCAAACCAAAAATTTTATTGTGATCAGATTTCGACAGTATCGCAGACATTTTAACAGAAAATACGTTGATCTAATCAAACCTACCACCACCACCATGACGCCATTTCCAGGTAAAGGAAGGTTTTTCGTATCTTTGTCCCTCTTTTGTTCCCACCCTCACTTTAAGTCCAGCCGGTGAAACCCAGTACAGCTTGGCGTAATGCATCCAATCCACTACCTACAGCAGAAGATCTAACCTCTATTGTAACTCTACAAGCCATGGCTCACCCATTATACATCACCAGCGGTCTGTGTGTGGTAGGAGGTTTAGGTAGAAGATTCACTGACACACAGATTCTCAAGGTTGTTGACTCGGTCGTTCATTGATTTGTTTTTTCCTTTTTTATATTAGGTGACTAATATAAAGGTGTAGTACCTTTACACCTTTACGAACAGCCTTTATGAAGCTTCTCTAAAAGTTATTATTTTAATGACGGTGATGTTGCATGCTCAAATCTGATTTGTCAGGACATAATATTTTATTGTATCATTTATCGCATTGTATTATAATAATAGATG
Organism: Leiocassis micropogon; assembly: GCA_028565275.1. Classification (NCBI taxonomy): domain Eukaryota; kingdom Metazoa; phylum Chordata; class Actinopteri; order Siluriformes; family Bagridae; genus Leiocassis; species Leiocassis micropogon. The sequence continues at coordinate 5,710,692 of JAOVVA010000037.1, read as the reverse complement.
TTTTAAATGTGTTACCGTGAAGTGCACAGAATGAAGGTGTGAGATCGCGTTTATTAGCAGATTTCAAGCGCACACTCATAAGCACGTATAAAAAATGTACAGCATCATCTGTTGAATTTTGAGACAAACTAATGATTTTTCTTGAAGGTCGATTTATTTATATTTTTTTGTTATGATATAATGGTGTTTTCCATTTAAACTTTAAAGTAGCATATCTTCTCTTCCCATGGGCCGAATGCGGTGGAACAAAGCCTGTATGTTACCTCAAGCTCGGCCAAACACACCCGTGAAAACCACATTAAAATTCGTTCAGTAGGTTTTATATGATGCGTGCACAAACAAACAGACAGACAAAAATTGTTTTTTTGCAAACATCTTCAATGTACAGACACGACAATTTTACAGTTGATCTATATATATATTATATTCCGTAAATTGTGATGTTTTCTCTACAATAACATAGCTAAGATAGAAAGCAGGTCCGGCTGTAACATGAACAAAATAGTATACACCTTGTACATAGAGTTGTATGTTGGGGCCTCCACTATTTTTATAATGAATGAATAAAAAAAAAAAACTATTTTAAAATTCAAATTCCATTTAAAAATCATATTTAAAAAATATGTTTTTGAAGAAAAATACAATGTATCATCTTTTAAAAAGTACAACCAGCAACTGGTCTTAAACTGGCCCTGTCTTAACGTTTTTGCAGAATATTGGATCCAACAGATTGGAACAAATCGTAGATCATCAAATAATGTGGTGTTGTAGTGTTTAAAATATAGCACAAGGTAAAGATGTCTCCTTTTTTTCTCCTTTTTGTTTTTTTGCCAATTTCCATACTGTACCAACTTTTTTGGAATTGGGGTTCTACAAGTTTTTTTATACATTTATTTATTGAATTATTCATTTAGAAATGTATACATTTATATTCAAGTCTCTGTAAGGTTATAAATGCTTTGTAACCGTTAGTATACGCTTTCTCGCTAAAATGTCAGGCTGCGTCTTGAGAGAAAGAGACAGAAACAGAGACTAGTGCAGAGAGCAAGCACTTTTTTTTTTTTTATTACTGCCATAGTGTAAGTGAGAACGGGAACTAACTTGCCTCATACGTTCCACAACATTAAATCCAGTAAAATGAGTAATGTTTCATTCGTCAATAATTTAAACATTATATTTGTCTGCAAATCCCAGTGCAGTAAGCAGAATAGACTTTACAGACTGTACAAAAGTAAAAGACATGCAGCGGCACTCGACTTGAGCGTTGTGCAATGTTACTCCCCTCCAGCGTCCATTATTTTCCATATAATAGTGCAGCTTGTTGTTGGCTTTAAGCACAGCTCGGACAGTAGGGCCGGCCATAATACAAACAATATGTATATAGGATTCCCTCCTCACACACAGCGCTTCAAGACCGGCTCTGAACAATATGTATAATAAGCACATTATCATTTCTATAGGAACAACTCATTCTCTGTGACTTCTACAATATACAGACACTGGACATATAAACTAGATTAACAATTATT
>JAOVVA010000037.1:5635050-5663708 GCA_028565275.1 Leiocassis micropogon | reverse complement strand
CCTCCCCTCGCGGCCCCACCCCACTGCTCCCCCTGCTCTTCTCCTAGTCTCATTCATAAAATCGCTGGCGAGCGGAAGAGGAGGGGACGAGCGGTGAGCTGAGGGGCTCAGTCACGTACGATATGAAATGCAGCCGGATCATCAGCATGGCGAGAGGGAGGGAGGGAGGGAGGGAGTCAGGCAGCAGCCAGCCGACCCTAATCCGAGCCATTCTCTCCTCCAGAAATAGAACTTCATGCATGTATTAATCCCATCGTCCAGAAATATGGCATCCGGAGCACTCTGGCATGTACACACGCAACCCCAAATATCACCCTCTCAACCCTGTGTGTTATTACACAATACAAAAATGTATTTTTTAATACATCGTGCTGCAGGGAGTGTTTGTGCTTATGCACATCACATTCACCGAAAATTCCTTGTGTGTGTGTGTTATTGTCATTCAGCCCCAGCAGTGACGTAGACCAGTGCTGTTTTCCATCAAACAGGGCACGCCAGGGCTCAGCTTCCGAAGAGCTCATCCCTAATATGTTTTTACTCAAAGTTTTTTTTTTTTTCTTCCTCACCGTATAAGGGCGCATGTTCTCGTTAGCCATTACAACCCCCCGAGCTGTCTGTTCAGACGCTCCGACTTCCACAGAGCGACAGCAGCTCTTAAAAGATACCGCTTACAGCTGCTGTCTTTATTAATCACACTTCCTCTTTGTATATCTCCACATGTTCCTCCCAAACCCCCCCCCGCCCCGACTCAGTCCATGAGTCAGAGCGAAGCGAGAACGCAACGTGTTCCAGCACACTCCAGCGCTCGATACACAGTGTCGGACCTCTCCAACAGCGCCCGGCATCCTGAAACCCTTTACCCAGGACAGCATGTGCTTAAACACCTTGCATTGAAAAATAAAAATATATACATATTTCTTTCTTTCTTTTTTCTTTTAAAGCACACACTCCCTTTTTTGGTCTCTCTTTCTCATTCTCTCTCCCGCTTCCCTCTCCAGTCAGGTGCTAGTGCTACTGACTCATCTGACCAGGTGATGAAAATAGCTAAATTATTCAGTAGTGGATGCATATAGATCCACTCAGGATATGAGCATCGCCTCTATGAATAAACCTGAACATATGGAATATAGAGTGCTCGTGTGGTTGAAGAGGGGCCGGGAGTAGCATGAATGAACGTGTGAGTCATCGTCCATTATCGGTGCGTGCCTGTACTCTGTGTACTGTCTTAAGAAGTGAAGGGAGAGCAGCGTGATCAGGGATCCTTTTTCTTTTTCTTTTTTTTTCGAGATCCCCGCTCATACCGTCAAAGTGTTTGGGTTTGCCTGTTCTTTTTTTTTTTTTTTTTTCCCCCACCAGCGCGTTCGGTCGACGCCGAGTTCACGCTGAATCTGACACATAGTGACACATCTGCATAGTAAAAACAGACAGCTTAGCAACCTCCTTTGCTTAATTCCAGCACCCTGGTTTGTGTACAGCTGTGCAATATCGGTATCGATTCACGTAGAATGTATAGAGTGCAAATCGGTTCGAGCTGGATTTCTATAGCGTCCACAACCACCACAAACTTCAAAGCAGAGCGCAATGCACGGATTTGCATTCCGAAAGGGCATAAGTCATGTGTGTCTCAGAGCTGGCATGGATTTGGGAGTGCACATGCATGACTGGCATAGGATAGGTTACAATCGCTGAGAAAGACTTACAGACGTAATTGCAGCATGACGCAACACAAAGAAGTGTATATTTAAGGTTACATAACCTTAAACAATCCATTTATGGATTGTCATGTAAGCACACGAAAAAAAAAATAGTGTGGGTTGTGCTGAAAATACACAGCTCCTAACAGGCAGTCGCCAAAAATAAATTAACTAGGTAAGAAGTTTCCATTAGATCCGGAATTGACTGACATAACACACTTTCATTCCTCCTCATTTAAACTTGTATTGCATTTTTATTTATTTTTTTCCAGAAAGCTCAGGAGTAAATGTATTTCCATTGTTTGAAAAGGTCAAGACCGTGGGTTAATGCATAGCTGTCTGCCTTTAGGTAGCCCTGAATGTTCTCTCGTGGCAAATAGCCTAATCAACAACCTTAACGATTTTATTAAAACATCCATCTTAAGTGGCTGCACCGGAAGTTCAGCTTGTTCAGGCTCTTTCAGTTCTGCCTTACCTTGTCTTGTACTTTTTTTCTGCTCAAGACACAGCTTCATGTTTTTTCATTTTTTATTTATTTAAACCAAATTAATAAACGTCTGCTTAAATTTAGCTAATTCATTGTTCTTCTTTTTTCAGGCGTGACCCAGGGCGAGGCGCATACGTCTGAAACCGCGCCTAAAATGCCAATCAGAAGGAAGTTGGCCATATCTCCTGTGAAGCCGGGCTCGGGAAGCGAATGTGCAGTGCCGTCTCACTGTCCTCCAGGCCTGCAGGAGGTCCTGCGTCAAGAGGGAATGTACCCGCTGCCTAACACACCCAAAACACAGGCCTGCAACGCTCCAGTCTCCATCCACCTCGACTCCACTTTCGACGTGGGCCGGGACGAACAGGACGAGGAGACGACTCAGCTCAACAGCACAATAATCCTGTCCTCCAAACCGTCCGAGCCTCCTGCAGGTTCAGGCCTGAGCTATCTCCGTGTCCTACGCGCCAACAACGCCAACAACGAGGCCCCTAAAAGGTAGGAGACTGTAAAGAAGCACTTGAAATGCACATTGTAGGGACAAGACTGTAGCTTCGACTCTGTGCTGCGTGCTCATCCTTTACCGGCATGTTGAACAAAAATGGATAAAAATAAGTGTTGTAAAAGGTCATGCTATTGCTGCACGATCGGAATGTTTCAGAAACTTCTGAAGAGTCTCAGGCGAAAGACTAAGGTTAATAACATTCTGTTCTTCGTAGGTTGGAGATCCCGTCTCTTCTTGACCTGCGATCCAAACCGTCCTACATGGCCATGACATCAGCAGCGCAGGGCAAGCGCAAGCTCAACTGGTGAGTGTGCACTCATTAACTCATCAACAACATGCCCTATCGGTAGAGATGTAAAAAAGAAAAATTTTGTATGAAACAAATAATGCTTGAATGAAACCCTAAACAACTGAGTTTGTGCAAATTAGAAATTTCATCTCAATCAGGAAAGTGTCAGCTCCAACGTCCTGCCCAGGCCGGTGTGTTTCTGCTTTTTCGGGAAATCTAAATGACTTAGAAGTAGGAGTATTAGCTTGCATAATCTATAATAAAATAAATGATACGGTCTTTATAAAGACAGAAGATGCATCACCTTATATTTGTGCACACGAAGTCACTGGTCAGTGTTTCAGCTACTAGATGTCCGTTTCCCTTCTTCCTCATCGTGTGGGGTATTTGAGTCTGGCTACTTTTTTTTTTTTTTTTTTTTTCCCCTCCCCTCTCGAATATGTTTAGTTATGTACAGGCTTACTGCTTGTAAGATGATTCTGCCTCGTAAATCCAAACCCTGGTAATTAAAGCCGTTTTGCTGGTGCAGGTCATGTGTGTAGTGCAGCAGGTGGCAGGATTAAGAAGCGCTTAAATATTTGCATTTATACATCTTTTTTTTTTTTTCTCACCTGGAAGTCAGTTTCTTTTATTTTGGTTCTTAAACCCAGTTAAGACTATGAAAAAAAAATCTTAATAGCCCAGGTAGGGAGTTTGTCCGTCCCTGCTGCCCGTGCTAATGATTTGTCTACGCCTGATACTTAAGCGAAAAGTATTTACGTGCATGTTTGTGCTCTCCTTCCTCAGCATGGGAAAAGAGACGGGCCCAGATACTACCCAGGGTGCTGCAGCTCCGAAGCGTATTAAACGCGATCCCTCCGACACCACCAAACCACTCCGCGTGAAACGCTTTGGAGGTAAGCGTGGTCTCCCATACAGATTCTTTCACATGTACAGCCTTTCTAACTGAATCTCACAACTGATATCTTCATTAAATCTAAGTGTTGGGTTCCAGCTGTCCAGAATACACGCCCCTCTGGGCTCTGTCCTTATTTCCGAAGTGAAGCACGATCATCCCTCGTGCCTTTTTCTTTTTTTTTAATAATCTATTATGTTTGTTTAAGTGCTAATGAAGTGTTAGGGCTAGGCCACCTGACAGCTGTCTCGGCTAAAAAAAATTTAATTAAATAATAATAATCCCGGTCTCCTCTCTTACTCCTGAGGTCTTTCTTCACTGTCTTCTTACTACCTTTCAATCACGCGTTCGTACTCTTACAGCATAGATAATTTTCTTTGCCCCCTCTTTATGTTGTCCTTTTACTTCTCCAGCATCATCATCCGAGAACGAGCCAAGCAGGAGAGTGGTGCGCAGCATATCCGAGGGAAACCTTCATCAACTCGGCCTTCGGAAGCCCAAGTCCGCATTTCTGGCCCCGGCTGCCTTGTTCAAGAAAGTCAAAAAAAGGATGTGAAATTTGCCACTGTGGATTACCACTCGAACACATGGCTTCTGAAAGCCTGATGCACTGAACATTCGCTTCATCTCCGTCTCTGATACTCACACACATACATACACTTCTGTCTCATGTCTATTGTGAGGAAATTCCTAAAGATTTTAAACTAGGCAAAGTTAATATGAATGTTGTGTTTGTTTATTTTGTTTTAAATGTACAGCTTTTTAGTGGAATTAAAGTAACTTTGTACAAAGACTGTTTCAATCCAGTGTCAAGTGAAAAAACTTGTTCTTAGTTCGTAATGCTTAGTTTTTGTCAATAGATTGTTTCAGCAGTTTAGACCTATATTAAGGTAAGGCATTGTAATAAAAAGCTTTGGACACTTTTGCTGAGTGTGAAGTTGCTTGTTTTGGGATGATTGCCACACATCTTGTAAAACCTCATTTCTAGTGTAATGGTTTTATACGACTGATAAATAGGATTCCAATAAACCATAATTGTTTTTTAGGTTGAATAGTCTATAAATTACTAAATGTCTAATTTTAATGATCGTGTAAATAGTATCGTAAAAAATACAAGGCGTATTCAAAAACGTCAACCCGGGACTTTAGATTGTGCAGAATAATAGAGCACGCTTATGAGAATAAAAAAAAAACCTAACTTTATTTCTCTATATAACCCCCCTGCTACACTAATGCGTTATTCAGTGTTTCACGAGTGCTTGGACACCATCAAGGCAGAGCCACGATCGGACTGCCACCTTCACATCTGAAACGCTGGCCTCCCAGGAACTCCTTTTATAACCCAAATATGTGGAAGTTGGCAATATATCCCAGCTGAGTGCCTGTAATGTAAAAAAAAAAAAAATTCCAATAAAGGAAATGTGTTTCTATTAAAGGAGTTCCTGAGAGGCCAACGTTTCAGGACATGAAAGCAAGGCAGTCCGAATATGGCTCAGGTGTACTGAGAAAACTTCCTACCCTGATGGTATCCAAGCAGTAGTGAAACATTGGGATAAGTGCATTAGTGTAGCAGGGAATTATATAGAGAAATAACGGTAGGTTTTTAATCTCATAATTGTCAAAAGTCCCAGTCTGAGTTGAACGCCCCTTGTAGAAAACCTTACACACTGTGCAAACAGTGTGCTCAATAAAACAGTGGTGCTTTGATGGCACAGACGAACCAGACTGGGTGTGATTTCTTTTTTTTTCCCCCACCGCAAACAACCTCACAAATGGAAACACTTTTACTTGTTTACTCGACTCGACCCCAGACACCCCAGACGTCATGTAGTATGTTATACACATTTCTAGTAACAATGTTAAGGATCTTGAAAGTCTAACTGGGCTACATGTACCTTTTGTCTGTTGCAAGCTTTTATAACAATTTGCATTATGGCGCAGTAGAACCGATCTTTAATTGGTCAGCTGTGATGTCATTACCGCAAATCTCTTCCTGTAAAAGTTAAGTGGATCGTTGCAACATTTAAAGACACAACTTACTTCGAACATTCTTGAGTCCATGTTTTCCATCTAGTGTTGGATAGAGAGAAGGGTTTAGGACAAAGGTTCTAACATTTACACTTATGGCTGTAAATTCGCCCTCAGAAGATACCTGATTATTTGCAATTATACAGTATAAAATTGCATACTTTTTTATATTTCTCCTGTAAGTCAAGAAATAAAAACAAAACAAAAACTTTCAATTGAGAGCGAATCAGACAGCAGACGATTTTCAGACTGGGATTTCATAAACCAGGTCTGGAAGCTCATTAGAAATTCAAAGAGAAGGAGGTAAAGAAAGAGAAGTAGTTCTGTGCAGAAGAGGATCAGCAGCTTGTTTACCTCTTCTGATCTGGAGGGTTTCTATGGTTTCATCGTGCTTGAAGTCTCGATGGTGGCCTGTTTGTGTTTTATTGTAAAGGAGAGGGGGGAAAAAAAAGTTCTTGTCCTTGTCAGGCATAAATGAGAGAAAGAGCTCATTTACAGTAGAACATACGGAGGAATGCTTGGGCTGTAGATACTGTAGCATTGTTTCCTAATGATCAGCCAGTGAAGTTAGTATTCTAGCTGTGAATCGGATACCCGTCTGAGCACCGAGCCCTGATGCACTGAAAACATCTACATTTCACAACTCGCCCTTTCGCATCAGCGTGTATCTGCTTCAGGGCTTGAACAGCACTCGCACATCACATCTCTCTTCCCTCCGCTCTCTAGCGCTCTGTCACACTTACTCGTCGATGAGAATCTTTTCACCGAAGCGTTTTATGGTGGGGGTTTTTTTTCCATCAAAAAAGGGAGGTCTCGACTAAAGTTTATTAACTTTGTCTCAGCCAATGAGACGGCCTCTGTGTCTTAAATGGCGTCCAATAAGGCCAGGCGAGAGGCCGGAGGCGGATGTTGCTTAGCAACTGCAGGTAGAATCTAGGATCATGTCGAAGTCATTGTCTTATCTCGGATCCATGTGAGACCTCATGTTTATTACAGTGTTTTTGTGTGGTATTTTTAGTCATTATATCTTTGTGCAAAAAACGTTCAAACAAGGATGCAAAAGTTGTCGGATCGACTTAAAGGGCAGAATCACGGCGGAGAGCATCGTGATCTTTAGCCGTTTAGCAAAATGAGCCTTGTTAGCCTTTAGGGTTTACACTGGCAAATGTCTGTCAATAACAAAAGCACTCCATGTGTTGGTTCAATGGCTTTACCCGGATCGATCAAAACCAGTCCATGCTGATATTACTGCAGGAACGCGTGATATCCGTAAAAATAGCCAGGAGCCAATACATGTTTGCAATTAGACCTGTCAATAGGGATTCTCAAGCAAACTAAGGGCTAATAATGTTCAGAGACTCTGCACATTTCAATCACTCTCTGGCTGCCTGGCTCGGACACTGATTCATTAATAATACAGCTATGCATTTCGCTCATAAAAATAACACAGCGATAAGGGCAAGTAAGGACAAAGAAAGAGAGAATTTGTTTTTTGTTTTTTTTAAAGTGTCTATTGAGAATAGTGTTGCTGCATTTCAACTCGTACTGTTCCCATAACAGGTGAGTGCTGGAAGAAGGAGACGCACTCATCCTCCTACACGCCGACGTAAACAGATGCGCGCGCTCCTCCCACGATGCGACACAGCGTCGTCGTCGCCACAACCCCCCCAACCCCAACTAGACGCTTCGCAGATGCCGTCCTTTTGTCCCCAGGTAATTACAGCAGCGTCTGTGAGCCTACAGCACAATCCGGCCTTGAGCACTTTTCATCCCACAGGCACGCCAAACATATTTGACACACTAACGTTACGCCTGTTATTCCACCTGCTGACACAGGACAGGAGAACTCCGGATTCGGGATGTGTGTCAGAGGTCATTGTCTTATCCAGTAACATGAACTGTGCGGGATGACATCAGACTGTAAATAATTAGACCATGCGGACTTGAGGGTGGTTTCATGTTCTGATATTCATGTTTCATGAGTATTCACTCATCACTTAATCAAAAACATATATATATATATATATGTATAGACACTTAAATCACCTTTATCAGTTTTTCATCCAATGTTATGTTATTATAGAATATAGGAAAATACATTTGCTCATTCAATTATTCATCATTATTATGTTTTCATTATTATTAATATTATTATTATTATTATTATTATTATTATTATTATTACATGCCTTCGTGTCGGCTTTGGCTCTTTTCATGGTATTTTCTGTGTATATATAAAACGTTCATAAGACTGTGATCTCAACGTGCTTTCCGATCAAAAAAATATGAAAACAAAATACAAAAAACATACAACATATTTAAATATATTTTGATGGCATACACTCTAAATATATATATATGACCAGTTGAATTGGTCCATTCACGTTCTATCCAGCGACGGATACTCCCCACCCTGGAGTCATTTCTATATCAGTTATTTAAGGAATCGGTTTGCCAGGTCGACGCACAACTGTCATTCACACATTACGGGCAATTTGGGAACGGCAATTAACCTAATCTGCATGTCTTTGGACTGTGGGAGAAAATCTGAGTGCCCGGAAGAAACCGACCGACTAGAGAGAGAACATGCAAACTCCATGCACACAGACCCCGAGGCGGGAATTGGACCCGAACCCTGGAGGTGTAAGTGTCTACCGCAAAATCTGGTTTCCTCCCACAGTCCAAAGACATGCAGATCAGGCTAATTGGCATTTCCAAACTGTCCATAATCTGAGTGAGTGTGTAAATGTGTGTGCTTGTGTGCCCTATGATGGATTTGGCACCTTGTCCAGGATGTACCTCATCTAGTGCCCTAAGTCCTCTGAGCTCTAAGCTTCCTGTAACCCTGTACAGGATAAGCTTTATATAGAGAATGAGTAAGAGAGTGTCAACTACAGTACACTCTCAGTCGCTCACTTTCATCATCTACACCACTTTATCCTGTATAAAGGGTCGCGGAGAGCCTGGAGCCTTTCCCAGGGGGCTTAGGCCACGAGGCGGGGTCTTGGACAGGGTACCAATCTATCACATGTCTTTGGACTATGGGAGGAAACAGGAGTACCCAGAGGAAACCACCAAGCTCTGGGAGAACATGCAAACTTCAGGCACACAGAGACGGGAATCGAACCCAGACCCTGGAGGTGCAAGGCGACAGTGCTAACCACTAAGTCACCATGCCGCCTACTACAGAACATTAGAGTTGAAATTATATATTTAATATGAACTCAAAGTGCAGATTTTCAGCTTTCATTTGCATCCAAATCTGGTGAAGGGTGTAGGAATTATAACACTTTTTCTGTTATAAGTAATCACTCTTAAGGGACAAAAAGTAACTGGACAACTGGCTGCTCAGCTGTTCCCATAACCAGGTGTGTGTGTTACTTCCTCTTTATTTCAAGTAAGTAAAACAAAAAAACAATAAAAAATCAAGAGTTGACATCCAAAGAGTTTGTTCCCTTGGAAATATAAAGTTTCTGTCTGCATTCTGAGCGGCACTGAGACTCTGAGCATGGGGAGGAGACACCAGGAGGTTTGGTCAAATCAACTATTTGGTATTTGGTTCAAAAGAAAGAAAGTCCTGGTGAGCTCGGGAACACCGAAAGACCACAGGAAAACAATTGTGTGAGAGGACAGAAAAAGTCTCTCCCTAGTGAAAAACAAACCCGCTCAAACAGATCAAGAAAGTCTCCAGGAGGAAGGTGTATTTGTTTCAAAGTCAACAACCAAGAGAAAGGTTTACCACAAAAGTGGAAAGCGCGGGTAAGCCTCAAAAACAGGAAGGTCAGATTAAAGTTTGCCAAACACATATAATAATAATAATAATAATAATAATAATAATAACTACAGTTCTCGAACAATGTCCTGTGGAAAGATGACACAAAGATTAACTTGAGACAAAATTCTGGGAGGAGAAACATTTGGAAGAAGGAACTGCTCATGATCTTTTTATGCGCATACAGTATTCATTAAAAAACGAGGTAACTTATGCAACTTTTTAGTCAATATAGATGTAAATACTTTCAAATTAAGGGTGTCTGAACTTGCTTGTTATTTAACTAAAACCAATTGTTATCTTAATGCTATAATAACTGTGATGGACTAGTGTGCCATTCATGGTGTACAGTATTCCCACTTCATTCCCAGTGCTTCTGCGATGAACTTAAGTTCCACTAACAGAGAAATGATTGAATGCTCGTTCCCTGGATCTAATTTTACTAAAATCATTATAAATGCAGAGGTTCTCAACACCCCCAAGACCTCAGCTCCTCTAGCCCTTTTTTCCCATGATTCCATGATTGAATTGCCCTTTATGTGCCACTGGTTCAGCAATGACATATCCAGTATTGTTCAGAGCAAGTCTTTTTTATATATATATTTCATTTCCAAAGAGCCAAATTTTCTTGTATTTTCGATATAGTTTTGAGGAATAGCTCTCCAGGCCTCCTGAAAGACTTTTTTGGCTCTTGTTTTTGGCAGGTTCTTTTTTGGCAAGCTCTTATTTTAAGTGCCTGACCGGTTTCATGGGGTGTTTTTTTTATTTAATTTTTTTATTAAGCCACACAGTGACCTATGAATCATTCATGCATTAAAATAAGTCTATCTAACTTAAGGGATAAACAAGTAAGAGACAGGTGCAGATGATGACAGATGATCAGTCCAGTGATTGATGCTGAATGCTGAGCGGTTGGAACAGACGAGAGGGGAAATGAGGTCGCTGCTGAGGTTGTTAACAAATAATAATAATAATAATAATAATAATAATAATATTTTTATATATTAGGGATTTTGCAGCCTGTTGCAATAAAACATTGGTTCCAATTTCATAAATTTAGACTACATCATTGAATTAAATTAAACAAGACGTTTCCACAGTACCATATATAATTCAATTTAATAAACAATTATTAAATTTAATTCATATAAAACCTTTAACAATAGACATTTTGCCAAAGCAGATTGATGTAAATAAAATTTCTAGATACAAATCAAACATTTAAAAAAATGAATAGATTTATAGCTTGGTCAATTTGTCCCAGATGAACAAGCCGGAGGTGACAGTGGCATGAAAAGCTTCATTGAGGTAACATGAATGAGAAACCTTGAGAGGAACCAGACTCTAAAAAGAATCCCATCCTTATTTTTGTGATACCGGATAGGACGGCCATAATTACATTGCATTCTATCGTTGTTTTCAATTGTATGACAGGAAATGTGTCTTGGTTAACATGAAGTTTATACTTTGTTGAGATTTCCAACTATATATAAAGCTAAAAATACACAGGTAAGAAGTTTTTCACCACAATCACAGTTGTGCATTTTTTAGATATATTACTTGAAGAACACCTACCCCACTGTGAATACACTTAACCATCAGAGACAATCATTTAAATACATTAATGTGTAAACATTTTATTCTTAAAACACTATTTTCCATGAATCATCTATTATAAACTATGAAAAAAGTTTGTTACTTTTGAACACGTTTAACTATTCCATACATCAGGTGTTCAACAGGAAATCGCATCATATACAGTAAATCTCCTAAAGATGATAGGAAGAAGAATAGAAGGTTTGATCTTATTGTTTTATCTTTTTTTAGTAATATTGACTCACGAGGAGGCGGCACGGTGGCATAGTGGTTGGCACTGTCGCCTTGCACCTCCAGGTTTCAGGTTCTATTCCCGCCTCGGGTCTGTGTGCATGGAGTTTGCATGTTCTCCCAGTGCTTGGTGGTTTTCCAACGGATCACTCGGTTTCCTCTCACAGTCCAAAGACATGCAGGTTATGCTAATTGGCATGCTCAAAGTGTGTGAATACGTGTGTGTGAGTGCATGCCCTGTGATGGATAGGCACCCTGTCTAGGGTGTAACCTGCCTTGTGCCCTAAGTCTCCTGGGATAAGCTCCAGACCCCCGTGGCCCTGAGTGAGACGATGAGTGAGTTTGAAAGTAGATGTTTCACAAAAACACTGAAGGATAATGAGAAATAACAAAAATCTGTTTTAAGCATATCATCAGAATGTCGTTGGGTTTAGTTAACCACATTTTAGGAATTTTAGGATTTTTACTCTAAACAGTCTTTAAGCCCTTTTGAAACGGAAATTCAATTCAAACATTTTGTAAAAATAAGAGCATGTTGCCTAAAATAGCTTAACACTGATTTGACCGATTAAACGCCTGTTTTCTTAGATTCGTAGGAGAATATTTGAAAGATGCTTGAAAATTAGACAGGCGGTGCATTTTCCCCCCCTCAAATATTGGTACGGCATCTCTGAGCAACTCTTCAGGGGGAAAAATAAACATCGTTTGTATGAGCAGAGTGTGCGCAGCGGTAAGAAGTGTCATTAAACGATTTCACAAAACTAAAAGATCATATAATAGAGAACAGAACCAAAAAAAGAAAGAAAGAAAGAAAAAAAAACCATCAGAAAACTATAATAAAGAAAATGCTACTGATAACGGTTAAACGCCTGACAGGTTGAAGATAATGTGCAAAGTGTGATTTGATTTGTACTACCATGTGAAACTAGACCAGAAATAGATGTTGACTCATATCTGCCCTTGGTGACTCTTGCATAAAACATCCTGATGAGCTGCGAGTCCTTTGAAGATCAGTGAGAGTGCTTTCTTTAAGTCAAACCAAGGATGAAAGCCTTAAGGATTAAAAAAATAAATAAATAAAAATCTTTAATAAAACAGTAATAAAACAGGGTGTAAAATGCGTCAAATTCATCTACTTTTATATTTTGAAGGATATGGGGATCACATTTTTATTTCAAAGCATTTCAATTCATTCATTAGTCATTCATTGCACCATTATCAAATTAAGATAATAACACTGCGGTATAAAAGGACTCATATTAGATAATAATTAGCATTAATAAATGAATAAGTGTGCATGTATGTAATGACTGTGACTGTTTGAACAACTGTCTTCAATGTTCTCTTTTTTCTTCCCGGCGCCTCCTTAAACATGACTAATTTTTTTCTTAATGTGCAGGCTAAATAACTGTTATAAATGATTAAGTTGACTAACTCTACAGGGTGGGTAAAAATGAACAAGGCAATATTTGACGGCTATAGAACATCGGTGACCTTATTTTCATGCAGGATGGAGCACCAGCGCATTTCACTCTTACTGTGTATGCATGGTTAGACCAGCATTTTCCAGGACGTTGGCTGGGACGATGTGGACGACGTCTCACTCCATGTGATTTTTTTCCCATGGGGCTATGCATCCCCGGCCGTTGGAGGAAATTGGTTGACGCCATCGGTGTCTATGTTGAAATTTAAAGATTTGCTTTCATTTTTCTTTGTAATAATTTACATAAGTAAATCATTTATATAAATAATAAATTAATGTATATTAATAAATAAATAACATGTTATGATAACTATAAACTTTAGTACTATTTTTAATACCTGGTTACTTTTCACTCACTCTGTATATGTGTTTTCAACACACTGCTGAAATAGAACATATATGATGAGATAAAAGGTCATAATAAAAATGTCTGCAGTTCTTTCTGAGCTAAAGTTTTAAAATGCAAACTTCAAAATACCAATTAGTTATTGTATTTTAGGTAATAAAGATGACGAGGACCAAGAGAGCGGATTTATGATCGGGGAAATATGAGAATTTGAGAATATGAATCTGATGGTTTATAAACTAGATATTCAGATGGGTTTAAATTTATACACAAGTATATTTCTCATAAAGTAACGTTTAAACATATTGGAACGTTATATGTGACATTTCCAGAAACAGTTTGATTTTGATTTTAATTTCGATTTGTTTATTTTACCAGTTAATTGCTAACACACATTCTCCCGCGACTGGCAGAACTAACTAACTGCGACTGGTAGAGCAACCAGCCATAGTGTAATTAACTGTGTAATTAGCTGGTGAAAGTAGTTTTCAATTCTTACCTTTTTCTGCTTTAGAATATCTGTTACGTTAACTTTTGACTCCCGGTGTTGAATCCAAAATAGCATTAAATGGAAAGCTAGTGCACTATAGTGTGCAATCCCTTGTTCCACACACCAAGTAGTACCCTTGACCAGGGGTTAGAGAGGGGTTTGGGATTCAGCCTTGTGTTGGAAGGTGTTAACTGTAAACATAATGTGGATGGTTAGATGCAATATAATAACGACTGAGATTGGTTGATTGGTTTTCATTTGGCAGGCAGTCGCTCTCCCCTCTTTTCAGGACTGCAGAGTGATACATACGGTTTATGCTCTATTATCATCATCACTTACAGAATGCGTCTTGTTCAATACGATAACTCGCTGTTGCATAATAGTTATAATGTAAGTGATAACATGAAATAACTTACTATAGCATTAAATGAATTAAAAAAGTACAATGTGTTTTTACTTAATAAACTAGAAGGCAAACAAAATACTTGAAGAAGTGCTCTTATTGTCGGGAAAAATTCCTCTTTCTAATGACAATAGTACTTTGTGTCAGGAAATACCAAATCAATCCATTGTTGATTATTGTCTTACACTGGCATGCCTCCTAAATGTTTTTATTTACTTAAATTTTTAGCATTTAGAAACATGTGCTGTATTCTATACATTTAAAATATGCACCATGTAAAAGGACATTCACATAAACATGTAAAAAGATATTCAAGAAGATATTCACATAAACATGTAAAAATTAGAAAGAGTTTTTTTTTTTTTAGTAAAGACGATGTCCGTGCTCTATAAACGCTCTGTAAAATTCAGTCCTACTGATCTTGTTCCGTTCTTTATTGTGTGACAACTTTCCATTCCTTACACTGCAAATTTCAGACTCCACTGTCCAAATGAAACATCTACGAGAAGCATTCCCGAGCTCCACCCACAATCGACTATCTTGATCGAATTCGACTCCGGTGATCATCATTGAGTGACGTAAATGAACCGGCGCCGCCTCAGGGTTGAACACAGAGGTGAGAAATGGTTTGCCTTTTTTTTCCGGGAATACGGAAGGTTACAAAAGGTCACAGGAGGTCAAAACCTGAGTGAAGTCTCTCCAGGAAGACATGACATATCGGCAGACATGACAGAATCAGAATTAAACTCTGTGACGCAGATGTCAGTGCTGGTTCATCATCAGGCATGTGTGTTGCTCTCTTCCACTATTTAATCTTCATCCTTTTGTGTCAATTTCTGGCACCTCAGCTTTATATGTAGATACATAGCATGGTTATTGACCGATATTGTAACGTATAAATATGGAGCAACACATTGAGCAAACTGACTGAGCAGTTCTTTGAGAGTCATCGACTGCCCTACGCTGTGTTTATTGCCATCCTCTCTGAGTGGAAAATATTCAAATTGATGGTATGGAAATCTTTGGATGAGCTCCGATTTGAAATGTAAAGCAGGGTCTCCAGGAGATGAGCTGGCGCCCTGTTGCACCCTCTCCACAACTCAGGCAGATATCCGAATTCCGTGTGCAGGGAGAAATCCGCGGATCTGGAGCAGGTGTGGAAATCTAACCCGATCAAATGGGACCTCGGGTCCGGCGCCCAACTCTTCGCAACGTGAAGGTAAGTCAAAAATGGACCGAACCCGTTGCTGCGCGTCTGACTTTGCAAGGTTTGTTTTTACTGCTGGACAAACACAAGCGACAGGGTAGATCGTTTAGCCTCTGATCTGCTCCTTAAAATGTAAAACAATCTTTAGATGTTTGAAATGGCACTGAATTGATTTCGAATTTCGATGAATGGAACTTTTTTTTTTTTTTTTACGACTGTACCTGAGATTTTGTTGAGAGAAAGCTCTCGAGTGCTGGGTACTGAGAGAAAACAATGCAGCTGCCATTTAAATATATTCAAACCAACCTGATGAAATGCCACAGCAACCTCATTGGGGAGGTGAATGACAACAGGCAATGGTCCTTAGCATGGAACTTTTTGAACGACGGAAATAATGTCGCAATTAGGTTACATGGCGAATGAGACTTCTGGAGATTTGCCACAGAATCAAAGTCTCATTCAAAGTTACAGGAGCTTGACCATGACCTCTGCAACACGGTAGGAAGGAATTTGGAAAATTATCCTCCCGTAAGCAGGCGCATTTGAATCTAGAAGTAAAGAAAAAAAGAAATAATTAGGTTATTCTTATGGGTGCCGCATTGTATTGTTTTTATAGACTTACTATATACCCTGTGACAAACACAACCAAGTCAATTCACACTCACTAGCTAGCTCACCACATTACGTGACAGCTATCAGTCGGGGAGCGTGAAGGTTAAAACATGCTCTCTACTAGACATGTGAAGGTAGCTAGCTGGCTACTCGTGCTCTGATTGACCAGGCAGAAAGGATTTCCTTTTATGGAAAACGAAAGACACTCGATTTGCATGTTCCGAAACCTTGGTGTCGCACTGAATGTCCTAAACGTCGATCTTATTACAAACTGGGTTAGTGATCCCAAAAGAATCCAATATTTAAAATCTTTCATTTCAAGCAATCACGTTTCCAAATTTCATTGTTGAAACTTTGTTGGTTTTTTTTTCTTCTTCTTCTTCTTTAAATGAAGTTAGAATCAGTAGCCCAATCCCAACCCTATCCATCCATAATAACTGAGTCGTGCCAATCTGGAAGTCAACTGGACTTCTTTCAACTGGACTTGTGCCAATGTTTATGGATTTGCAAGCGTGCAGGCACGTTGGCTTGAAGGAAGACGTCTCAAAAGCTAGCTTTCATTTGCTCATGCGTATGCATCATTTACTGTATGTACTTAGCAGGTGTTTTACTTCTAACTTCTAACACTACTATTGAGTGCGTTGTTTGTGGAAGCAATCATCTGAATGGTGCACATTTATCGGCACTACATTAACAAATGCACACATTAAACCATTTTTGTAGCTCCAATTTAAGAAGTCAGAAGAGTAAATTAGCAATTGGAAGGTTATTTGTTATCAACTTTACTATACTGTATGAATACGTAACAATGAGATTGGATTTGTTATAACTGTTCTTTTTGGTTGTTTTACTTGAATGTTGTTGGGTTAAATTTCTAACAAGTAGCTAATCCAAGCAATATAGTTAAAAAAAAATGGAATAAAATTAAAATCATTTTTTATGAGATTTCAACAGATTAAAAAAAAACATGCTTATTGCCACTGATTTGATTGTTTGAGGAACATAATGTGATGTACCTGTGTGTACGCTAATTGTACATGATTCAGTCATTTACATTGATGTTGCGTGTTATAACCAATCCATCAGGATACGACACAATAAATGTGTTTGACAAATGAAAAATCAGCAACACATATTAAATAATGCCTGATGGATGTAAAAAGTCTTTGTGAATGTAGCTTTAAAGTTTCTCATGGAGCACAAATCAAGGAATCTGATCATTTTGATTCATACACATTCACCTTTCATATGAACTTCCATAACTTTTTTAGATTGTGAAAAGCTCTATACAAATAAATAAAATTTAAATGGATTGAATGTGTTGCATCCAAGGTGGTGTGGTAGCGTATGAGGGTCGAGGGTTCGACTCCTACATTCGGTTCGGTGTGCATGGAGTTTGCATATTGCTTGGTGGGTTTCCTCTGGGTCCTCTGGTTTCCACCCCAGAGTCCGAAAGTAATTGCCCATAGTGTGTCAATGTGCATGCTTGTGCCCTGATTGTGCATCTCATCCAGGGTGTATCCTGAGTCAATGGGGATAGGGTTCAGGCATCTTGTGACCCTGTATAGGATAAACAGTACAGCAAATGAGTGAGTGTTGCATCCACGGTGATGAATGCAAGCTTTTTGTTAAATCATTGTAATTAATGTATTAATCATTAAATTAACCAGACTGCTAAAGTAAAATAAATTTAAAAAAAAAAATTGCAACAATGATGTACAAGATCAAAGTTCAGGAGTAGCAGCATAAAAGAATGCTACAAAAGAAAAAAATACAACATTCTACCATGGTAAAGCATTGCAGCACAACAACTTCTACATGGAGAAACATGACAGTGTGACAAAATAACCATCTTCATAGCTTTATGCACTTTCTCTCTTCTCTCTGCAAACTAAACCTTATCCTGCTACATGGCAGCTTCGCAGCACCGGGGAATAATTTTTCAACAGGCATATGGTTTCAAACGCACGGGTCTTGATGCGGATGAGTCAGGCAGATTCACTTCTGCTAAGTTTCCTCGTCATGATGAAACCATGGCTACAGTTTTTATGCTAACACCGAGGACGGTCTGAAGTTCGGCAGAGAGAAATAAGGAACGGCTGTTTTCAGCATATAGTGCCGAGTGTTGTTCACCTTCATCCTATAATTTTTTTTTTTTCTTTCCCCGAGCCTCTCGACATTCACCGTGAGTGAGTCACAAAGAAGCGGCCTCGATTAGGTAACTCCAGGAGTCAGGAATCAAAGGCACATGTCCATCACCACACACTGACATTTGTAGAAGGGATGACGTTAAACAACATCTGCAAGGTCTCAATTAGTATGAGGAAAGCAAGAGAAAGAGAAAGATGAAAACCTTTTCTTTTTTAATTGATTTATTTTTCTTTCGATCCTTTTCTCTTTAATTCTAGCAATTAAATTCGAAAAACAATATCAAGTCTATCTCTGCAAATTAGTCAAACACCTACCTTAATTTGCAGTGAGAGGCAAATGAACCTGGTGATGAGTCATAGCATTGCGTTAAGAATAGAAATCATGCACCGCTTCTAAAGTCAGAACTCATTTTCCATAATGCGGGGGAAAAAAAAGAACCCCTCCTTAAAATCTAGCATTTCTTTGAAGCGTCACGTTGAAATGCTGACTTTTTCACACGGAGAAGCCGAGGAACAAACCCACAGAGATGATTATATACGTACTGGATCATGCATTTAATCGTACTAATTGTATAATTATTAAATTCATCCATCTGTTTAATAACAGATTCTGTATTTGTATTGTTTATTGCACAGTTTTTGAGTTTAAGTTAAATGTCAAAAAATATATATTTTAAAATGTCTTTGCAATGCAATACATGGATTAAAATAAAATCTTCTTTCTGAAAATCAAAAAAAAAAAAAAACTAGTTAAACCATATCAATTTGTGTAGATCATTAGAATATTTTTGTCTTAGAATTAGAATTAGAATTAGAATTAGATCATTAGAATATATCTTGTCTGAAATGCTGTTTAAAGAATGAATAAGGAGTTTCGAGAGAGAGAGAGATCTAATCATAACCCTAATTCCATCTTTTATTTAAACCATTAGTTGTGATAATCGTTAAGAGTTGCAAGCGATATAAGTGAATAAATCGAAATTTATAAATAGACATTTGGAATAAATGGACGTCTTGCTTTTAAGCAAGTACGGTTTGTAGGAAGAAGCGCAAAGGCTGCAAAAAAAATTTACCACGTTTTTCATATTAGTTTATTTTTGTGGGTTGTTATGAATTTGTAAGTGAGACCACGTTGAGCAAAATCCAAATAGGTTTTACAACAGATAATATTTTATCATTAAAAAAAAACACGAAACATCTTCCTTGCAGTTAAGTACTGAATAAAACACTGATGAGGCCGATGTTTCTTATTGTATTGTTAGCATCCTAATCTAGATCTCTTCGAGACCCTGTTAAGAGCGCGTCTGTTTTATCAGACTGCATCAACTTCACTTTGTTTAAATGAAGAATAAAAGAAATGCAATGTGTGTGTGTGTGTGTGTGTGTGTGCGCGTGTTTGTGTGTCTGTGTGCTCGAGACAGGACTGAAACTGGACCCTATAGCAGTAAGCCTGAGAGTTGCTGAAAGGATTTTTGATGCAGTAATATTATCTCTCTGTCCCAGCTCAGGCCACACAAAGGTGCGCAGCCAAGCGCCAGAGCAAGGCATGTCATCTAAATGGCGAAGCCTTCTTTTGCAGTGTATTACATCCAGCTGCTTTGTGCTGTTTGAATTTGGCTGGGAGACGGCACAAAGGAGGCAGTTTGTTCGCCCCCCCGACAAGCTTGCTTTTATTTGCGTCGGCGCTTTGATGTATATAGAGAGAGAAAAGCATTTAGGTCCGGGATATCCCTCGCCGAGCGCCAGGGAAGAAATCCCACTCCTGGACTATGATCCTTAACAATCCCCAGCCTTTCAGCACTCAAAGCTTTTATTCACTTTAAGAACCTCACTTTCCACCATTGTGTCTACTATCTGTTATTTGAAGATAAAGAAGAATGCTAGGTGTGCTCTCCTTTGTGACTGAGCACAAATGTACGGCTAAGGTCTGTACCGAAAATTCCAGATTTTTATCCTCCTTGACCGTTAAATGGCTTGTATAAAGTCGTTTTTGAAAATCTTTACATTTCAAGATGACAAATATATTCATCCTAAGCTTTGATCTCTTCTCACGATTGCTTCTCTTCTTTCGTCAAAACGACCTCGATCGCTAGCGATATCGCTTTGCTACGTTTGCTCGAATTTTTGTTCACCTCTCTCATTTTTAGCGCGCAGCAGTCAAAGCTGTAATCATTGTGTGGACTGCTGAAGATTAGGTGTACACAAAGATGCAAATCAACTGGTCCTCGGTGCTCTAGGTGTGCAATGTCCAAAGCTTGACCAGAGAAAAGTATGCAAATGGAGCTAGTAAAATATACACACAGACACACACACACACACACACTTGCACTACTCACCACTTCCAGGCAATGACAACGATAAATATGCAATGGACATTAAATTAACAAACAAAAAAAAAGACAGTTAGTGCTGGATTTCAAGGCCGGAACGTCCACAGCAGGAACCTTTTCAGGAACCCAGGATATATATATATATATATATATTTTTTTTTTTTTTTTTTTTTTTTCTACTAAAGAAAGCAGAGCTGATTGTTTTGAACAGTTCTGTCTCTCTTTAAAAGCTGTTTAGATCATTTTTGAAGGTTGATGTGTATTAGATGGGGTGTGGCTTGATGTTTATATGATAATAGGGTTGATTCGTAGAGGCCATTTTTCAAACCCAAAATAATTTTACAATAGTGAATGGAAAATAAATAAATAAATAAATAAATAAATAAATAGGAGAGTTCATAATGCCATGGCATACATGGACACACCGGCACCAATAAGCCTCAGAACATAGCTCAGAAAAGACCAGATCAGAACAATAGGGATCTCTGTAAATGGGGTGCACGGTGAACACTCTTCACAATGGAACATGAGAAGTGATCAGTAGCTGCACTAAATTCAATAAATTTAACAAAACATCACTTTGACCAAAAATGGTGCTTGGCCCCCTGGTACACCTGATACATGACCTCAGTTTTAAACTTATTCTGTTTTTTTCCCCCGATATAGTTCATAGACCCGTAGCACACAAACACGCACACAAATAGGGAAAGAAATCAGCACAAATATGTCCAGCTTGCTTTAAAAAAAAAAAAAAAAAAAACATAAATACTGATTATTATTATAATTTTCTTTGTGTGCTTGTTTGTTGTTTTGCATTCCCATTTTTGGCTGTTTGGTAAGCTTTTTTTTTTTTTTTTAACAGAATGTCCTGGACGTGGTCTTCTGTGCTTCATGCATGTGCATGAATTCTAACACTTTTTTTTCTTTTACATAACTGGATAGGAAATTTAAACTAGAAGCTAACTCAGACACCATCACCAGGTCATATAATGTTTAGCTGACAACAAAATGACACTTTGTTCCTGGTCCTGAAAGCTACATTAGTTAACACGATGTTTGATGTCAGGGTCCAAGCACCACAGCATTCGTTAGGACTTTTTTAAACATAGCCAATGACTATAATTTATCAACCTAATACTCGTCCCTGGACTATTATTCAAAACAACTGATTTAAAAAACAAACAAACAAAAAAACTGATACCAGATCACACATCTAGATTGTTGTTGTCAAGCCCTGATACACGTACAGAGGTGACAATTACATCATTTCTAAAACTGGAAAATTCTATAGTTTGGAAATGCCTTATTTACTGTATGAGCAACTTTGGTGCTTAGACCCCTGATAACTTAGATTGTTGTTTACTATATTCAGATTTGCTGCGTGTTTTTTGCAGGTGCTGAAATGAATGTGGTCGTCCTACCTCTTTCATCATTTCTGTAAGTTTACATAAAGGTCACAGTAAGTGCAGTGCAGTGGAAATGCAAAACAGTGACATGTTCTGGAAATGTGCGCTTCTTGTTTTGGGATATTTCCTGAACCGCTTTAGTGGAACTCCGAGTAGGACACGTTTGTAGAAATGGCGTCACCAAGAGAACGCACGTCATGACGTCTGCGCGTCATGTCGTTATTTAAAATAACAGTTGAATTGCACAATATTGGAAAGACGTTAAATTTCCTATTAAGCACTAAGCTTGAACGGTTGAACCTACAACAAGAGACGCCCCCCAGCCTCCCCCTCACAACTTAAGGCAAATTAAAAAGCATGATTTCTGGCATGACCCTCGCCACTACGCTGAAGTGTTTCACTCATGTTGCCAAGTGGCACAGCAGCCGGTTAGCAGCCAGCTCATGTCACGGTGATGTGTAAGACATATTGTGTCGTTGTGCTTCTAGCCAGAATATGTTTCTCATTGTTAACGGAGTGACAGGATCATTATGCTGCGTTAACAACTACCTGCTATAAAATTACACTTGAGAATGGTCACTTTCATCTTTTCTTTAAGGCATTAAAAAAACAAAAACATATCAAGTTGGCACTGATTAAAGGCAACATTCAGGCAAGGTGAGAAGGTGATGCGTGGAAACCTTTGATATAAATGATATCAATGTAGCACTAGCCATAACAAAGGATTCAGTCTTGCCGTGGTTTATTTTCCTTCCACCGTACAGTATGACAGCTGCGGGTGAGACATGCGCCGTGTTGTTCTTTAAAGTTAAATTCCCTGTCATTTCCACAAACACTGGCCTCATTAGTGGTGCAATTGTTGCGTGACTCATACCGATATATGGATCCACCACTTGTTTTGCTCGATATTTGATTACTAATAAGGAAGCAGAGTCATGAAAGGGAATGAAGCGGTGAGTTTGATTTAAAGTCAGTCTAACAGCTGGGTTTAAAGCATGCTAAGGCTCAGTTTATCGATATCCACTAGTTGTCCATGTAACAAAATGTACGTTCCAAATGGGAAATACTTTTCCTAAGGGACCTATAGACCTGAGGCAAGCAATAAAGAAAGATGTGTTGTTTTGTCCTCTCCATTTTCTCCTTCATCACACAACAGCTACCAGAGAAAAAGCTAGCTAAGCACAAATATCAACTATATAATAATAATAATAATAATAATAATAATAATAATAATAATAATAGTATCATAAATTGAGCTAAAACAGAGATATCACTGGTCATGACATATCTCCTGGCAAGTAGATCTTACTCAAATGCACAAATTTAACTAAAATGAACTAAACCCAAGTAGTTACAACTTGAGGGCTTGAACCTACAACCTTCTGATCAGTAGCCCTGAACTGGTGTGCATTAATTCAACAGCATTTCTGTACCAACATAAATTCTTTTAAATATTTATAGTAAAGTTTGTCCTTTGTAACAATCAATAAGGTTTCTAAGTCAAGATGTGAGAGAACTTTTAGTATGCATTTTAGTTTAGGTAACTTAACAAGATTTGAAGTTTTTTACAAAATAGAGAAAAAAAAGAAACTGATGGGGGAACGACTGTTTATAGCTGCTATAATAGAGGTGATAACAGAATCTTACTTGTCTCGTGGATGTTTAATATCTTCAAATGTATGTATAAATCATTAATTCAAGTCAAATGACATTTTTTTAATTTTTGTACTCTAAAAAAGTAATCATTTTAATAATAAAAATATCTTTAAATATTATAAAAATTCATGTTTCACGTTCTCATATAGTAACTAATTTCATCGTCTATACCGCTTCATCCTGTATCCAGGGTCGCGGGGGGCCTGGAGCCTATCCCAGGAGACTTAGGCCATGAAGGAGGGTACACCCTGGACAGCGTACCATTCCATCACAGGGCACACGCACGCATACACACACACTCATTTACACACTACGGGCAATTTGAAACCACAATTAGCCTAATCTGCATGTCTTTGGACTGTGGGAGGAAACCGGAGTACCACCAAGCATGCAAACTCCATGCACACAGAGGCGGGAATCGAACCTGGCCAGGAATCGAACCCAGACCCTGGCGGTGCAAGGCGACAGTGCTAACCACTACACCACCGTGCTACCATTAATGTTAAAGCATATTGTTTAAGAGCTATTCAGTAATTACTAAATTATTCATTCATGCAAGTGAAACTAATGGAAAAAAGTATGAGAAATCTGTAAGTGATCAAATTCAGTTTGTCATTTGTCATATGCCGATGCATTCTGAACTCCAAAGGGCAAAATATGTTTTAAATGTATGTTTTATGTACACATTTAAAGCATTTAGGTTTTTAGACATAACACTACATTTATTTAATCTCATGATCATATCATAACCTTGCATGTCTTTAAGGGCGTACATGCTTGTGTAGCTCAAAACGTGTGTATCTGTCATTTCTGGGAACATATCGTGAGCACAACACAAGAAATTACCTGTCTATCTCTTTATTGTGTTCATACCTTGCTAATGCTTGATGCTCTAATCCCAAAAATACCCCTTGAGAGGGCTGAGCGAGAATGAGTAAGAGATTAAAAGATGAATGGAGGATGGAGTGAAGCTCATTCAGCTGTACAGTATGTCCCTGAATCTCTCCCTCCCACCACCATTACTGCCAGAGGTTATTTTTACTGCCAGGTACGAGTAAGTCATGATGCGCAAGCCTCATTACTGATATTTATGGAACACAAATTGAAACGGAAAAATGATACAGCGTCCCCCCGAGGACCCATCCGCTCTTAATAGTTGTCGGTAAAGGCAGTGGGAGGAGGGGGTTCAAAACTGCTGACGGGCGGAATTCTTTCAGCCGCCACGCACTTCACATCTCGTAATGATTCTGGAGACCAGACGAAGCCCAGATGTAATTAACTGCCACAAACAAGCACGCTCAGGTGACCGGTGTAATGACAACAACATAACAAAACTGGGTCTACAGAAGAAATTTAGAATGAAAAAAAAAAAAATCTATAATCCATGTGTAAAAAAACTGCAGGCGTATACCAAAGCGGTGTGGTGTTATTCTGTAGTATAGTTAGGTCTAGAACTAAACCAACAACAAAGAAATGTTTTTAAAAAATGCCACTTTTTCTCTGGAATGTTTCAATTTTAAGATCTGAGTAAGTTATTTAGAATAAACCTTTTTCAAACATGAATCAATTGAATTGTTGATTTTGTTTCATGGCTGTTCAAAACATTATTCATGCGGCGAGTTAAATGGTAATCGTTTTTTTCTACATCAGATTGATAGGAAATGCAAAAGTTCTAGTCACGATGTTTTGGAAATCCTGTTTGACCTTTGAGCTTTTTCTTTTTTTTTTTTTTTACATTCTGAAAAGCAGTTTGGCAGCAGAAAGCAATGCAATGTTTTTTTTTTCTTCCTCTTCTCTTCTTTTTTTCTTCTTTCTGAAAATATTTCCAAATCTTCATTATTCATGCAAGACTTGTCCTTGATCTCCAGGCCATTTTTTAGTTGTGTAGTTAATTGATGTGCATCGCTTTACTGTCCAGTTAAAAGACAAATCAGTTTGTGTGTAAAGTAGCTCTCAAGATATTTTTGGATGATGTTTTGAGAAATACTGATAAAAACCGTTGTTGCGGTAACCTTCTGTGAATGCGGCGAACATGTTCCCATCAATTTTTCTCTTTATTTATTTATTTATTTATTTTTTATTAATTGAAGTATGTTAAAAAATCTTGCATAAAAAAAGACACCTAATCAACTGATTAGCTAAGAGAAAGAAAATTAACACTATAAATTAATAAAAATATCTAAGTACTATACAAAAGATAGCAACAAAAAGTGCACAAGCCAATGTGCAAACAAGAGCAACAACATGACATCACGAAACAATGCAATACTTCTTAATACGTGAGATGATAGATGAAAAAGAGTTAATATTTCTTGTTACAGTAGCAGCAAGATAGATAAAAATTCTTGTGCAAATAACAGCCAATAAATCATCATCACCACCCACTCATCGTCTATACCGCTTTATCCTGTATACAGGGTTGTGGAGTCTATCCCAGTAGACTTAGAGCACAAGGTGGGGTGCACCCTGGACAGGGCGCACGCATACACACTCAGACACACACTACGGGCAATTTGGGAACTCCAGTTAGCCTAATCTGCATGTCTTTGGACTGTGGGAGGAAACCAGAGTACCTGGAGAAAACCCATCAAGCACGTGGAGAACATGTAAACTCCATGTACGCAGAGGTGGGAATCGAACCTGGACCCTGGAGGTGCAAGGCGACAGTGCTTAAGCCATATTTCGGGTTATGTCTTTTATAAATATCCACACATATCAATATGAACAGCGCATAAGCGAGTTTCTGTCAAGTTTCTTTACTTATAAATTATACGACTATAAACAACTGCGGTCTTTAAATTCTTTAAATGTCCGACAACTTTAAAGGAGCTGCTCATTTTCATTTCTCTCCATTCATATTTCTATCGCTTTTCAAAACTAGAGTTGTTTTAACCAGTGAGCATCACATAACATCTTATTCAGAGGTCTGTTGCATTGTCACTAATACAACACAGAGTGTCACCTGAAAGCTTTGCAGCCCAGACCAGGCTTATGACTCACTGTGGCAGAGATGAGGACAGACGCAGAGAGACAAGGACACAGGCAGAGTGGAGGAAAGGTACCTCAGAGACCAGACCTTTCCATGGCTTTCTGGCATAAAGCAGACAGAGACAGACAGTCTGTAATGTCAATCATTCTATTATTTAGTGCTTGTTAAAAAAAAAAAATAAAATCACAGGAGATCAATTGAACACAGGGTTTGTTAAAAAAAAAAAAATCAAACCGTTTCATGTTGATCTGTTTACAGTAATATCGTAGATTTAAAAACAAAGTTTCTCGTCCTGGTATTGATTATCACTGTGTAATTACATTATTATTACATGATAATATCAAAATAAAATGTGAGGTTAATTTACATTGTTTTATTGTAATTAGACATAAACATTCATACTGTATCATTATAAACTCATTTTACACAATGACCATGACTTCAGTTATGTCAAGTGAAAGTAGGAGGGATAGAAATATATTATTCATAATAAACAGATAGATAACATGTTCTAAGGAGATGCCTAGAAATACAGATACCAATTGGACTAGAAAATTTTGAAAGTGTCTCAGAAAGGTTCTGGGAGTCTTTTGCTGAGATTAAGGACATGTATCAGGACTACTTTTACCTGCAAAGAGATAAAAAGTCCATATTCGTTTATTTATTCTTAGTACATGCCTGGTCTAGGTTGGAGTGGTTTATATTATAAGCTGATTTGGTTTGCTTACATTTTGGAAAATTATATTTTAAAAAATTTGGTTAGCGCTGTCGCCTTGCACCTCCAGTGTCCGGGTTCGATTCCCATCTCTGTGTGCATGGAGTTTTAATTGCTCTCTCCGTGCTTGGTGGGTTTCCTCCGGGTTCGCCGGTTTCCTCCCACAGTCCAAAGACCTGCAGATTAGGCTAATTGGCATTCTCAAATTGCCCGTAGTGTGTGAATGAGTGTGTACTGTAAGTGTGTGTGTGTCCTGAGATAGATTGGCACCAGAATGTACCCCGTCTCCTGGGATAGGCTCCAGGCTCTCTGTGACCCTGAATACAGGATAAAGTGGTATAGACGATGAGTGAGTGAGCGAGGAAAATTGTTGCAAGTAGATAGAAACAAAACTAATATCTATACATCCCTACTTGAGATAGATTATGAACTTGAGTGATAAGGCCGAGCTGGGGCAGGAGACCTGTCAGAGCCGGAATTCATCCATTCTGACATTTCTCTCCCTCTGAGGTATCTTCCCCAGTGTTTTCCCAGGTTTATGTTATATTTGTAATTCCGACAGTGACACCGTCATTAATTGTCAATCATAAAAGAGTAATAACAGCTCTAATAAAGTTATCTTTCTCAGGTGTGAAATGGTCAGGGTGATTACTGCGCCCTTGGTGTAATATCTATGTAATTACAGTGCAATTTCCATGTAGTAACATGTTAACACATCAAAAGCATCTGTTTAATGTGGTGAATAATACCGTTCTGTGTAAGAGTGACACACTCGGTCAGAAAGACAAATACTTACTTACTGAGAAAAAGAAAACAAGTAAATGTCATCAGTTACACAAATGAAATTATCTACGGTATAATCAAAATGCGCTACAAGATATTGTATTCACAACCAAAACTAACACAATGGACATAATGTGAGTTTACATAAGCGGCATCTCTGTAATCACTCACTCTCACTCATCGTCTATACCGCTTTATCCTGTTTACAGAGTCACGGGGGGGCCTGGAGCCTACGTCAGGAAACTTATACCCCCATCTCACCTACGTGGTTTCGCGCGGTGACCGTGAAGTACGGTTCATCATGACTCACCGCGAGTTTTAGCGCTGTGATTACGTGTCTATCTTTCCGCGCGAAAAATTAAACGTTTAATTTTTTCGCGGAAGCTCGCGGACCTTGCAGAACTTTGCCAAACCGCATAGGTGAGATAGGGGTATTAGGGCATGAGGTGGGGTACACACTGGACAGGGTGCCAATCCATAGCACCAGAGGTGGAAAGAGTAATAAAAATTTGTACTTAAGTAAAAGTACTGTTACTTCAGTGAACTTTTACTGAAGTACAAGTAAAGTTACCCTTATAAAAATCTACTCAAGTA
>JAOVVA010000037.1:5623371-5634132 GCA_028565275.1 Leiocassis micropogon | reverse complement strand
ATACTTAAGTAAAAGTAAAATTACAGATTTTAAAAACTACTTTAAAAAGTAGAAGTACACTAAAAATCTACTCAATTGCAGTAATGCGAGTAAATGTAATTCATTACTTTCCATCTCTGCATAGCACACATACACACACACACACAACTGGGAACACCAATTAGCATAATCTGCATGTCTTTGGACTGTCAGAGGAAACCAGGGTACCTGGAGGAAACCCACCAAGCACGGGGAGAACATGCACACAGACCCAAGGTGGGAATCGATCCCAAACCCTGAAGGTGCAAGGCGACAGTGCTAACCACTAAGCCACCATGATAGTTTATGGGTAACTACAGGCAGGAAGGAAATCCAAACGTTGTAAATCTATTTAATAAGTATTTAAATAACACTATTCAAAAGTTAAAACAATAAATATACTGTATATCTTAGGAATGTTAGAATATATTGAATATTTACAACTTTTTGCTTTTCACTGCTAAACAGAGATTCATTATTGATAACTTCTAACTTTTTAAAGGTGCCTTAATACAATCAGTTGTAAGATCATATTTGGCAATAAAGACCGAACCAGGTAGAAATGATCAGAAAAGTTCATCTTACTCAAAATACATCATTTAATTTTCTAATTTCTTATCTCAGCAAGCAACCTGATCTCATGTGGATGTTAAACAAAGCGCGTGGTTGGACTTATTATTATTCATTACAGATCCAGTTCATACATTAATATCACTCATTTTTACTTACTTTCCTACAACTCTTTCCACAGATCTGTTGATTTATTGTCTATAACAGCAGCTCTGAAAGTAGTGCTGGCTATAATTCAAATCATACAGTATGTTTATATTAATGCGCTCATTCTAATACTTATCATTGCTATAGTAACAGCTTCAGAGAAACATGTATATAAAATCTATGGCTAATAATATACAGAGATAAAAAGTGTTATTTAGAAGGAACAGAACTGTGTTTTATAGAAATATAAAGAGGTTCTCTGTAAGGACATAGTTTCGTTAATATTTGGAAAAGGAGTCTTTATTGTTTCTTAAGTTAAGCCTATTTCTATTATTTGTCACATATACATTGCTGCACAGTGAAATTGTTTTCTTTGCATATCCCAGTGTAAAGAGCGCAGGGTCAGCCATGATATGGCACCCTGGAGCAGATAGGGTTAAGGGCCTTGCTCAAGGGCCCAACAATAACAACCTGGTGGAACTGGAGCTCAAACTGTTGACCTGATCACTAACTCAATTCCTTAGCCATCTGAGCTACCACTGCCCTGTAATAGTGCTATATTATCACGTTATGACATGACAATATGTCTGCTTCACAACTCTAAATATAACTGTAAATGTTTAACCCTTATCATGTCATGTGCTATTATTGTGTTGTTAGAAGATATTCAATGTTCTGTCATGTTTTGTTCCTTATTTATTACATGATTATTATCAGATTTTTTTCCCATACAGAGTGAATTAATGTAAGACCATAGGTAAAGTGAAAAAAAGATTTCCACTCGATGCCACTTTAATGTGTTATATAATACAAAATAGATTTTGTACTGAACTCACATTTTATTTATTTGCATGATGAAATGAAAATTTGTAACTTGTGATTTGTGAGCCATCAACGCAGCCATTTCATCTTTCAGCATCTTTCAAATATCTTTGTCAGCAACGTCAGAAAGATTGACATGAAGCAGGACGACAAAAATAATGACCTTTTTTTTTTTTTCAGGAGTCATACATAATAAACAGGGCTTTTACTTTTTCATTACTTCTCTAAAAATGCATGTGCTGTTCTCTGAGCTCAGGTCGTTTACAAGCACTTTGAAAAATAATATTGTACTATTTTTCAGGCTAAAACACTATCATACTCATTATTGCTCTAGAGTGAACACTCATTTTGTTCATGCTTGTGCATAGGCAGCGTTCTGTTGGTGGGAAAACGGCTTTAAACCGTGATATTTAATTAGTGGAATCTGAACTCTCGATTCAAACTGCATTTGTGTAACACTTTTACCAACAGTCATTGTATCAAAGCAGTTTTACAGACATCTGGTTCATGAATTGGATCCATAATGAGGATGCCAGAAATGACAGTGATGAGAAAAAACAAAAAAAGAAAGAAAAAAACTCCCTGAGATGACATAAGAGGAAATCTGGAGAGTAACTGCCTCAAAAGGAATTCATTCTCTTGGAGGAGACACTAGATGATGAGATTATAAATCATTACAGTGTACAGGTGTAGAAGAGCACAGACAAACAGCACTGAGTTATAAGGATGTTCAGTATGAGCAGATTGGGAATATGAGTCATGGGATGAGGGCGCAGAAGTCTTTATGATTACAGCAGTAGTTAGGTGCAAAGCAACAGTATTCAGGTGAAAATAGCCACTGTTTTGTGGATGCATATCTACAGGGTATATACATGGGACTACGGCAACAAAACCTCACCCAGAAACTAATGATGTCCTCAAGCTATTCTATAGAGGCCAGCAATACATCTATTAGAGTATTTGCAAAACTTAAGTGCTGGTCTTGAGATATTTGGTTCATCCATCCATCTGTTACCTATACTACTACCCTACTGTGTAGAGTTTTGGGGTGGTGGGGGGTTGGGAGCTGGAGCCTTTGAAAGGAAACTTTTGGCGCAACGTGGGGTCCATCCTAGATGGGGTACTAACCTACAGCATGGCACAAGCACACCCACACTCAAACCCTCAATCATGTATGATTGATTTGAAAATTTGGAGACCACAATTTGGAAACCCCAATCAACCTACAAAGCATATCTGTGAACTGAGGACAGGAAAACACCACACACACAAACCAGGGGCAGGATATGAGCCCCAACCCTGGATGTGTTAAAAATATAGATAATAATATATATCCCTTTAAGGAAGTTATTTGGCAATAAAATCAGATTTCTATTCGTTTCCTCTGTATTATATGTAGTTATTTAAACAAGACAAGCTTAGACTTGATGTATTCATCCAAAAAATTTTGTGCCTCAACATTGACAGTATAATATTATAAGTAACCTATTTATTGTTTTAGCAAGATAGAAGAGGTGTTCTTTTTAAATCAACACTGAACCATTTTCTTATCATTCTACATGTTTCTGAACAAATTAATAAACATGAATATCACTATTCTTTCACCCAACTGGCACAACAAAAAAATGTTCCAAATATTGTTACTTTAAATCCAAATGATAGCAGAGCCACCTGTGGCCGGGAGCCAAAGAAGAAAAATTTGATCATGCCCTCAGGGTGGGACGGATGGCATACTCTCTCTGTCCTGTCAGTCACACAAACACTGGCTAATCGCTGGCATCTATGAATTCATGTATCCAGAAAAGTGTGTTACGATGCCCTGTGATGCAACATGAACAGCAGTTCAAGAAAAGAAACACTTGATTGGATTAACATGTACTTGTTAGGATTCATTATCTTGATATTGGTAGATATTGTGTAATGGCTGTAAGGTAGTATAAGGATAAGTTGAAGAAGAATCATTCTATGCATTATGCTTGAGTCCATGTAATGTGAAAATGTGTGCTTTCATATGTCATGCCTTACTCTTAAATATTCACCCCATTGTTTAATGCTTAACAAAGTTCCTTTAATTCTTCTAAAAGACTATAAATGTTGAGATCTTTCCAAAGTTCTTTTCAAAATACTGCTCAGAAACAGTTCTGATGAAGCATAAATTAAACATAAGCATTTGACATTTGTTTGGACTGAAGATTTGAGGTTGACTAGAATCTAAGAAGGCTTCCCAGTAGATTCTCAAGGGTGGCCTTGGGGATCTGTGTTCATTCAGCCACAAGAGTAATAGTGAGGTCAGGTACTGATTTTGAGTGAGGAGGCCTGATGTGAAGTCAGCATTCCAATTTATTCCCAAAGGGGTTAAGGTCAAGGCTCAAGTTTTTCCACTCCAGCCCAAGCACATCATGTCTTCGTGGAGCTAACTTTGTGCATTGTAGCATTGTCAAGCTTAATTCAAATGAAGGTGTCCACATATTTTGGATTCTGTATGTGGAAAGAATAAGGCAACACGTAGTGTTGCAAAATGAGAACATTAGGGTCCAAGGTTTGATCCCAAGCTCCAGTTATTGTCTACCGAGTTCCAAGTTGGTTGTCTACAAGTGCTCTAATTTCTAAAACTGTTGTATTCAGTGCTGTTTGATAGCCCATCTAAGCCGTATTTCCTCCAAATTCCAGGATAAGCTCCAGATCCATTGCAAACCTGACCAGGATAGCTAAAGATGAATGAATTAATTCATGCGTTTTTAAATTTCACATTAAATGCTGTGAAAAACTATGAAATAAGGCACAACGAAATGAAAGCAGAGCAGTAAACAAAGTCTGACTCATGTAAGACTGTTACTATGGAGCTTTGGCCTGAAACTGGGTGCTGTGTTGCATTAATGAAGTAAAGGTAGTTTTCTTTATAGCGCTGTACATAGCAGTACAATTAAATCTGTTTTGTAGCTGGGATGCCTTCAAAGGTCCCTGATCTTTGTGTGCTTGCATGTGACATCCATGAATGATACAAAAATAAAATCACGCAATAACAGTCTAATTCAGATCATTAGCATTCTGGCAAGCAGAATGAGGGCAGATCAGGGGCAGGACCGGGTAGCAGAGGACAGAAGAGGGTAGTATCCCAGCAGACTGGCATTCAGAAGGCACTATCTGTACATGAGAGGTGTGGGGGAGGGCAGGGGTGGCATGCAGAGCCACGAGTGAGTCAGCCACGGAGCCTGTGAAAACTGTGGGAGAGAAGGCAGAACGGAGAGCTAGAGAAGACCAGAGTGATGCTGTGAATGCTGCTATGAAAAAAGAAAAGAAAAAAAACAGAGGAAAAAGAGTACAACTTGGTGTGAAGGAGGTTTTCAACTTCGCGTTATATGAGTCTACTGACCAACCACGGCCGCCTACGTTTTAAGAGATATGATTAATGTTGCCGTAGCATGATATGATATGATATTTAGCTGCGTTCATCAGTGCAGCCTACTGAACTTGACCAACATGACGCCCTCCCCCCACCATCCATCTGCATCATCTTAACAAAAAAATAGACGTCACGTGTCGTCTCTCCATTACATCCACCCCCACATGGACACAGTGATCAAAGTTGATCTGGGGCACTTCTTTGCCACTGACCCCTTGCTTGGTTCTTAAGTGTCTCAGGTTGCAATACATAATAGTGTTTGTGTAGCGTGAGTAGAAGAGCAGTGGACCGATAAAGTGGTGTCGTGTCTTATAATCAAATAGTAAGTTACATGGCTTTGTTGGGGGTTCAAGTTGTCTGAAGTTGATGTAAAGTGCATGTTCACTCCTGACAGCTTGGTGATAATAAGCCTGAGAGACAAGATGCATATAAAGCTCTTCTGTCTGAATATTGACACAATTTGACACAAACATGCTTAAACATGATATATTCTGTATAAGTACATCCCTCAGGTTATAAAAAAGAAAAAAACTTATTTGACCATAGAAGTCCAAAAATGTTTTGAAAGGTTCATCTTTTTTTAAGGTATGCATATCTCAGTTATTTTTTCTTTTTTTTTTTTCCTCTTGACGCATGTGTGTGTGTGTGTGTGTGTGTGTGTGTGTGTGTGTGTGTCTGTGCGTGCGTGCGTGCGTGGAGTGTTACCTGAAGCTCACACACTCCTCCTGTGACTGTGTGAGATTTCTGACATACTGTTTCAAATCTTTTCCAACTTCTGCTGGAGTTCATCCTCGGGTAAATACCACCTATTACTCATGATACTTTCCAGCACATTTGTAGGACACATGCAAGCATACCGCCTCGTCACTGCATAACAATTAGCTGCGTGAACGCACACCGTGCGACTGATGGAATTTTCCTGATAACACACACAACGTTTACGCTCGGACCTCGCGGCTGCAAAATGAATCGTTACTCGTGTTGACGAGCAAAAAAAAAAAAAAAAAAGAAAAGAAAAGAAAGAAAGAAGGGGGGCGCAAGGGAAAGAGACAGCGTTCTGCACAAGTTACGACCATACCTGACTATCGCCGCGGACTTCACCTCCGTTCTCACACTAGTAGGCTACTTTGAGCAAGGAGGCGTACAGACAGAGGTGCACAGATGTAAGTATGGCACATCAAAGGCAGGGTTTTTTTTTTTTTTGGCGCACGGCTTTCAAGTAGCGTCGCTTCAGGCTTTACGCAGCAACAAGTCGCCCTAAAACTTTAGTCTGACTTGATGCAAGATTTGATGTATTGCATGATGGATGTTTTTTTTTTTTTGTTTGTTTGTTTTTGCTCTTACCTGACTCAGGTCTATCTCATCCAGAGCGCGTCGTGAAGTGCGCGTCAAGTTGACATTATGACGCGCGCTATATAGGGCGTGCAATGAAGCGGCGGGTCACATCAAACGGACCACTTGCACGCGGAAACTTTACTTTTTCGGTCAGCGTTTTAATTGCTCTATCAACTGCACACACACTGAGAGAGAGAGAGAGAGAGAGAGAGAGAGATTGTCTTAGCCAGTCAGTTTCGCTTGCGCGCCAAAACTTCAACGTCTGTGCTTGATTTCCATCACGTTAGCGCGCACAATCTGAGCGAGTTCACCACGCAGACATAGCCTATATTATAAATCAGCTTTTTTTTTTTTAAAGGGAGAAGTTATTCAATCCCGTCTCGTTCTTCTATTTATTTATTATTTATTTCTTTATTTTTATTTTATTTACTTGTTGACAGAAAGCCGTTGAGGTGTCAGGGAGTTTAAACCACACGGATATTACAAAAGGGGGTTATTAGATTCATAAGTCACCCAAGTGGTGGGCGATTTACTGAGCACGGAAGAAGTTCTCGTATGATGACTTCAAACAAGACACATTACCTACCAGCATCTGTTGGAGCGTGTGGATATTAAAACACTGCTATCTCCAGCACGGCATTGGGGAGAAAATGGTAAGTAGACAGGAATCAGCTCCGCTTGCGGGAGGAAAACCTGCCCCGAAATTGACATGGCTCATGGAACAGCGCTGGTAGGAAAATCGAGTATTAGTTGAATGGGTGGTCTCATGCTTATGGACGCTAATTGCAGGGTATAGGCTACTATTGCCAAGAATGTAACTTTGAAAGAGCTTACAAGACGCTGCGAGATACACAGGGATTGAGAAGATAGACGCTTGAGTGTCTTTTTTTCCCCCTCTTTTGCGCGCGGTGTGCCAAACTGTCTGCAGTCTTTGGAGTTTTTGTCTTTCTATTTTCTATACTAAATGTGTTTTTTTTTTCTCTCTCTCTTTTCAATGTCAGTGTAAAAGCAACATGTGTAGACATGTCGATGTGCCCTGCAGGACATGAGCGGTGCTGCGCATCAAAGCGCATTACTGAACGGGACCTGTTACGGTGGGATTTGGGGACTCCTGTTAGAGGAAAGACAAGCGGCCTTTTGAAATAAGTGCTTCTTTTGTATAAGAAAACATCCGGCCAGCATGTGATCAAATATTTACAGGACGGGCTTGGCAAGGATATATATTCACGTGACCAGGCGTGGGGAAGCAATAGAGTAAAGCAATATCAAGTGACACTTAACGAAAGTATAGATTTTTTTGCCTCCGTGTAACCTTATAGCGTTGCTATGATTTCAGCACTTTGGACAGAGGCACCGGAGTCGCTAAACGGACTTTAACACAGGAGTGGACGTCGCCTGTTGTGCTTTGCAGATTCATTTGCCAAAAGCTAGGGAGCTGTTTTACTTCGATCCTTTTTTTGTGTGTGTAAGCGTTTTACGAGGAAGTCCCTGTGAGAGAGAGGAAAAAACAAGAGAGAGAGAGAGAGAGAGAGAGAGAGAGAAAGAGAGAGAGAGCGCTGTTTGGTTTGCTTTGCTTTCTTTGCTTTGCTTTGCTTGGAGTTTGGTGGACGCTTTTCTCGCGGTGTTAAAGTTGAAGTCCTTGCGCTGCTGCTGCTGCTGCTTCCTCCAGCTCCACTTGGTGCGCAGCGTTAACTTTGGGAGATGCGAGTGTTGCTCGTGGAGATCTAACCACTGATAGTGGTTGTCGGCTCTTAAACAGGTAAGAAGCGTTTCGATCCACTGTAGCTACAAGCATGTTTCAGGTGCTTGTCTTCACCTCAGCACGGAAACATGATACGGATTTTTTTCCCCCCCTTATTTGAAGTTGGATTCGTGGTTATGAAAGGTGCCGTCACACTGTTGGGAATAAGCTTAGGACAGAGATGATGGTTGATGCTTGATGTTGAGGGAGTCCGTACAGAAAGGACAGCGACTTGCGAAGCAAATGGTATTATAATAATAGGCTCATCTTAAAACATGTTTTATATTTATGTATATTATATAGGCTACATATACTTTAGACTTAACTAATAGACTGTGTTGTTGTTTCTTTTTATCATACAGCAACTGTGGGATGTAGATTGTGGTGATTAAAAAGTTGCTCCAGTTTCGCAGGAGGCTCTTATGAGTCATTCATGAAGATGTGATCCAGGCTTTTGTTTATATCACGCGCTTTATTTATAAGTCATGCAATAATGCATGCTTTTTGTTTGCAAATGTGTGCATTATTCGGCTTGTGCAAGAAATAGTATGTTTTGTTTGTTTTTGTTTGTTTTTGTGCGTATGCAAATTTTCTCTACATAATATTATATGCGGGAATCCAGTGAATGAATCGTGACGCTTGCTTTTTGTTGGTGATGGATGACTAATAATGCGTGTCTCATACACAATTCTATCTATCTATCTATCTATCTATCTATCTATCTATCTATCTATTGATCTGTAGTTTTTTTTAGATGTATTTTTTTTCTTTGCTTGCTGTGATCATCGATCATATTTAGATCGAACCATCTAAATATGGTTTCATTAGAGTAGCTAGATCATTAACCCTTTGCGTCGTCTTTCCTAAGTGCTGGTGCAGTCATGGATATCTGTGTAATCTATGTAGGTAACTGTGTCCTCTCGCTCCGTCCTCTTGGTTATGTTTCTACAGTGAGTGTGTTTTTTTTACTACGTGCGCGCTCCTCCGTTTCATTCATGCCGGGATTTCCAGCCCTCATTCCAGCATCACCTGCTCCGTCCTGGCTTCCGCGCGTAACCACAGGGGCAAAAAAAAAAACAAAAAACCAACAAACAGATAAAATCCGTTTAATTTCTCGAGATCCAACCAAAAAAAAACAACGTTTTTTTTATGGATAAGGGATTTTTTTAAAGTCGTTATTTATTTTCATATAAACGGAATAGGAATTGGGAAAGGCGTGGTCTGACTCTGCTCGGTAGATGGAGGCGAAGATAAGATTTGCCCGATAAGGGGAAATGGCTGAAAGCTGAGACAGGGGCTTCACGCATGCGAGTGGCGGAAAGGAAACGGAAAGCGAAAGAGAGAGAGATGGGGAGGAGGAGATGAAAAGGAAAACCTCGCTGTCCGGTTTGGTGACTTTTGATGCCGAATAAGTTTAAATAATTTGTCTCGATTACAGAGAGAGAGAGAGAGAGAGAGAGACGATGGATACGAGCGGCGCTCCTTATTCTTTTCTTTCCTCCGTTTTTCTTTGTATTCGCTTCTGCTCCATGCAAGACTCACGGCTTCACCCAAAAACTGCACCGAACCTTCCTAACTAGCATGTCAGAACAGTAGGTACCTATTATTTTGACATGTTGTTCAGGACGGTGGTGGGCGGTCATGGATGTAACCTGTGCGCTAAGGGCATAGCGGCTGTATGGCAGACAATCAGGCAGAAAAGCCCGAGATATCTACAGCGTCTCCAGCTTTAATCAAGAGGCAATCATGTCGCATTTTATCTCTTTAATCTGCCTTTTAGTTCTTTATGATCGTTTTCAGCCCCCTCACCTTTTGTCCTTTCGCGTTTCATCTCGGGTCAATTCGGGTAATTTTTCTCCATTAAAATATTTATGTGCTTCATCGTGTGTTGGTATAATTACAATGCACCATATTATAGCGTTTAAAAGCAAGCATTTAATTTGTGCACTCATGGACAAATACGCAGTGTTTTGTGAATAGGTCAGCCCAATGAACAGAATTTATACTAGTAAGATTTAATCATGTTTAATCATGTTTAATGTTTATTCTAATGTCGGTCGGATCATTACTATTGTGCATTGCATTATTACTTCATAAAATGACCAGAAATGTGATATCATTGCAAATACGTGGATGGCTTGTTTGCTCTGAGCTTGAACGAAACGATGCGGGTAAAATGTTTATTTTGTGTTTAAAAAAAAAAAAGAAAAAGAAGAAGCATGGGCTGGATTTGGATTTGAAATGGCTTTTGTGCGTGCGTGCGTGTGTACGCGTGTGTGTGCGTGCGTGTGTGTTTGTGTGTGTGGTTTGTGTTCTTAAAATATATCTAATTTCTGTTTAGAGTCGTTTTTATTTTTCTCTTTAAGGGGGGTTTGTATGTTAGTTTTTTGCTTTTTATGGGAGAAAGGTTGAAGAAGATCTGTGGGTTTGTGGTGTGGGTAAGGGTGTGGGCTGAGGGGAGGGAGGCAGGGATGGAGGGATGGAGGGATGGAGGGAGGGGGGGCACGACACACTTTGTATGTACGAAAGGTTTTTTTTTTTTTTTTTTTTTAAAGAACTTTCTGCAATGTACGTCATCGGACCAGTCCATAAATGGGGTTGTGTCTTCTGAACGAGAATCTCCTCTCTCTCTCTCTCTCTCTCTCTCTCTCTCTCTCTCTCCGCACTCTGAGCTGCAGAGTTAGGGCGGGCGCGGGTCCATAACAAATACCAACAATGGTATGTT
>JAOVVA010000037.1:5609884-5623130 GCA_028565275.1 Leiocassis micropogon | reverse complement strand
TCAACCATATATATATATATATATATAGGGGTAGATACGGTGAGGCTCGATTTTGAAGTATAGTGTATACTTAGTAATTAATGACGTTTTAAATAAATGCGTGACTAAATGCGGGTTCGCACGGAATAATTTGCGCATGATAAATAGGTTGAAATCCTCAGGGAATTATGGACTCAGCACAAACAAAAAAAAGGAATACTACAAATAAACAAAGAAATATAGGTAATAATTATAATAATAATCATTATAATAATTCTTCTTATTATTATAATTATTATTATTTTGAAACTGTATCTTTTTTTCTTTTTGATAAAAAAAAAATCAAGCAACACCTGACTGAGGAGGTAGAAATGTATTTTAGGATTTGACGCAGCCCAGCTGACAGCTTAATATAGCAGAGTGATTTAGACATGTCTCCAGCTAAATGTGTTAGGAAAAGGTGAAAGCTGCTTCGATGACGGGATTTTTCTTCTCTCTAGATCCCCCCCACCCACCCACCAACCCTCCACCCCCATCTGTCACAAAGAGCCGTGCAGCTCAGCTCTGATAGATGGCAATAGAGATGGAGATCGTCCGGGTGAATCTGATTGGTGCAGCTTGTTGTTTCCTTTACACCTCTTATTATCTAGTTATAAAAATGGACTTTATGAGGTATCTGTTTATTTAGTGCTGATGTATATTGAACTTTTTTTTTTCTTCTGTAAATGTGTACGGGCGTGTTGGTGTGGTTATGCATTTCTGTATTTATGTATGTATGTATGTATGTATGTATGTATGTATGTGTGTGAGATAGAGAGAGATCTTCTACTTCTCACCTCCACCAAACATTCACATTCACATTGGAGATGGACCGGTTCCATGCATGTTCGGCTTTTCTAGTTGTTTCCCACCCACCTGTGTGTTCTAATCAGTGGTATAAAATGGAGTGATTCTCTCTCTGCAATATTGGAGAGCTGGAGAGCAGCACTAGTGCTGGTGCCTGGCAACTGGGGCTGCACCACGGAATCCTCTAACTAACTATTCGCCAACGTCACTGCTCGGGTATGTACGCAAGATGCCTCTCGCATGCTTGCTTGTGTTGCACCTTTGTGTTGCTGGCGCCCGAACTTTGTGTGCGTGTATATGTGCAAGAGCGAGATAATATGTGGGATGGTGGAATGATTGTGTGTTTGAGTTGGCAAGGGTCTAACAGGATTGTTGCAAAGGCGGCTCGCTCAGTGTATTTTTAGTGCACTTAACATGACTCGCTTAGGTAGCCTTTGGCTGAATAAAATTGAAGGTTTTTTTTGTGTGTTCTCTGGGTGGATGTTTGACTGTAGGATCTAGTAATTTAAACCATCTCAATGATTTGGAATTAAGCATGGAGGAAGTAGTCTGCGTAATTATGTAAGTATAAGTATAGTCTACGTAAATGCCACAGGTGCAGATAAGTATGGGGGTCATGCATGGAGTGGTTAAATTACCAATAGGTAAAGAAGGATAGGATGGTGCGGAAGTCTCATAGCCTTGTGGATTCATTCCAAGGATGCCATGAGGGATTGATTACAAGCAAGTAACATATTTTTCAGCTTAAAGAAGCTTCAGGATGGTTACGAGTTAATTCTCAGCTTATTAGTTGACACTGGTTATGGCATGAACCATCAGTTCTGTTTTAGTGTTGTTGCTAATAGAGACCCTGTAATCCTCCAGTACAGAGAGAGATTGATGATGGAGGGTGGGGTTGAGTGAGCCACACCTTCCCAGCTCACCCACACACCGTTCTCTTTTTCGGTTAGTCTAGTAAAGTGTAGTTAGGCACCCAGGATCAGACAACCGATAGCATGCGGAGAGAGCTTTGTTGGCTGACTCATTGATTTCATTGGGGTAACATGGTAAAAATTCTAAATATATGCTAGAATTGGCGTGTTTGTATATGTGTATGTATGCACACAACACATTCATCACAGCCGTGTCTAACAGGAAGTGTAAGAGAATTTTGAGTCATTGATGAGTCGATGATGAGCAATTTCTGTTTTTGTTGTTTTTTTTTTTATTTCTGTTTCATAATAAGGTTGTCTTCAATGCATCTTTGTTTATGGCAGTAAATTCATGTTTAGTCCATGCTTAAAGAGTCATTCATCTCTATTGGGAATTGTATTATTATAACGTGATTGTTTTTTAAACTGAGTCACAATAAATATTTAAATC
Organism: Leiocassis micropogon; assembly: GCA_028565275.1. NCBI lineage: Eukaryota > Metazoa > Chordata > Actinopteri > Siluriformes > Bagridae > Leiocassis > Leiocassis micropogon. The sequence continues at coordinate 5,620,943 of JAOVVA010000037.1, read as the reverse complement.
ATGTATTAGCTCAAAATTCTCGAATAATCTTTCATTTGTATATTCTTTTCAAGTATCTCGCAAAGGCAACAATCCGTCCATGTATTTGCCGCAGATTTTTGTCACGGCTCAAATTTCCGTTGCATACTCTTTGAGCCATAAAAGACACATTCCAACCATCATTTTATGTTAGAAAGTTGATTCATAGGTTATTGCCCATGACCTTAAGGGCACCAAAGGTATTTTGACAAGGAAGAGCCTCTCCTCCCTAGAGGATCATGCCGGGAAAGTCTGGATTCCTGAGGAAGTCCTGCAGAGGAACGGCAGAGAAAAAGAGATTTTGAGAAAGCTGAGGTGACGTCATTAGCGACCCGACCTATTGGATAGAGACACGGCCATCGCTTCTGACGCCGCTCCGACTCTCTCAACATTCAACGTGGTCCTCGTCTGCCAAACCCGTCTCTTCAGATGACATCGCTCGGACAAGCATCATGATGCTGCAGCAACCCAATGAAATGTGTTTATGCCTGAAAACAGGATAATGATGTCAATATAACTATCTTAGCATATATTGTTACATGAAATATGATATGATGAAATATTTTCAGACACCAAACATTAAACTTAAATATGTGTTCTGATAATCACTTCTCTTTCGCATTATAAGAAACTTTGTATTTCTGAGAGTCATGACTCTGTGCAGCTGGCATTGTGCTGTATTTGCAGTTTTGAATGAGACCTATGGTTTTTGTGCACCTAATGAGAAGCAGAGTGATTTATTTATGAATTACCTGGCTGGAGCAGCCTTGGCACGCTGTGTCTGTATCAGATGGGAGGTGTGTGTGTTTGTGTGTGTGTGTGTGTGTGTGTTGTATATCTAAAGTTTAAGGTGAAGTTTTTTTTTTTTTGTCCTCTCTTGGATTCACGTCGCTCAGCAATTGCTGATGCAACTCTTTGTCACCCGGAGTTTATCATCCCCTCCTGTGATCCTGTGGGTAGTAGCTATATTCATCTTGGCTTATGCCTACAGAGATTTGAACGGGGATGCAAGCATGAATGTGTGCAACTGGGAAAAGGTGATAGTATACATGAGTTAGTGGTTTTTGTGAGTGCATTTGAGCATATTTTTCAAATTTGCTGCGTTATGTGCACGGGAGATGAGCACAGGCAGGTGTTTGCGTTCTCTCCCATGCTAGGACCAGCTACATCAGTACCCATCAACCTCATTAGCTAAGATTATACTCACAACGATTTGATATAACACTATATCACACTGAAGGTCCAATAGCTTGAATGAAAGACAGAAATGTAAATGGAATTATTAAATTAATAAACAAATAAACGTGTGAGCTTTCCAAAAACCTGTGCAGAATTGTACAAAAGAAGTCTGGACAAGTTCCCGGGTTCGTGTTGTGTGATTAAGGGGTTAAATTATAACCAGTTCCTGACTGGTTTGACTTATTTAACAGATTGATAATAATCCTTATTTAATTTTTAATGATATAAGATGTCTGACTCAAAAATATATATATATTTTTTTTGCTTTGCTTTATTTTAGACAGCCGGGCCAGCATCTGGCACACAAGGTGTCCGATAGACAACTGACAATAGTTTAAGATATCAGGCACAGGAGATCTCCAGACAAGAATAGGACCTTGATGTGGTGGAAAGCAGGAGGAACCGCTTCACTTTGAAGCTGTTTTTTTTTTCTTTCTTTTTTTCTTTCGTTCTTTCTTTTTTTAGAAACACAAAAGCAACTATCCATTTTCACGACACAATCTATGGTCTTTTCACATGAAGGTGTTTCATTTGAGCCCATCCTGGGTCCACTAGAAAACAATGGCACCCTGACTGGGTGGATAGCAACGAATGAATGAACGAATGAATGAAGCAAGGAAGCCCCCTGAGCTTTCAGTTAACAGCATTAACAAGTCGGGGTAAGGGGGGGGGGGAAAACTTGATGGGGAAGGTGTATTTCATCGGTTCTTAACAATAAAAATAGTGTAAAGAAAAAACAAACAATGGGGCGCATGCACACACGTGGGACCATAGCTAATGCATATTGCGCATACATGCACTTGCGTAAAAACAAATTGCGCACAGACCGGCCTCGGGGTCTGTGTGCATGGAGTGCTTGGTGGGTTTCCTCCGGGTACTCCGGTTTCCTCCCGCAGTCCTAAGACATGCAGATTAGGCTAATTGACATTGCCCGTAGTGTGTGAATGAATGTGTATATGTTTTGGCACTCCCTCCAAGACCTCATTAAGCGGTATAGAGGATGAGTGAGTGATGTTTAGATTAGATTAGTTAGATATTATAAAAAAAATAAATAAATAAATAAATAAAAACGCTCTCCATAAAAGCGCACACTAGACTAGTGGAAAGAGCGCATTAAGACTGCGAGTGAGTGCGGTTCAGGATGGAGCAGCAGCACGCCACTTTCGGTTTATTAAGCTTACACGATCGACTCGAGTCACGTGGGTCTACGTCACCGTGCAGCGAGGTACCAGAGTCGCGCGGAATGAAGCCGTCATTTCAAGCTCGAGAGCTCTCGCGCTGCGCATTAATCCAGACACAGGGAGAGTGAGAGAGAGAGTGTGTGTGTGTGTGAGAGAGTGCGTAAAGTGTGTACGGAGCATGCCGTCCACAACGCTTGAACCGACCTGCGAAGGATCCGCTCAGTCATGGGAGTGCATTACCTCGCCCGTGCGCTTTCCGCCATCAATAATTTAATCTATCTGCTCCAAAGCTGAAGAGACTGACGACAACTCGGTGCTGCTGCCTGGCAAAGACAGGAAGAAAGAAAGAAAGAAAAACAAACATTGCAAGGAATTAAAACTCGCGGGGAAAAGGCTTGAGGGGGGACTTTTTTTTGCTCCCAGATGACACTGTCCCGGTGAATGGTCTCTCTTTAGAACTGGACAGTAAAATAAAGGTAGGTCTGAGAGTTTGTGGAAAAGTAATCAAGCAACGTATTCGAGCACGCGATCGTGTCTGTTTGTGCAATCCTGCATTTCTTTCTTTATTATAATAAGAAAACATCTTCGGAAATGCATGCACCCTGTGCATCTGCTGAGTATTGGGTTTAAAAAAAAAAAAAATCATATTAAAATCGAAAAGTTTGAAATGTTTGTTCCAAACGTCTAAACATCATTACAGTTGGTTTCATCTCCTGTTCGGTTCGTGGGTTCTGTCATGATCTTTCCATTTTGAAAGGTTGTAGATAGACCAGTGGAGTTCGACTAGTGCACTCGATAAGACTTTCAGAGGAAACTTGAGCTCTAGGGTTAGGCTTACAGTCAGGTCTAGCTTTTCCCCCACAGCCTCATCAACTTTCGTAGGGGTTCACATCCAACTTTGTGTGTGTGTGTGTGTGTGTGTGTGTGTGTGTGTGTGCATTAGAGAACATCACTGTAATTGCACGTGAGCTCTGAAATTAGCGTTGAAGAATCAAGTCGCAACATAGTAAGTTCAGTTGAAATTGTCAGGGATCCCTGGAAATTGCAATGTGATTCCCATTCCTGTGAATTCTGATGATTATGCCAGTATTCATCATTAGCTTGGGCTTGATTTTTATCAAGAGCAGATGTTTTATTACTGGTTGGTGGATTAGAAATGAAAAACCTTACGCTATAATGTTAGAAGAAAAATATGTTCTGTGTGTGTGTGGTTAAAAACTTCAATTTGTTTGCTTTATCTGAATGTATAGTTCAAAGCTTTTTATTGAACTTTCTCGTATTATTATTATTATTATTATTATTATTATTATTTGCTTGTGCTTGTACTGAGATGTAGAATAAAGTGTTTGTGTATGTCACACTGTCCCATCGTATGCTGAGAAGAAAAGCGTAACGTGCGAATCGTGTAGTTAAAAGCGCCATCTAGCGTTTAAACTGAGTACATTCCTGAACTCCATTCGAAACTCTAACTTATGGATTATGATTTTTTTTGTTTGTTTGTTAAAGTGTACTTTTAATGCTAATTGTATTGGATTGAAACTTGGATTGCACACGTCTAGTCTCAGACTCAGAAGTGGTAATGCTTGTAGAAGCGACATGTTCTGAGTAGCTTAGCCAGAAAGTTGCCTAGCCTACATGAAAACTACACCTACCCGGCATCACAGTTGGTCAATCTTGGATGATATTTCCGAGGCGGATCCTGCCATCGCTCGTCCTTTCTCCTGTTACGTGAAGAGCCGAAACTTATACATTAATCATTACCGCACTAAAGTTTAATTTGGTTTGGTTCCCCGCTTTCCGTGAGGCAGCAGGACTCCAACTGTCAGGCTAAAAAACTTCAGAAGGAAGCAATTAGACTAGCAAATAAAGTCAGACTAAACTAAATTCAAAGGGTTCTGTGACATTTATGCTAAAGAATGTAAATGGCATAACTATACACCCTAAAATTGCCTAACCACCTTCATCCAGCTATCAAATGTGGCTTTTTCTGCAACTAGAGCGATGAAGACTTTGTTTATATGCATTACGACTGTTGCAAACCCTATGAAGCAGGATGTTTTATTTTTGTTCTTCAACCGTTTCGGGATAAAAGAGTCCCCTTACTGAATGAACAGGCAGTGTAATAATCATCGAAGATGCTAGAGATCAGGACCTTAGCATATCCTCTGGCTTGTTCTGCATTTGTCTGCAGCACAGCTGTCTTACATTGTAAAAGAAACCACAATTACCTGAGGATGTACTTCAAAGGACTGTGCCTTAGTCGTACAGCCGCTAACATGGAGCGAGAACAAGCTAAAGGTTTTTACAAGCATGCTGCCATTTGCTGCTGTTTGATCCCTCCCAAGGATTAATCATTAGCCTGGCCTGTAGCCATAGCATCGTCTACGCAAAGTAGCCATCTCAGTGGTTTGTTTAGCACCAAATCGGTGTGAGGTTGACAAAAAAAAAAAGGATGAACCTTAAACTTCACGTAAATGAAATGTGTTCGGAGGTTGAAACACCGGCACAACTTAGTTTTTGCTGTATTTCTTAATACACCTAGACTAAAATACAGCCTATAACAAAAACATACTGGATCAAGAATATTTGGCTCCCCTCTTATCAGACAACTAACAGGATAAATATGCTAAATGTTTATTATAAAGTGGAGCTAACATTAAAAAAATGTTAAGTAGTTTGTTATTATTAGATAAAAGGTCAAAATGATGAAGGAATTCTAGCACATAAAACATAATAAGAGGTGTAAGGTCTTTTGAACTTTTTCAAACAATAATGCCCCCTGGTGGAACTCTATAGGAACGTCCATCTAATTCGAACCCTAGTCTGCCGGATTCCACAGGCATTTTTAAAGTGAAAAATTATATATTTAGTCATCTGGAAAGCGCTATTTTTTTAAAGAGAGAGTGAGAAAGAGAAAAAAACAGAAAGATGACCACTTGGTCTTCCATAAACATTAATGTTTTTTTCTTATGACGATCTTTAAAATAGACTATCGCACATAAAGAAAATAATAATAATAGAAAAAAAAACTTTGTATTTGTATACATTTTTATTTCCATAAGAAAAGCTGTAATTCCCGCTACCCTTTCATGTCAACCAAGCTTCATCTGCCTGTCATGAGGGGATTTCTTAAATAATCCATGCATGGCAGGGAGACTTAAGCAAATAGATCTGCGAGGAACCGGGAGCGTGCAAAGCAAACCGCCCTGTCCTACCAGCTCCTGCCTAAACAATTGAGCAGGTGCACGCTACTCTTTGCCACCTTCCGCCCCCTTCCCCCCCAAGCAGTAGTGCTGCCACTCATGTGCGAGCAGAGATCAATCATATTTAGCCATGAAAAGTGTCTGAGAGTGCTCCCGCTAAGCCCTCCAGTGTGTGTGTGTGTGTGTGTGTGTGTGTGAAGACACATTATCAAATACAGCTGTGTAGATATCATGTCATCACTATACATTCATACTTCTTTTGTAGACAGTGGGATCCAAAGGTCACTTAAGGCTTGAGGGATACTTCTATAGAGTAGATGGAGCCCTGGTTGGTTGGTTGGAATGCAATGTGTGGCATATTCAAAAGATTATAATACACCTGGCTTCCATGGCGATAGAATAGGGTTCACAAAGACGAACATAAATAAACGTCTAAAGTCCCACCTCTGTTTGCTCCACAGCTCGTTCTGCAGATTCGTACCCCCCTCCTGAGACACACATCATGAGACAACGTGTTTGCGTTATATTGACCGGATATTGATATCGTGACTGTGCAATACAGTTGAGAAGGAAAGACACACACATCAAATATATTAAAGCGGAACAATGTGTCCATGGCGGTAATTTGGTTCCCCCCCTCCTTCTGGTTTGAACAAGGTCTCGATTATTGCCAGCTTGGTCCCCGAGCAATAAACTGATTCACCGCCTAGATTGCGTTTTAACAGGAAGGTGATTGAGAGCATAATCCATATTGATTCGCCGGATGGAAACAGGAAATAGCAGGGTTAGAAATAAAATTTGTTTGTTGTTCCTGGTGAGAGGGGACCCCAGAGGAATGGCAAGCAATTGCAAGCTGATGAGTGGCACCCCCACCACCCCCATCACAACACACTCCTCCTTTCCATCCTCCACCTCCTTGCCCAGTCTGCCTTGGAGACCTGGAAGAGACGTCATCGGGGTTGTTATGCTGAGAAATGACGCTCGACATCATAACCCCTCGCTCCACCCCGCCCCTCCTCACCCTTTCGGCTGCCTACGAGTTGTGGATTATAAGATGCGGCATTGGCCGCATTCAGAGCACTCAGGCTCCAGTTACTTTCGTTCCGAGCTACACACACCGCGTACATGTGGCTTTTAAGACCGAGCCAAAAGATCACGCTGATACAGCTATCCATCATCGGCGTGTACGGTGAGTTATCAGGACCATATGCCCTTCTTTAAAGCAGGTCCAAGCAGGTGAGATAGTGCTGTGCCAGGTTTATCAAGTTTTACTGTCACCCCCCAACGACGGTGTTATATTATCTATCATCCGATAGCACTGCAATTTATATAATACCTCCCTCATCAGAGGGACAACAGATGTTTGGTAATTGAGCTCAACCTGAAACTGGGGCAGATGCTGGGCTGTGGCTGAGTGTGTACATAAAACTCACATTAGTGCCATTCAGAGACAGAGACAGAGAGAGAGAGAGAGAGAGAGAGAGAAGATGCTGCCAGAAATACATCTGTCCCTGAAGGTGCAACACATTTGGAAGTATTTCAAAGAAGTGAGCAAGTATGACATAAGACGCAATCAAGTCCTAATCCTCGGCGGCACTTTAAAATCCTCTCCGAAGTTTTTGCACAGGTAATTGCTGACAATGTAAGAAGTTTTCTTTTTTCCTTTTTCTTTTTTCTTTTCTTTCCACGACTGGAAAAGCTGATGGGCTGAACTATCTTCTTCGTTCCTGCAGAAGCAAGTGCGTACACACATTTCGCTCTGCGCTTCATTCGATTTCGATCGATCCGTCCTCCAAAGCTGTAATCCCAGCCTGTTTTTAATTTATTTATATATATTTTTTTCGATGCTTGTTGTTGACTACGTCGGAAAGAGAGAAAAAAAAATTTCATTCTCTCAAACACTAGCATACACACACCCACACACACACCCACACACACACACACCCACAGACACAGACACACATGCAAATGCATGTGCCCACACTCCCTCTCATAAACACTTACTAACACACGCACACACTCATACACACACATGCATGCACAGTCCTCGCCGGGTGAAACGTCACAGCGCGAGGGGACTCGGCACTCATTAAGGGGAAGGCTGCAATATTCTGAATCGAGACCATGGGACTCCCAGCCCGCCTATTTATAGATGCTGTGTCTCCATGGCAGTCACCGCTGCGCTGGCAAATCGCAGCCGTGGCCCCAGACACCAATTAAGAGTGAAACAAATGCCTTTTAGAGAGGGGCGTGCCGCCATGTCTCTCCTACTCTTCTTCAGTCTCTTTCCGCTCTATTAGTGCATCCTCTCCGTGCCTCTTCCGGAGGATGCTTAGGGTAGAGGGAGAACGGCACGCAGAGAGCTGGCCGAGCTGTGCTGCGACGTTGGCTATTTTTAAAAAGCCCCCCCCACCTTTTACTCACACACATACACACACACACACACACACACACACACACACTAACATTCACACTCTCTCCCCCAGCCCCTCCTCCTCCTCCTCCTCCTCCTCCTCAAGAAGGAGAGCGGATGAGGGATGTCTTCTTGTTGTGCTGGTGTTTTGGATGCTCCCTGTGCTATTGTTTGTGAATGTTGCGGCAAGTTTCGGGATGTCGGCGGACATGATGAATTGCTGTGACTCATAGGGGCATCAGAGAGGTAAGAGTCGAGGGATAGTCGTAGAAGGACGAAAGTGAGAGGAAGGATGAGCTGCGCACTGTAGGGGCAGTCCTGGCTTTCTCTGCGTCTTTCTGTTGGGGGCGTCGGGGGGCCGTCTTGACCCGGATGTGTGAAAGGAATCCATTGGCCATGGAGTAGTTTTTTATGAATGAATGAATGAATGGGATGAATCAGTGCATGGGTGAATGAATGGCATCCTGTCTTTTTCTCTAGTAGTGAGATTTCCTCACTTAAACTGGTGACCTCTACATCTTACACGCTCTTTGGTGATGCCTCATGATTCTTGAGCATTTTTCTTAGAACATTTACAGCCTTTTTCAAAATTGTACTGCCGGGCGTAAGCATTGCAGTAGAGGATTTTTCCACTTTGCATTCTTGTGTAATCAATCTTGTATACTCTACCGTAATCTCATCCATATTACACGATTGCCCGTTTTTGTAACACGCTGGTCACGTCAATCAGGGTTGCGTTAGTCTGATGGGATGCTGGAGCAGAGAGAGAGGAGCGAGGAGGGAGACAGAGGGGAAGTGCACGGAAGAAGGAGGAGTGGATTCGAACCTCTCATGTGCTCCTAATGATTCTCCTGAGCCTCTGTATTTAGCTGTGTATGTTCATGTGTGTACATGTGTGTGTGGGGACAAATCCGGTGTGATGCATGAGTAGCACCAGCACTCTCTTGGGCCTTGATTGCCAGGAACTAAAAATGCAACAAAGAAATAACAAGTTGGCATGTTGTGGGTCGGTTGCTACGAAATGTGAATCCGGTTTTAGGTCTGCAATTCTGATCTGAGCTTACATGAGAGCAATGGATGCCAGGGAGACTGGCTACACACGAGACAACAAGCACTTTGGATAAACAGCTGTAATTGACCAATAAGACATACGAGAAAAAAATACTGCAACATCATTAATGATTAGACATCAGCGCAAAGTGAACATGACTGTTCTATAATTGTGGTTTTAGATGTATTGCTTTAAAATTTAAATCTCTTTTTCTCTCCATCCCTCCCCTTTTTTTCTTACTCCCTTTTTTATGTCCCACCCCATCCTACACACACCTTTCCCCTCTCTGTCGCTATCTCCAGTTCCACCAGGTCAGAAGAGTGATGACCATCCTGTTCCTTACTATGGTTATTTCATACTTCAGTTGCATGAGAGCTGCGCCCATGAGAGAGGTGCCGGGCGTTGTGGGGGGCCACCGAGCCGAGGGCTACCTGGGGGCCGCTCGGGGCCACGGGACTCCACCGAGCGGGGGAGCACTGCCCTCGCTCACGGACACGTTCGAGCAGGTGATCGAGGAGCTACTGGAAGTGGAGGGGGAGGCAGCGCAGGGCCAGGGAGGGGGTGGTCCCGGCAGTGCAGCTACGGCCACGGCTGATTCGAAGGACGTCGACACGTATGCGTCGCGTGTGATGATCAGCAACCAAGTGCCTTTGGAGCCACCTCTGCTCTTTCTCTTGGAGGAATACAAAAACTACCTGGATGCCGCCAACATGTCGATGCGGGTGCGGCGCCACTCGGACCCGGCGCGGCGTGGCGAGCTCAGCGTGTGCGACAGTATTAGCCAGTGGGTGACGGCCGTGGACAAAAAGACGGCTATCGACATGTCCGGCCAGACCGTCACCGTGCTGGAGAAGGTCCCGGTGGCCAATGGGCAGCTGAAGCAATACTTTTATGAGACCAAATGCAACCCGCTGGGTTACACGAAGGAGGGCTGCCGAGGAATAGACAAGCGGCACTATAACTCGCAATGCCGGACAACCCAATCGTACGTGCGAGCCCTCACCATGGATAGCAAACGGAAGATCGGCTGGAGGTTTATACGGATAGACACTTCGTGTGTATGCACATTGACCATTAAGAGGGGGAGATAGTGTACACAATGTATAGATTTTATTGAGAGTTCTAACAAGAGAGAAAGAAAAAGAGTAAATATCTATTTGTATATATACATAACAGGGTAAATTATTCCATCAGATGAAAATTTTATGGACTGCATGTAAAAAAGATGAAGTTTATACAGTAAAGTGATACTACAGTCTATTTATTGAACATATTCATGACCTTGTAAACAATTAAAAAAAGATCTGATCAGTCATTTGCTCCCAGTTCAAATTACTATATCACATTCCGCAAGACATTGTGGTTTTCTTTATGCTGCCAAGAACTCAACAGATGAGAGGAGAGATTATTTAAAAGGAAAAAAAAAAACATGCATGCTGCTTCAATTGTGAATTTAAAAAAAAAAAGCTGTTCACTTTCAGAAAACAAGTCCACTATTCAAACCAAAAAAAATCTGTTTACATTCTCAGCAGTGACAGGACATCCTCCTCCAAGTACTTTAACTGTGTCCTAAAAAAAAAAAAAAAAAAAAAATTCTCAAGGTTATGTTGGAATTACATACTATGTCAAGGTGCTGTTGTCAAAGCTTTGCTGTTTATTTTTTTATCCCCACCAGAGGACAAGATATATATATATATAAAAAAAAATATTTATATATATATGTATATATATATCTACATATATATATATATATAAAATCTATTCATTGACATGTTTCTGGGTTAATATTATTCATTTTGTATGTTGTGAAGTTGTTTGCAATATTAAACTGAAATATTTGAAGAAATAAAAATGACTATAGGCAAGTGCAAAACAAACCCAATGTCAATAAAGTTTGAGATCCACATTTACAGGTATAAATTCAGCACAAACTTTGAATTATCAAGAATTATCT
>JAOVVA010000037.1:5571052-5609840 GCA_028565275.1 Leiocassis micropogon | reverse complement strand
TATAAAACACTATCTTATGAGCCTGAGTTCCATAAATGCGAGCACGTAGTAATCACAATGACATAAATCATCCAACCTATTTAATAAGGTTTAAAAGATTAAAAGGTTTAATGGTAACAAAAACCAACACACACAAGCCAGAGTAACTATGCAAAACAGCACCTGTTTTCCAAGCCTCTTGCACACACCCCATGCCATTGCTCACATCCTGCCCAAGCGGAGGAGCGACACTGCTCAGGTAAGGTCCACTCCGGGTGTGGAACATAAATCCGCCTAAGATGGTGGCGGTAGGTGGTGTTTTGCCTTCAATCACTGGTCATAGGCTATCGTTTCTATCACAAGTACATTATCGTTGTCCTAGAAAAAAAGAGAGCAGTGAGTTCAACACTCTAATACACTCTACTTGATATCTGATCCATCTTTGTCCACAGACGAACCTGTTTCGGCTCATAGATTGTTATCAGACCCATGGGTCTGAAGTGTTGACAGTGTTGCAACCAAGGAACAGTATGAGAGTAGTTACTGTGGGTTGGACATCGTATGCAGTCAGAACGTTCTATAATATTCTACATCACTAATGTATTATAAAGTTCAAATTGGATCCAAAGATAAATGTCTATATAACCAAGCACAAAAACTTGCCTGACAATAACAATTTTTACACCTCAATTTTACATTGTTTTATTATATTTTATAAACCAGGTCTCATTTTGATCATCTGTAGATATAGTCTACTTCAGTCAATTTTTATATCAATTCTATGTTCTTATATACTGAATAACAAAGACCATCTAAAAATCAATAGATTTAAAGACCCCTCTAATTGTTATGTCAGTAACCACTATAAAATGATCATAGCGAATTTGTGTATAAAAAATTAGTTATGCCAAGTGGCATTGCAGTATCACAGCATCTCTTAATCTTGATGCTGAGGAACCACAACCTCGCACGTTTTGCCACGGTGTTTTCCCTTCTCAACTCATCAGCTAATTAACAAGCCTGAACAAGATTGAACCAGATGACACAGAGGAGGGAAAACACCAACATATGCAAGGGTGGTGGTACTCCGGGCCTTGAATTAGGACACAATGCTATGCAATGGAATAATTTGCTATGGCTGAGAACCCAGCTACATGTCTGAGTTATTTTGGTGAGGTTTAAATCGTCCCTAGTTCAAAGCAGCGCCTGGTGAGAGACCCAGCAGAGTCCTGACCCATTTGCCATGGAAGTAGGCCACTCCATGCGTATCCCTATCCCTATCTGATTTATATTTATATAGTTATTTTGTGAGTGTAGTGTAATATGGAACTTAGAGTTCTTCCAAACTGAAGGGTACAAGTTAAGTATTATAAATTTTCTTTTATTTTTGGCATTATGGTCTTTCTATGTGCCATCCAGCACATAAGGCGACGGATACTCCCCACCCTGGAGATACTGTATATCCGTCGTTTTTATGGCAGTTACTTAAGGTTTCGAGTTTCCAGTTCGATTGTCATTCATACACAAGCTTCTTCATGGAGAGCTTTTTTTGTTATCCATGCTTGACAATATCTGACAACTCTAATCAAAACATCACTCACTCACTCACTCACCGTCTATACCGTCTATACCGTATACTGTATAGGATCATGGGGGGCCTTGGAGCCTATCCCAGGAGACTTAGGGCATGAGGTGAGGTACACCTTGGACAGGGTGCCAGTCCATAGCAGGGCGCGCACACATACACATGCTCATTCACACACAGCGGGCAATTTGGGAACAATCTGCATGTCTTTGGACTGTGGGAGGAAACCCACCAGGCATGGGGAGAACATGCAAACTCTGTGCACACAGACACCGAGTTGGGAATCGACCTCGGCCCCTGGAGGTGCTAGGCGACAGTGCTAACCACAACGCCACAGTCCTGCCTTCTCTATTATATACAACGGAGGAAAAGGGTTGATTTTTGATACACTTGTCAATCTTTGCTACTGCAATTTAATTTTAGTTTTATCATTCCTGTTAGAATTACAAATAAACAAACAAACAAACAAACAAACAAAAGGGCCCTTCTCACTCTATGAGCATTCAGTGGGCTGATATCATACTGCTTGGGTCCTAATAAAATATAATTAGAAGTAAAACTACTAGTACTACTAATATATAATCTCAATATGTTATAGATATTATAGACAATAAATATGTTATGCGTAAATTAGCTGCAATTCAGTAATTATGCCCTTCGGCCAGTAGATGGAAATGCTAACTAGAAGAAAGTCAGCAGTGAATGGTTTGAATGAATGTCAAAGAAAACACTTCACTCTATACAACTGTGCTACATACGAGATTGTGTTATTCAAAATCAAATGGCACAAATAATAAGAAACGTGTATTAAACAAACACGTTTAAGAGCCATTGTGTCACTGAGAGAGACGGGACGGGACAGGAATTTCTGCGCATTTCCTGCGCAGACAGGACGCTCATCGACTCCCCCGTTAATCTCTTTGCATTAGTGCTTAGCCACTTGCTACCAAAATAGCAGTGAAGTCTCGGCGTTAGCTTCCCACTAAGCCTTTCCCAACCAGAAGAGGAATATCCGCGGCTTAATAAAAATGGCCTCGCTGGGGGAGCCGGTGCGATTAGAACGAGGTAAATATCACCATTGTAATGAATTATTCACGGTTTTTGGTGTCAGCGGTGGGGTCCGAGCAGACTGCTAACGAGGATAGCTTTAAACACTGCTAGCGAGCGCTGCTAATGCTGCTCATTTCAGGCGTGGGATAATAGTGTATAAATAAGAACTAGTGTATAAATAAAAATAAAGAAAAGATGATAAGACAGTATATTTACAGCATATACAATAATATTACTCGTTTATTCATTTCTGTACATGTAAATTAAGGCGTTGGCTAGCGTGACATTAGCTGTTTATTGTGTGTAAAGCTAGTCATTAGAACATGCACAGATGTAGACAGACTGAAGCTTAAATAGCTCAAGGTTTATCTACGAGGGGACTGTGGAGGGGTTATGCAGGGTCAATGTAGCGACTGTATAGGGATTATGTCAGGTCTGTGTAGTGACTATGTCAGGTCTGTGTAGGGTTTATGACGGGTCAATATAGGTACTGTATAGGGATTGTGTCCAGTCTATGTAAGGACTGTGTAGGGATTATGTCAGGTCTATGTAGCGACTGTATAGGGATTATGTCAGGTCTATGTAGCGATTGTGTAATGATTGTCAGGTTTATGTAGGGACTGTGTAGACGCCATTGTCCCATGACATTTAGGCACAGGGGAAGTCATGGGTTTGGGTTTGGGTTTGACAGCTTGAGTCAATCGCAAAGTGATAACTACCATTAAACTACTATTAAACATTTCTCGACTTGGATGTAAGTTAATGGTTTTAATGGTCTTTCAAGAGTATATGGGTTGATACACACACACACACAAAATCAAATTATAAGTCACTTTGGTCTAGGTTAGTAGTCAGGAAAGTGGTATTGTGAATTAATAATTATAATAATAGTAACAACTTTAATAATAGGCAATAAAAAAGGAGAATGGAAAGAAAGAATCGTCACTCACTTATTGTCCAGAACACTTTATCCTTTATTCAGGGTCACAGGGGGCCTGGAGCCTATCCCACGAGATTTAGGGCACGAGGCAGGGTACACTTTGGACAGGGTGCCAATCTATTGCCGAGCACACACATATGCACACACTCGTACACTATGGGTAATTTGGGAATGCCAGTTAGCCTGCATGTCTTAGCACTGTGGGATGAAATCGGAGCACTCGGAGGAAACCCACTAGCACAGGGAGAACATGCAAACTCCATGCACTTCAAGACCCAAGGCGGGAATTGAACCCAGACCCTGGAGGTGCAATGCCAAAGTGCTAGCCGCTAAGCCACCGTGCCAGCTACCCCCACACACACCCATAATAATAATAATAATAATAATGATAGTAATTTTAATAATAAGTAATAAATGGCTGTCCCAAGCGTGGATAAAATGGGAGGGTTGTGGAAGGGCATTCGGCGTAAAACCTGTGCCAAGTTGTTGTGAAGATCAGATGGTCCGATGTGGTGACCCCATAATGGGAGAAGCCGAAAGAATAATAACATGTAAAAATGATAAAAGTAGCAAAATGTTCATGATGAAAAAAATGAGAGAAACGGAAATAAAATAAAAAAAATACAATAAGATGTGTGTATATACAATACCAAAGTTTGGACACACCTTCTAATTTAATTATTATTATTATTTTTTGTATAGTGATTTACATCTACATTCTAAAATAATACTGGTGATTTTGCACAAAACTGTGAAATAACGCATATGGTATTAGGCAATTAAGTAACAACAACAGTTAGTTGTTATTATAGGCCACGAAGGAAAGCTGTTCTGGAACAGTTCTTGCAAGAACAGTATTGTCAAGTGCATTTGCAAAACCCATCCAGCATCACGATGGAACTGTCTCTCATGAAAACTTTCCCAGGAAAGCAAGACCAAAACTCACCTCTGCTGCAGAGAAGTAGTTCATTTGGAGTTACCAGCCTCAGAAATCACCAATTAATAAACAGCACCTCCGATTAGAGCAGTTATGAAGGCTTTACAGAGCATAAGTAGCAGATATACATCTCAAATATTAACTGTTCAAAGGAAATTATTGTATATTTGGGATGGCTCCAGCATTTTTTTTAGGATTTCAAAGAATTATGGGAACATCGGGGTAACAAGTGAGGCGGATGATATGATGCACCCATGATCTCAGTTGCTTCAGTTGATTCAGCAATGTTATGTGCTGACTTCCTGACTACACCGAATGACCAGGTTTTTCTCTCAATGGATTTTTTCTTCCCTGATGGCACGGGCATATTCTAAGATGATGATGCCAGGATTCATCAGGCTCAAATTGTGAGAGTGATTCAGGGAACATGACGCATCATTTTCACACATGGATTGTGCACCACAGAGTCCAGACCCTAACCTCATTGAGAATCTTTGGGATGCACTGGAGAAGTGTATATTAGAAAACTTTCAGGATCATGACAAATACACATTTATGTCTTTTCAATATGTCTTATAGGTCTCTCAAATTAGCATCGTTATCTGCTTTATTTGCGTTATCTGCTTTATATACCTAAATTGTTCAATTACACTTTACAAATGGCAATTCTGATGCTATTAGTAATTTACACATTTATTATAGTCGTACTGGTGTCATGTCATGAGACTGCAGTTAACACGACCGCAGTTGGATATCAGCTCTTAATATCTCTGTATGACTCCTACAGCTACTTTGATGAACAATCGGCTAGCCGATTACAACACAGTGCTCTCCAGTTGAAATGAACCAAATTCCCTAAACAGAGGAATCTTGTCTGTGTCTTGTTTCACGTTCTGTGAAAATAGAATTTAACACCATCTAATCTGAAAAATATGAGGTGGCACACGCCCCCTCAAGGTGAATAAGCATGACGTCTCTGGCACTGGATATCAGTTAATTAGAAAACAAAGTGTTGTTTAAGATGACATGACGTTAGCAGGTATGGTTTCTTGCTAAAAGGGCTCCCGTGACCGGTTTTAGGTAGGCAGCTGCTCTTCCCTCCTTCCGGTACGCAGTATCAGACTGTACTGGCCTACTTACACCCGTGAATGGAAGTCACTTTTATTCAGACCTACAGATAAACACTGTCCCTGTCTCATTCGTTCTCTCCCACCTATCCTGTACATGGTTGCGGGAGGCCTATCCAAGGGGACTCAGGAATTCTTTTTATCCATCACAGGCCACACAAGCGCGCACACACACACACACTCTCTCACTCACACACTATGGCGCCAATTAGCAGTCTCTCCAAGCACAGGGAGAACATGCAAACTCAACGCGCACAGACCCGAGGCAGGAATCAAACTCTCGACCGTGGAGGTGCGAGGCCACAGTGTTGACCGCTAGGCCACCATGTCATCCAGTCAAGCACATTAAAGGTTAAAAACCATTATTTAATAGTGTGGTCTAAAGTTAAGTGTTTTTATGGTACTTTTCCCAGGAATCACGATCTGTAGTAAAAAAAAAACAAAAAAACAACAACATTAAGCTGAATTTAGGCCTTGAAAAAAATCATAGTATTAGCGGTAAACTAATGATTTCGCAAAAATCCAAAGCCAAAAGGGATTTAATGCAGGGCTGCTTGTAAGATGCCAGAGAGAATGTCTAAATGCCAGACAGACTGTTTTTTGTCAGTGTGACCATTAATGTGTGCTAAATAGTCCCAAAGGATGAATTATAATTTCGCAGAAACAGGCAGCAACAGTAACCATCGCAGTGCTGCACCAGGACCTGATCCCAGTGTTTCATGCCAAAAAATAAATCATATCTCTAGTTGATATGGGTCAAGTGGTAGGCTTAGCTGGTAGTCTTGTTTTGCCTCACAGAAATCTTCTGTTCCTAGACATCTCCCGTGCCATAGAGCTGCTGGACAAACTCCAGAGAACAGGAGAAGTACCTCCTCAGAAGCTGCAGGCCCTACAGAGGGTTTTGCAAAGTGAGTTCTGCAACGCTGTACGAGAGGTATGGATAGTCTTGTACAGTTTTTTTTTTTTTTCTTCCCCACCTCCCTTTTTCTTATTTTCCTTCCAATTTTGGTCACTTGACTTTTCGTACTTATTAGCAAGCTCTCCTCAGTCCCCTGTAGTTCTGGTTATTTATTCCTTACATTATGTATAGTTGCGATGCGATTTAAATTCTGAATGAGATTTTTCCGACTCGATTGTCATGAAAGCAGTGTACTTATATAATGCAATGTACTTATATAATATTGATATAGTGGTAAATTATAATGCAGTACACATTTTTTTCTTCTAATTTTTATTTCACATACACAACCATGATGTGTTATGAAATGCTTACACGACTGTTACAGGACTGTGACCTAAAGAAGGAAATAAGAGAAGCAACTGCCAGTAGAAAAGCATGTAAAAAAATAAGTCTGTATAATATGTAGTAATTTGTTACAATAAAGTAAAATAGAAATATATAAAAGTGTCAAAAAAAAAAAAAGTATGAACTGTATAAATAAAATGTTTAAAGAATTTTGTGTGCAGTGTGCAAACAGCAGCAGTATGGTTGATCATGGAGTGTGAAGTGAAATGACATCATCCATCTTTAAAGTACAATATTTGGGTTTCATTTATATGTAAACAGAACCAGAAATGTGCATGAAAATAAATGAATAAATACATAAAATAAAATTCCTAGTTAAATGCAACACTGTTGTGTTGTCGGCAAGTTGTTAGCAAACTTTATAGAAATGCCTTCAAATGTCTTGACATTTTTGTCACATGATCGTAAAGGAATATTTTAACCACTGTTAAGGATTTGAACACATCCATCTTTACCTGTCTTTCATAGTCCTGTTTCCTATCATGCCGCTTGTTATATTATTCTAAGCTCAGTTTTAAGGCAGTCAGTAAGTATTGAGTTTAAGGTCTAATTCTAATTCATTTCTTCATTCATTCAGAGATGGAGCTAGTCTAAGAATAGGTATGCATCACCTAAAGCAGGAGGTGCTTTAGACTCAGACAGTGGCTGTCTTGTATTACAACTTCTTTTCTAGTGTCTCATTGCAGCGCAACAACTATACACGAACCAGAGCTAAATGAAACGGATAGTTCAATATGCTCCTGGGCATATTATATACACAACATCCACGGTTTACTAGGTCACATTCTATTGAGCATCATTTTCACTAATTAGCTGAAAAGCCAAGCGGTTCAATACACCCTGCCAAGATTGTGTTTGGAAAATGAAAGGCCAGATGAGAATCCACAAATAGTCACTTCCCTTCCTTTTTTCTCAGAAACGAAGGTCTCGCATGGCAAGTGCCATTACTTGTGTATTTAGCTCAAGATTGTGCTGGCAGTCGAGTCAGTTCCGTCCTGCTGCTTTGTCATCTGTCGTTTCTGTACCATCAACCTCTAGAGGCCAGAAAACCCAGTGTGGTGCAGTCCACAATCCATTACCTCATAAGCATGCAACCTAATTCAAGTAGCTATAAATGTCAAAGTGTATCCAGGAACCGAAAAAAACAGTTGGAAATCCTTAGCTTTCGTACAAGTGAGTGCTTGTGTCTTTAATTACGTTCGGTGCAGCTCCGAGACATCTGACACTGGAACTAAGGTGGTCCTGTCATTTTTGTGTTATCCTGGGCAAAGGTATGTCTTGTACCACATGACCCTGGTTTATCCGATTTTGCCACGCGCTAGACTTGATGGAGTCAATCATTAGCAGCAGATGTCCTAAGGAGAAGATAAAATACCGATCATATGTCTTTCATTTTAAACATCTGTTAGAAATTACAGTGATCAGCGCAGAACTTTGTAAAAAGCTTGACTAAATGAGATACGGGTAAGGGTTACTGTTTGTGCTGAGTTTTTGTACATATAGATAGATAGATAGAAAGACAGACAGACTTTATTGATCCCATGAGGGAAATTATTTTGTTATAGCAGCAGAAGGTTACACAAACAGTAGTAAGGGGGCGGAGCAGAATATAATTGTAACTTATACAAATTAATACAGTATTGCAGATGCTATTTAGGAAAAAAAACAGAGTGCAAACTGGCAATTCAAAATAAGAAAAAGAGAGAATATGTATGTATATGTGTAAAGTGACAGTGAATAATGGGATATGTATACAAGTTTGCTATGTGGGTTATAAGGTTTGCTTGCAACTTGCAGAAACATGCTGTCAGGACAATCGTCTCCACACTAAATCACCCCTAGGTGTAAATACATGGACGTTTCGTACCTTAGGATGGACAGATGCCCTGTCCGGGGTATCCTCCTGAACATCAACCAGCATTCCCCAGATCAGTCATGTCCCCCCGGCCAGGATAAATAAAGTAGCTAAAGATGATGAATGAAGGAGTTAATTATACGCCCATTCACATATTTTTCTTGACCTGTTCCTCAAATCAGGGCCCAAGTATGCTTGGCTTATTCATGCCTAAGGACGGTTCAACTCTCGCAGCCTGCACATAATTGTAAAATGAGATCTTCTGAAGTGTAGTGTCTGGGTTTTAACTCATCAGGTGATTATGATTATGGTTTTTACATTGATGACCTAGTTTGAGGTATTCTCTTACCGTTGGTGATGATGATGCATGATAGACGAGTTGTACCTCAGTAGTTGATGACCGCCTTGGCTGCCGAATGACTCGATGGCGCTCTCCACTTTAAGCTGTTTATTCACTCCTTGCTCCACGCCTCCAGCGACTTCCACTCTGGAAACATCTTAAAATAGACGCGCGAATCTATGATCGCGTTCCACCTGCATTTTGAGTTCTCGTCTTAATTAACTGATTCTAAAATAGCACCGCTGCACAGAGAAGAGATGCTTTTGTAAATACAAACCATAATCCTGTCATTTATGCAGTGCTCCTATTTAAATTGGGTAGCACGAATTTGGATCAGATATTTAAGGTGACTTAATAGGCACATGGTTGTAGAATGTTAAGTTGGTTGTTAAAGCATGTTGAGTGTGTGTGTTTTTTTTTTTTTTTCCCCCCCAGGTTTATGAACACGTGTATGAGACAGTGGACATTAACAGCAGTCCAGAGGTCAGAGCCAATGCCACAGCAAAGGTAAACACAATAATAACTGTTATCTGACTAATAATGGTTATCTTTTCTTTTCGAAAGGGTCAACTCAGTGCAGCATGGGGCATGTTGTAAGGGAAATAATTGCGTTAACTTTCTTTTCAGAAAGTTAAGTAGCTAAGTTTGGCAGTGCTTTGCACATTATGGCACAGCCACAGTACCTGGTCTCATTTAACTGACTGATTTTAAAAGCAGATTTTTTTAACGTGAGTGATTTATCATTATGGGAATTTTTTCCTCCTATAAAGTTAAATATAAGAAATGTATGAGATTTCTGTAGATAAGAATAAAAATGTTCCAGGAAAATATATTTTTTTAATTTAATGGAATAAATTTCTAAACCCTAAAACACCCTAAAAAAATATAAAGCTCTTTACCCTTTCGGTTTCTTGCAACAATTACATTTACGGCATTTACGCCCTTATCCAGAGCGACTTAGAATTTTTTCTCATTATACATCTGAGCAGTTGAGGGTTAAGGGCCTTGCTCAATGGCCGAACAGTGGTGGTTGTGTACCTTCCAAACCATAGTCCAGTGCTTTAACCATTGAGGTACTCCTGTCCACAAGCCAACCAGTTAGTTTAAGTAATAATAACGCTCATCTTTATGTTTGCATTAATCACTTTTTAAAAAGCAGTACTACTTATCCACACTCCATGCATGCTACCCCTTCCATGTTTTAATTTTGCTATGAAGTGATAGAATACACACTCTGCATCTTCTCCAGGCTACAGTGGCTGCCTTTGCTGCAAGCGAAGGACACTCCCACCCTCGCGTGGTGGAGCTGCCAAAAACCGAGGAAGGCCTCGGTTTCAACATCATGGGAGGGAAAGAGCAGAACTCGCCAATCTACATCTCCCGCATCATCCCCGGAGGCATTGCCGACCGTCATGGTGGCCTCAAGCGAGGGGACCAGCTGCTCTCGGTCAACGGCGTGGTACGTAGGCGGTTTTTATTAGCGCTAATATCCGAGTGAAACTGGAAGCGTACCAATTGTGTTTTGGGTAAAGAAACAATTTTAAAGCTGTTAATATTTAAGGATATTCACGTGTGCAGTGAATGAGTCTGCTCTCTGTAAGCTTTAAGTTTAGCTTTAAGCATATGACTACAGGCTTTAAGACAGTATAGGGGCCCGTGTTTTTTATGTGTTGTTGATGTTCATGATCTGTATCTTAGTTAGACGTTTAAAAAGGACTGTTTTGGCATTAGTCTGCTGCCTTCTTTTTTTTTTTTTTTTTTACTGATGGTAGATAATTAAAATGACAGATGTGTTGCATCATACTGGTTTTAATTAGAAAAAAAATATAGTAGTATTTTGACTCCATATAGGTGTAATATATTATTAAAATAACTCTGCCAGTATTTACAATGTTAAAAATATTTCTAAAATAATGCCAGAAAAATATGCTCACACCAAACATTAGCAAAACGTCCCATAAAATGGTTTCTTTGGTCAGTAATAAACTAAACTGAGTAGCTGCTTTTTATAAATAAGTTTCACACTGGACTTTTGCCCCACTGTTGCTTGTTACAAATCCGTGGGGAGAGGGGAAAAAACCTTTTTCTCCCTGCCTGCTAGGATTTTCTCATCAGTGACTTTGTTCATTAACATAAGTGAGTTAAAAGGAAAAAATACATTTCTTTTATTTAGAGCTTTAAAGGTATGCAAGTGCATTAAACATTTTTTTTTTCTGCGACTAATGTGATATCTAAATTTTTTCTCTCTTCCTTTAAGAGTGTGGAAGGGGAGCATCATGAGAAGGCAGTGGAGCTCTTAAAGGCAGCTCAGGGTACAGTCAAGCTCGTAGTCCGCTACACCCCCAAAGTTTTGGAGGAGATGGAGTCTCGGTTTGAGAAAATGCGATCTGCCAAACGCCGCCAACAGAACAGCTACCCGAAGTAGGGTAACCTGCCTGTGGCCCTCATATCATATCATCTCTCTCTTTCTCTATCTGTCTTTCTCTCTCTCTCTCTCTCTCTCTCTCTCACATTGTTTCACCCAGGGATTGGACACACATACGGCACTTCTTTTTTCTTTTTTTTTCTTTTCTTTTTTCGGGAATTTTCTAAAACTTCAGTACCACTTGAAAGTCTAAGCACACTCTTTTCATGGTTATGTGAAAATAAACACTACGACTTTTCTGCCCCTCTGTGGTTATACACTCAAACATGACGACACGTAATGTACATCACTCTATGTCAGGTGAAGGTTGAGCGGTCAGGATTTGCAAGGGGACCATCACTCTGAGGTCATTTAAATAAAATGATAAAAGGATTAAAAAGTGCCTCAAGAGCTTAAAGTAAAACATAATAGCTCTCAAACATTTGAATTTTACTATACTGTACGTTACATAAACTGACAGACGAGCAAAACGAATGCACACTCCTCTAAACACCCGGACGCTTCTAAGAACCGAGATGAGCATAAGCAGGGCTTTGGAAGTACGAACAGGATGTGTCATGTCACTTACACCGTTTGTGTCGAGGTCAGCTGGAGCGATTCGCATAAGCAAGAACGCCATCATGACTTATGTTGCATTCTTTATTATTTTATCTTGGATTTGCTCTATTAATAATAAATAAAATTATTCACTTCATAGGGTTGGTGGGTGAATATTTTGTATTCATCGTCAAATATGACGATGTTTTAAAAAAAATTTGGATTGAGATCAATTGGGATTGTACAGAAAATAGTTTTTGTTACAATTTTTTTGTTTTAGTTCCTAGCTTTTTTTTTTTTTTTAAAGCATTTTTACTCTCTACTCATGGTCATACAGCAACATGAAGCAACAAAACGATATATATATATATATATATATTGTAGAAGGATTGGTGAAGTAGATTTTCAGCACTGACTCCCTTCACACTGAAGACTTTGGGTGAAAGGTATTTAATGACACTGATATATTTATTTCTTTTAAATGTACCCTAGACATATTTTGTAGCATAAAAGTTTCTATTATGTATATGCAGTAGTTTATAGGATTAATTTGCTATTCCTATTGCCAGTGATTTTTCTTTTTTTTTAAAGCAGATTTGATTTGTAGTCGCTTACTGTCTATAAGTCCCTTATTTTTTATAGAATTCTCAGAAAGAAGTTCATTATTCAGTAGCCACAAAGATGAATATTCATCTTCTTCATCCTGCTTATTCATCTCAAGGCAATATTTGTACAGATTCAGAAATCATTCCACGAACGCTTCACACTTTAACACTTACAGCCGCCGTGTGCTCATAATAATAATAATAATAATAATAAAAATAAAAAAGGCAACGTTTCAAATGTCTTATAACCTTAAACATGCATATATTCACTGTCATGATTAAAAGAAAACGTCTATTCTTCTGTCTCTTAAAATATTTTGCATGATTCTAATTGTAGATATTCATTAATCATGGAGAGATGTAAGGAGAGATCCGAGGTCTGATCTCCTGCATGAAAAGAAGCCTTCTTGTAATTAAAACTTGATTAAATGTTGTTAAAAACCCATTTTGGAAAATGAAAGAGTTGGATGCTTTGTTGTTCTCTTAAGTTTTGAGAACTCAGGTTGCATTTCACCATCTCTGATTTTTCTTGACATTTCACGACCTAAAATTACACTAAGCAATAAAGCTTGCTCTACTTTCTCCAGCCCCTCACTATACTAAATCTGCATCATTGTTCACTTTTGGAAGGCTTACTTGCTATTTTTGTATCAGCATTTTCTTATGATGTTTTGCTTGCCTTTTTTGATAAATTTTATTCACGGGATTTTTTTTTTCCAAGGAATTATTTGTATTACTTTTCTGAGGACATTGTCCCATCGTTTTTTCGAGTACAAAGACCAAACGTGCAATTTTTCTGACAGCTATTTGATATCATGTTGAATGTCCAGTATGCTAGTTTGGGAATGTTGCTTTAATGAGCCTAAATACTATTGTATCTGTTGACCTTCTTCTTTCCTGGTAAATTGTCTTACATGTAATGTTAGCTGCATAAAATTCAATATTTCTTCTTAGGTTTACTTCGGAGTAATGATTTCAAGCTGCACAAAATAAAGTACACAGAAATATTGGCTTCTTCCCTTTTTTATTTATTTTTTATTGTTTTATTGTATTTAAATCTTATTTGGTGTGTTTTTAGGATTAATCATTTTGGTAACGTTCCTCTCTTTGCTATTGCCTGACATTATGAATCTTAACACCAGGGTGCACTGTGAGCTAGTACACATTTAGATGTTTTTATGGATCCTGAATCATGATCACAAGTAAACCAAGGACCGCAATCATGTGTTTATATTAATAGATACTTATATACAGTATTATTATTATTATTATTATCATAGAATTTAAATCTGTCTCTGTGAAGGTAATCAATATATTAAAAAGCAAAATTTGCTCATTTTAAATATTTGGATTAAAAATATTAACTCATTAACGAAATGCATTTATTAAAGCGGATCTTGTCACGTATGTACTCCGTGATTTTGCTACACAAACACAAAACGAACACCTCCACCGACTCTGGCTTTGTCCTCATGTATGTACATTAATCGTGTGTAGTTTAAGTCTTGGGTTACAATTCCAAGATCTTGCTTCTTCTAAGGCCTATTAATAGCTTTAAGGTGTGAAGACTTCGAAGTGTGTTAATGATGGAAAAATAAGCCCGTTGTCAGTGTGCCAGATGGATTTTCTGCTCAGATCCGCCCTTGTATTTTCGTACAGGATATAACGTCTAACTGGAATTATTCTCATGGTGAGTGATGTACATCACACTTTTGTCACAATAGACTGGTTCCTCAACTCGGAGAAGAAAATCAAGCATATGAAATAAACAGTAAGCATTCACGTACTTTTTATACTACAATAGAAATGACGTGGAGTAAAGGGACTCTTGTTACAAGCAGGGTTTCTTGTTCAGAAAAGCCTGCATTCATTAGTCAAGTTAATGTAGAATCAAAGTGTATGGTTATAAGTACATTATCTTCTGTTGTCTTCTCCTATTCTTAGCAGCCTGGAGTTACGGATTCCTACATTGGGGACACCCATTTCAGTACCACTACTGTGGAAATTTTTTTTGGTAAAAGCAAAAAGTAGTTCAACATCCTGTTGAAATTTGGTGTGAAATGAACATCTGCCAAGTCAGTAAGTCAAGACAGTATAAACACCATCATTCAGCGGCGCCACATGTCATACGCTTCATTGGTAATGAATGTGTCCCGTCATGCACACACTTGACATGAGCGCACACACCTAACTTACCTTAATTGGCCCATGGCTGGCAGAAGTCATGCAAATTTGATGAGGTCTCCTGTGTTTTAGTAAACACTGAGTACAGCGACAAAAGTGTCATTGATGTTTAAATCCATGGGAAAGGCAGCATATAGGGTTGATCGAAAGTGCACTTTCACATGGTGCAAATTAACGTAGGTGATGTACAGTATGTAACGAAAAGCAGAAGAGCACTTGTTCTTTAGGTGACTGAGAATATCAGTGCGTGATGAGCAGACTTTCAGCAAGAGCATCTACATAGTAAAGCGCTGCAACGCACGGATCTTCTCATTATGCAGGTGAATGCACAGTTCACTGGTCTACAGAGATGTAAAAAAAAAAAAAAAAAAAGAAATTCAGGCATACAAGTCACCCTTTAGTATGCTCTTAAAAAACAGCTGACAGCACATTAAGAAATTGTGCACACTTAGAAATCAGTACAAGCCTAAATAAAAGCTTAACCCCTTTACTGAGGTTACTCTCGTACTGTGGAGGCATTTCACTGGCATGGTTTGATTCTTAATGTCCATTCAGAGAGGAGGTCATCTCAAACCAGGACAAAGTTCATCTGACTGAGTGTTTTTATCTTACGATGGACATGTCCTTTTCCAGAATGACCCTTCTCTATCTACAGGGCACCTTCACAGATGCAGATTGTCACTCAGTCAATCCTCTTTGAGTGTTGTGCTAGAGTGAATTTCCCCCCCCCTCATCATTATTATCCTAACTCCAGCTGAGGAAGAATGGTGTTAATGCCTCTAATGCTGGTGCAGAGACTTGTAGAATCTCTGCCAAGAAGCAAGGGGTTATTCCTGTGGAATGTGGTGGCCCAACACTTTAATGATACATGGTGCATTATACATGTATAGTCATAGTAGTTGTAGATGAAGCACATGTTTCAGGAGAAGCCAGATGTTTAAAATAAAGTGCTTTTGAGGCTATAGTAAGATGATATCTGTTGATATTCACATTTATTCACTGGGATTCTGAAAGCACCTTTAGTTTTATTATTTTCTTGTTCCTGTAGCATAAAGACAGTACTGTATGTCATTCATTCATTCTCTATACTGCTTGTCCTGTGTACAAGATCACGGGTGGGCCTGGAGCCTATCCCAGGAGATTTTGAGTTAACTACAGGGCACACACATACCACACATGCACACGGCAATTTGGAAACGCCAATTAATCTGAGAGTCTTTCGATTGTGGAACGAAACCAGAAGTGTACCTGGAGGAAACGCACAAGCACAGGGAGAACATGCAAACTCCACGAACATAAATGCAAGGTGGGAATCGAACCCTTGATATTGGAGGTGCAAGGCCAACCACTACGCCCCCTCTGCCGCCTAGTACAGCATTAATGTTACATGTATTTCTGTTGAAGTGTCTGACCAATGAAAAGGAGAAATCCTTTTTTCTGGTGGTTGAAAGGTGGTTAAAAAAACAAAAAACAATCCCTGAATCAACTTTTCCAAAATCAGTTCCCTGGTCTGGAGCTGATTGAATCTCTTGAAGGAAGCATATTTAAAACGATTAAGAACAATTGGTGACAAAAACTGATCCTTTGCATGGCATGTAATTTTAGCAGCTTTATCATTTTTTTTTAATAAATTAAGAATAATTTGGCACAATCTCTAAATAACATTTCAAATTCCCTATCCCACAATGCCACCAAAAATCCCTCAAGCTCCATGTTTTTGTCTTTCTTAAAGGCTCCCAAAGATCAACAACTAAACATTGTGTATTAGGAGTAATGTTTCTTTCAACACTTCTTGTCAAAACAAGAACAACAAATAGAAGATTTTGCCTCAAAAAACTTGCATTTACAATGCGCCAATTTGAGGTTCTGTCACTCAGCATGAGCTGACCTTAGCAATGTGCCATCGTGGGGAAGATAAAATGCCACAATAGGTCATTATTCATCATAGCCACTTAAATATGGACCAGCTCATTCACTGTTGTCTCTAATTCTGACACATACTTCAATGCCCTGCATGCCTGGGCCATGTTTCAGACACCTGATTCCTCCTCAGCCTTGCACCAGTGCACTCATGGTGGAATTCCATACACGTCCTCTCATGCTGTTCATACTTGTCTATAAACTGTGTCCCCACATCAGCTTTCTGTTAAGTCAATACTCAGAGCAGGTTGGGGGATAGTGTTCCTCTTATTATTTCTAGCATTATGTTTGCATGAAAAGTATGCATGTGGTATGAGGATGATCATTTCTGACATCCGATATATTTAATTTAAGTGAAGGCTTTATGTTAGTCAATTGTCAACATGGCACACTACCGAGGATAATTCCTGACTGCGGTGAAGACCGGTTCTACTAGACTATTAGGGCTAATCTTTCAAAGATAACAAGGCATACAAAGTTGTATTTAAGTTTAACCACATTAGATGGTTTCCTGGTAACAAATTGTATTGGACTTTTGTTGTTTAACCTGGACTGTAGATTCATGCAATACATCAGCATTAGCCCATATTTGATCACAATTTGGACCAGATTATTTCATCCCATTTCACTGATGTATCCATACAGTAAAACAAATTAACTAAAGTAGACAGAGTGAACACTTAGTGGTCCAAAATACAAATTAGACAAAAAAAAGTACTGGGACTTTTGATTGTGCAGAATAACAGAACACAGTTATGAGAGTAAAAACTACCTTTATTTCTTTATATAATACCCTGCTACACTAATGGACTTATCCCAGCGTTTCACTAATGCTCGGATACCATCAGGGTCTGCCTGCTACATGTGGGAAATGCTGGCCTCCCAGGAACTCCTTTAATGGCCCAAACATGTGGAAATGACTTGGAGCGACGTCAGGACTGTACAGAGGATGCGGCGATAACTCCAGCCAAGTTCTTGTAACGGGCAGGTGTTGATCGTGAATGTTTGTGTGTACAGTTCACACAGACACATGTCACTCGCTGAATGTTCATGGGAACAACTGCACTGGGCTCTGAGCCACCTCGGCTATCATTCACAGATGAAACATTTGCACTATTTTTTTGCGCCGAAGAGTCTCATCAGAGTACTGTGCTTAAAGACTTCTGTAAATGTCATTCGGTTTTACTCCTTCATTCATGTGAAATCTCATAATTCCTGGTTTGACTTGAACTCCCCTCGTAGATTTTAGCCTCCCATTTATTAGCATCCCAGTCAACCTTAAGCAAGAATCACATCAAGACGGGAACTTTTACTGATCAATCAAAATATTTATTTTTTTTGTTAAATTACATTACAATACATTTCAAAGTGCAAGAGGTAAAACACCCCTTGAACTATAACAGTGAAGATTATGATGATAACCACTCCTCCTATCTTTACCTCAAACAAATGAAATTAAATGAACACAAGCCACAAGCAGCAAACACCAATGAGTGAAATATTGAAAGAATGCATTTCCGGCAGACATTACTTAGAAACTTTGAGTATGTGTATAAAGTTGAGTGAACACGAACAAACAATGGACTCTTTCTGCTCTGTACTGCAACCTCTGACTTGTCCTGAGCTCATCGGGAAGCCTGGAGGGGTAACTGAGTCCCCAACGTGTCTACACTCACTTCTTTGTCTCCTCTTTGGTAATTTGAGCTGCAAAGCACAGGCAGAAACATTAGAAAATTATGATTATTTAAATGAAAATCAGGGTTTATAACATGTTCAGTAAATGTAGTTTTTACGGCTAATGTTTTAGAAAACTAAGCAAAAAATAAAAATAAATCAAGTCGTCTTTGGTCTGAGTAGTCCGATAAACACAAAGTGTGACATTTCAGAAATACGATATTTCTATATTCAAATATTATCAAATATTAATGTGTGATAACATATAATGTAGATATAAAAAAATAGAAGATTGAAAAAAGCTATTCGCTTTAATGTACACATGACCTATCGTGTAAAATTATCTAATTATAAAGACGAGCAGAAACAAAACAGTAAAGTTAGCTGTATAATGCCAGTGATCTTACCTTCAAATCAAATAATAATTCAGAGCAAACCTGAGTTTATTCACGAGCTGGAGGAGTCAGTAGCAAAGGGTGAAGAGAAACAGGAAATATCAAGAAGAAAGAATTAAAGTAAGACACACATTCAGATTTATGGATCTCCATGGATAAGGATCCATTCTGGACCTTTGGAATGTATACAGAGTCAGGGTTTCTCAACTCTCAGGACACACTGTGCTGTAAAAATATGCAGTTTAGCTTAGCATTGCCAACCCACACAAGTACTAGTCATACATGGTGACCTTACGGTCCTTGCCTGCTGGGCCCGGTGCGTAGGGGGCTGTGGCAATTGAAATGTATTTTTTTCTACTGTTTTATGAATAGGAAACATATGGAATGCCAAAGTGTATGGACCATTGGAAACATGAATGTTTATTCTGATAACTTTTTCACCACCTTGTGTCCTGTATGCGTGTATGTTCCTGCCCTGTAAGAATTTTATATTGAATTTGTCTTTTTTTTTTTGGTAATACCTTTACCACCAAGTTATTTGTTTAACTGAAGAACAGGACTGATGCAATATAGCCAGCATGTTGAGCATTACATGCTGCCCCATTTATATTTCAAGCAGTGCTTCCCTGAAACAGTTGAGAAACATTGTACTCAGATACACTCTTAGGTTCAGGTTTTAAAAGTTAATCATCCAAAATAAAAACAAGAACATATGATATACACCAGAATACATGTTTCTTTGATATATATTGATACAATATATATCAAGCTGTTCGACTGCAGTGTGTGTTCATTCCATAGTTCTGGGTTTCATTTTATAATTAAATGCTTCTGGACGCTGAATATTAAGGGAAATTGTGACTTTGGAAGGAAGCATAAATTTCCATTTTAACAGTTTGACAGCAAAATGGGATAACTCCTGTCATTGTTTTGAGAAAAACAAAAGCATAAATGACAAAATTGTTTGGGTTATAGAAGTGTGAATTTTGTTGGATTTTGCAAAACGCTACAACTCCATCTCCCACAGTTTTAAATTTGTGGTAATTTAAATATGCAATTTAGTGAAAATAATATGTTGATTGAGCTTTAATTAAAAATATAACAAACTTATGGTTTTATTGTGTTTTTGTAGCAATTTACTAGCAGCAACTGGAATAAAAATGTATAAAAAATTGAGTTTTGTTGCACACTACCTTTTTTCATTACAAAAATCATCATTTTGAAGATCATTAGAAACATCATTAACAATACAAAAACTTCAGTTTACAGCATTGCCAGCCTCGTTCCCCTAACAGTTTCAGTTTCACTTGGGTACTTGAAGACAACATCATATATTTATGCATCATCAGACTGCATATATGACCATGGTCCCATACGCTTTTTAATATAGCTCAAATCTCAGGTTTGCACTACAATATCCCACATAATTTTGCTATATAGTAAGTATATAATATAGTGTTTGCGCAAAATCTAAATTACATAATGTCACAGAACATAGAGCAGGTGTTAAATGATGCATACCTGTAGTTCATCAATGCTGGGGTAACTTCAGTGGCAGAAACAGTGTAAATGTTGAGTGTAAATATCCTTTTTTATTGGCATCAACATTTTCCAAAAATCCACTAAATGCATTTATTTCACTAATGGCAGCTGCTATTTTTGCATAGATAATAGTTTTGCATCATCGATCACATGACAGAAAGGGACAATAAAAGAAGTTTCTAAAAGAAGTTTAAGTAGTAGTTTTCAAATTAGAAGTTTGTTATAGATAATCATGTGTTTCTCAAAGGAAAATAATTTGCCAAAATGAGTTAAAAGCATTAAAAATAATTTATTACATTTTGCTGATCACCTTACTTTAATGAGTGTCTCATTATTAATTCAAAATAGAATGCAATGTATCTCATATTAGGTATTTGTATGTATTTGTAAGAATGAAACATGCATTCTGCTTTTATATCAGCATAGATCTACACATAATATACAATGCACAGTCACATAAATAAATGAGGTACTGTATCTTATTCATATATGATAACATCATCACTCATATATGACCTCATATTTAACTGAATGCTATAATGTACAACAAAACAGAAAGCATACTTAAATGTGAAGCCAAGACCATTATTTTGCTTGTGTCAGACTGCATGTGTTATTTACTTTGGAACGTGAATTAAAAACCGAGAGTGATGTGTGAAATACTTACAGCGAACCTCCAGCTTGCACTCCACAGTGTCCTCTCCACTGTCGTTAACAGCTTTACACATGTACACACCTCCATCGAATGGACACGGCTTCCTGATCTCCAGAGTCAAAATACCCTGCTTGCTGAGCATGCGGTATTTGGCTTCGTTCGTGATGTCCATCTTGTTCTTGTACCATGTTATTTTGGGCTAAATATTAAAAAGGACTGTAAGATTCAACGACCTCAAGAGCACTTCTAAAATTATCAGCATCTTTACTGTAGGATCAGGTGAGAAAACATTGCCTCTACTTATCCTAGCAAAGAGTACAGGTTCTGTATACAGGCAAAACAATGATGTAATAAGCTATATAATGCTTACTAATCCTTACTTTAGGGATGCCTCTTACAGCACAGCTGAGGGTGGCATTGTACCCTGAGATGACTGAGCGGCTCACAAGCGGGTGTGTGAACTTCGGTGCCTCCGAGAAATCATGAGCTTTGTAGGAGGGTGGCTTATAGTCCATGCCTTAGGATAGAACAAAATGCCAGAGTAATATCTGTATCTGATGTCTCTAGTGATGCAGTACAAAACTTATATTGATTTAATATAAATAAATTGTGGCAGTTTATATATTTGTAAAATTCTCGAGCTACAAAAACAGTTGAATAAAAAGAAGTAATGCATCTAAATAGTGGGATAAATGCTGTATGAGTACACATAGCTAGTCTCACCTGTTTTCTGGATATATGCACTTTCTTTAGAGTTACATGGCTCTGGACTCAGGCCCACCATGTTCATAGAGAACACTCGGAACACATACTCGTTCCCCATGATCAAGTCAGACACCACACAGTTAGTGCGCCGATACTGCTCATAAACTGAGTACCATTCCTGTAAAAGAAATGCAGCAAAGTTTGTATCCCCTTTGTTTATTGGGTGATAAGATGACCTCATTGACATAAATGATAAATGAAGCGATATAAGAGATAAAGAGTAATAAATAAATAAAAAATACACATACACTACCTGATCACTCTAAAATCTCACTTGACTACCTTCGGCTTTTATTTTTTATTATGTGTGAAAAATGAATTCTCATGCTCCCACAACCACCATTTCACAATTTGTGTACTTCCCATTAGGGAAGAAAAACTCCATTAATGTGATAACCTGGTCATTCAGCACATTCAGGTCATCATCTGACTTCTTGTAATGTTGCTAAATAATAGACCTATAGTAGACCTTACCAACAAAAGCAACTCCAGATCATAACTGCATCCAGATGCTTGTATAGTCGGCACCATGCATGATGGGTACATCGCTTCATGTGCTTCCCTTTCCTCCTGGAATAGGGTCATTCAGGACTCATCAGACCACGTGACTTTTCCCCATTGCTCCAAAATCCAATATTCATGCTCCCAAGCAAACTGAAGCATTTTTTTTCTTCGATTAGAAAGTGGTTTCTTATGGCCACACATCTGTTGAATCCCAATCCTCTTCAGAGTTTTTTTCACATCATGTGTGTAGAAATGCTCTTACTTTGACTATTAAACATACTGTAGCTTTTAGCTATACTGCCGACTATTTTTTCCAACGCAACTTCACCAAGCGATTAAATGATCTCTGATCCCAGTCATTACCCCACTACTTCCAGGTTGTTGGATGATTCCATTAATTTTAATGTCTTCTTTGATTGATGTAGGCTAATAATTTAACTCTTCTTTTAATTTTTTTTGGACAAGTACTATATGACTAAACTCAAGTTTGTCTAACAAAAGTGTATTATAACTTGCATATTAATAAAACCCGTGATTTTAATTACTCAGCCGCCATTATAGACACTTAACCAGTGCTCTCAGGGCTGAATTTAGCAGCACTGTGATGTAATGACTGACACCAATAACACATTTGGTTGGCTGTGCCATGTAACATTGCAGGGCTATAAACATGTTCTAGCTGCGTCTGCTTCTTGTTTAAATAATAAAAGATTTTTGCCATATAATCATGCAACATATTATAATCGTTATCATGTGTTCAATATTATACATCACCTCTTATAAATATGTAATCATGCAGCATCAACCTTTAATGTTGCTGTGTCACATTACGCATGTATAAAGTCTAACCATTTCGGGTGAATGGATAGATGGGAATAAAATAGCCATCTATTAACATGTTCCAAGACCAGGAATCTAAAGTGCTTTTATATTTAGCAGCAAGACTTCTCTGGTTTCTTACTTGGATATTGTCGTGTGTGAAATGTGATGATCTTGAACGTAGCAGCTCATTGTTCTGGATGCACTAAGAGTATATTGAATACATACATAAAGAAGAGTGGTGTAACTCATATTCAGCTACTAAACTTGTAGAGGACAATGAGAGGAAGAGTCTGAAGAACTGGCAGTGTTTAAATCAGGCTACTGGAGACTTGGGGAAGGGGGTAGGGTTGGGGAGGGACATACTTGTCCCATGCTGAGGGGGCTCACAGATGACAAACAGTAGGGTCATTATGGTGGTTCGGTCTTCAGATGCTCTAAATGCTGTCCTGTTCCACAGAGGCATCCAAAGCAAGTTGCCAAGCATGTCACAAGAGTAGCTCTAACCCAGAGTACTACTCCATTTGCACATTGTGTGCATACATTACTCAATTATAGATGTGTTTTAGGGGGCTTAGCTACTTTTAATGGCACTGGCAGGATTTCAAAGTACAGAGGGACAAAGGACATTTCATATCCATTTCATTCCTGTCCTTCAGTTTGTTTTTCTTCTGTTCAGTCTAGTTGATACAATATTTAATATTCACAACAATTCCCATGTCATGTGTGTATTTGGCTATACATACACTATACTGCCAAAAGTATTCTCTCGACTGCCTTCACATGCTTATGAACTTGAGTAACATCCAATTCTTAATCCAAAGGGTTTAATTAGCTTCAAGTCTTCTGGGAAGGCTTTCCACAAGGTTTAGGAGTATATTTATTGGAACTTTTCACCATTCTTTCAGAAGCGCATTTGTAAGGTCAGACACTGATGTTGGACAAGAAGGCCTGGCTCGCAGTCTCCGCTCTAAGTCATCCCAAAGGTGTTCTATCGGGTTGAAGTCAGGACTCTGAGCAGGCCAGCCAAGATCTTCCACACCAAACTCACTCATCCATGTCTTTATGGACCTTGGTTTGTGCACAGGTGCACAGTCATGTTGGAACTTGAAGAACTTGACTACCCTGCACAGTGTCCTGACCTCAACCCGATTGGGATGAATTAGAGTGGAGACTGTGATTCAGGCCTTCTCATCCAACATCAGTGACCTCACAAATGCACTTTTTGAAGGATGGTCAAAAATTTCCATGAACACACTCCTAAACCTTGTGGAAAGCCTTCACAGAAGATTTGAAGCTGTTATACTGTAGCTGCAAAGGGTGGGCCAGCATTATATTAATTCGCAAGGCAGGCGAATACTTTTGGCATTTTAGAGTAACTGAAAAAAAAATCTAATCCAATACTTCAACATACTGTAAGATTGTACATACCAAGGTTTTCTTGTCAGCTTTCTGGATTGTGTAGCCAGTGATGTCACAGTTGCCATCGTCTTTGGGTGGTTTCCATTCCAGCGCCACATTGAAGCCCCATATATCCACAACCTTTAAGTTCTGAGGAGGACTAGGAAGGTCTGGCGAAGAAAAGTGAACACAGCATGATCATAAAAAACCAATGCTAGTTTTAACATGCTAAACCAATGCTACCAATGTAACCAATGCTAGTTTTACCAAGCTATGGTCTCTTAAAGTAATACGCTACGAGACATGAGAAACCTACAGTGTTTTGAGATACATGAGAACGTACCTACAACCTGAATGGTCACAGAGGCCTTGTCTTCCACATTCTCAATCTGCACCTGGAGCTCATACTTCCCAGAGTCTTTACGCTCTGTCTTCCTGATAAAGAGAATGCTGTCGGTCTCACTGTTTCTCACGCTCACTTGCTTCGAGTCAAGAGGCTCGCCGTCTTTCGTCCAGGTAACTTTTGGCCTTGGTTTTCCCTATGAAAAGGTGGCATTTTTTTTAGCAGGCTAGCACTTTAAACTCTTCCTCAAATGTTACTATTTTTATAATGTGTAAGGATGAACACTTTTCATCAACATGAAATCCAGGACCCAAGATTTTTCAACAGAATATTATCCAGAGCATCAGACTGCCTCTGAAAGCTTGGTTACTTCCCATAGTGCATCCTGGTGCCATCCCCTCCACAAGTAGGCGACACATACAGTACACACACCCAGCCATGCAGGGCTAGCTTTCGCTATCCATGTGCACATTTAAGTGAGTCTTGGGCTTTTTTTCTGCTTCTAATACATCAAGTTTGAGAACCAATTGCTGATTTGCTGACTAATGTATCCCACCCCTTGACAGGTGGCATTGTAAAAGGATAAGCAGTGTTTAATAATATACAGTATGAGTTTATAAAATGAGGATGTGAAATGCAAGTGTGAAAATCAATCCATGTTACATCCATATGAAACAACATATATGTCATTACAAAGGAAACTTTTGGTATGTTAAACACGTTGGATCAGAATGTGTGCATGTAAGTGTGTCTGGGTGGGTGTGTGTGCCAGCATGCTGATTTTACATAACACATTTCCCCAGAGAGCTTTTGCAGCTGCTGTTCAGATTTGTTTCATTAACACATACTGAACCTGCAGTCCATGTGCATCCGCTATCATTGAGTTTAGGCCACACATTTGTATTTATAGTGCTTCAGAGACATCAAATAGAGGCCCTTCCTGTCTTACTTAACCCTTGTTAACAAAGTAGTTAATGTTTCAGACTGGGCAATACACCCTAGACCAAAGGAGCAGAAAGGAACTACCATGACTATACATTTATGTACTATACATAAATGTATAGTAACTTGCAGAAGTATTCCCTCTTATTGGCCTTTTTTCATGTTCTTATCATTTTATGTGAGTCAGGACAGTTGATTCTTACCTGAAACGGGATCACAAGGTTAACAGTCTCCCCTACTCTCTTGATGAGGGTCTGGCGAAGACTGCGTGGGATCCAAATTTTTGGACGCTCTGTTAGGCAAATCGAGAAGTCAGGTTAGACATTTTGACAGAAATCAACATTTTGGCAGTTGCAGTGGTGAAGAAATCACATTTTGTAAAGATTATAGTAGCAAGGTGGGGTAGCAAATACCGATGCCACCTCATCGCTCCATGGTCTTTGGTTTGCTTTTGAACTGGTGTTAATTTCCCCCGAAGTTCCCCCAGTGTCTGTGTGAGTTTCCTCTAATTTCCTGCCATCCTTAAAAAAAGTGCCAGGAGGTTTATTGGCTAGGCTACAAGGGTGAGTCACAAAATATCTGCAGATTGGCTGTAGAATTTATTCTAATAAATTTTTAGGAAAAATGCTTTTCAGCATAGTCTCCTTGCTTTTAAATACACTTTGTCCATGTTTTCGTATTCCGTTATATAAAATGTTTTAGGCTGAGCTGCAAGCCATGAATACACAGCTGTCCTCGCTTCTTCATCAGGAGTGAATCTTTGTTTTTGTAGGCCAGCTTTCAGTGGACCAAACAAATCACTGCATGCTGCTCTTCATTTGTGCAAATCATAAGTGCGGCATCCATTTTTACAGATGAACTGATGTAACACGTTTAAATCTGCTGATAAGACATGATATTATAAAAGCACAAAACATAAACCTATGCAATCACCCATCACATCAAATGTCACTGTTTTATCAGCAGATGGAATGCCCAGTGGACCTCACATCATATCTTTAAAACAGTATTCGCTATACATGCTGACAGACATGAAAATAAGGATGATGAAAGTGTGTAAACAGGATCTCTGGTGTTATATAACACATAAGCAGCAGAAAAGTGTTCAGGATTCCCTTGCATCCTGGAAATGTATACAGTAGTTTTCCTGTCACGGAAAATAAATGTGAAAAATGGATTCGCTGTCGGGGAAAATGCTGGTGAGTTAGCACATTAAATAATTGAGATCAGGTACAGTGTTGGCCAAATTAATAGACCTGTAAATGATCTAAATGTTCAGCTGGCATCATCAGTTAAAACTCCTACATTGCTAAAAGTTGTCTTTCTGGGGGAACCTAAAGATTTTCCCATCTGCAAGGATCACAATAAGATTAACTATGTGGCCCTTTAAGACTGTAGGCTTGTAATTTTGAGTCAAATTATGTTTTTGGTACAATTCCTGAAATCTGACCTGGTTATATTACAGATTAGTCAGTCAATGGGGCAGTACAAGGGCTGTGTGTATTTTTCATTTTAACGTTATTGACATTGGCAGATGTGAGTCAAGCTATTCAATAGCTGTCATTTATACTGTACATATAAGTTGTAGAAAAAAATTTCCTGATTAGATTGGCAACCCTGAAAGTTCAATATTCACACATCAGTGGGGCTAATTTGTCCAACTTCTTTGCAGGTTAGCATACCGTATAGATAATTCATGTGTAACATATAATCAAAACACAATCAAAAAATTTTCCCACGATGCCAATGCTTTTCTTCTACTTCACATCAAACAAACTGCCCCAACTGATACAAATTAAGGGGTAAAAAAAACCCCAAAAAACCTCATCACATAGAGGAAATGAGAAAGAATTGGAAATTACAGTATATCATAAATGTGCCCTATAAAACCTAATAATGAAGTTTATGAGAATGGTTGATGGAAAAAAGATGGCTGTGACTCATGCAGACTGTTTTAACCCATAGCTGCAAACCATGTTGTTTAGGGCAATAATAAGGAAGTCATCAAGCGAAAGGCAAGGCTTCCTTAATATATTTGTGTAAATGTGTCTATTAGAAAAATTCAAGATTGTTATTGAATTTGTTCTATTTCCAGGCTTGAAGGAGTTTGGTCATGGACTATATCCGGCCCCTGGGCTTTCTGTTTTACAGACCTGCTTGAATGCAATTGTAAATATCTCTTTCTCATGAAAGCTAGTGAATGCTAGTGGCTGAAAGCTGATCGGGAACAAGCTCGTGATTGCCTCAGCGAACTAGACTTATTAAATTACAACAATAAAAGCTTTTATGTAAAAAGCTTTCTATCTAATGTATTGCTGCATGTTAATGCAAATTAATGCAGTAGAGAAATGCAAAAGAAATAGTTTAATACAAGGGGCGTTCAAGCTTTTTGTAAATGCAGAATAACAGAACACAGTTATGGAAGTAAAAACTACCTTCATTTCTCTATATAATCCCCTGCTACACTAATGCACTTATCCTAGGATTTGACTAGCGCTTGTATACCATCAAGTTTTGTCATTATACCAGAACCATGATCAGACTGCCTGCTTCAACACTGGCCTTCAACACTGGCCTCCCTGGAACGGCTTTAATGGCCCAAACGTGTGGAAATAGCTTGGAGTGAGGTCAGGACCATACAGCGAATATGTCAGTCAAGTGCAAGTGGTGTTATCGAAGGATTGTCTGTACAGTTCTCACAGACAGGTTCGTCTGTTGGCAACAAGTTAACCTGATTTTTAAGGATCTGGTGTTCCAGACACTGAATGTTCACAGGAACGATTGCAGTGTCCTCCGAGCCACTTTGGCGGGGTCATCATTTATGGACGTACGGCCTTCTTTAAAGTGTTTGCACCATTCAGATATTTTACTGTGGCTTTTGTAAAGTCTCGTTTTTTTATGCCTTCATTCACAAGAAATTTCATCACAAGTCCCAGGTTTACTTGAATGCCCTGTGCACATGTACTGTACATTTAGCACCATGTAGTAGTACTTTAGTCCCATGAATATGTACATTTAGTACCATATTTCATGTTTTTTTTTCTATGTATATATGTAGCACTTGACTGCTTTTTAAAATATTCTCTCTGGCAATGATTGGCAGAAATACTCACTGCATTATGAAATGTCAATAATTTTTCCAATGTATATATGCCTGACTTTGAGAATTCTCCTAATATCCAATGGTAATTTAGCGTGTTTTGAAACTCACGCATGATCTCGCGGATTGTAACAGCCTGTTGCAGAGTGGCAGGAGGACTGGGGCCAGCCACGTTATATGCCCGTACACGGAACTGCATCTTCTCTCCAGTAGGCAGGTCACGGATGATCACAGAGTTCCTCTCTGTAAGACCCTCGAATGCAGGAACCCATTCTTCAGCTAGATAAAATGGAAAATATAGCAAATTTCAGAAGTCTGCCAAAAAATCTGAGTAGTCCAGACAGAAGAATGGCTACAGGTTTTTCTACCAATCAAACAGTTACATTTAAGCCACTATTCTGTTCATAGAATACCTTAAACTTTGTTGGAGAGAATTGTTTTTTTGCTTATATTATTAATATACATTTGTTTATTTTGTATTGCCTAGGAATGCCTTTTGACCATCATAAAATCAACAAATCAGACAACAAATCAGACAATGTTCGTTGTATTTGAAACTAAACAACACAGGATTACCTATAATTTACCGTTATTACATTATTACTTTATGGAGATCTTAAGTGCATTTTGTCCGGATACACTACATTCAAGGAAGATATTCCCAGGCAAAAATGATCTTGCATACTAATACTGCAGGGGTGAAAAAGTACAGAAAATTACAGTATACCTGAGTTTTGTAGATGCAGTCAACCAGAATGTGTTTCAAGCGTGTTTGTACTTACAGTAAATCTGCTTATATGTTTCCAAGTAAAAAGTAACTGAGTTGAATCTAGAATTAGACATCAGTTTTTTCTTTCAACGTGGAGTTTTTTTTGTTTTTTTTTCAAACGCATAAAATTTAAACAAAAAAAGATTAACACAACTTAAGGGGCTGGGTTGTTATTTATACTTTGTCCTTTGCCTTGATTAATACAATATAACATCAAACAAAACCCAATCAAGTCTTCCTTTCTGAATTGGTAAACAGATTATCCAAATGTAAATCCGTTTCCCCATTAAGCAACTTAAATGACTATAGAGTAACTGATGTCGACATAAAAATAAATGAATGTTAAAAGCATTAAAAACGTGATAAGCTTTAAGATTTGTAATAATTTACTTTATTAACACTTACAGATACCTTAATGAAACCCTCACAGTCACGCACTTACTGCCTTCCTTGCAGTATTCAACCCCATAGCCGTCTATAGGGGCAGAGCCGATTCTCTCCGGAGTCCTCCATTTCAGACAGATGGTGGTGTCGCTGATGTCGTCCACACACAGACCGATGGGCTCACTGGAAGGGGCTGAGTGGAAACAAAGAAGTTAAACTGAACTTAATGGACAGCAGATGTTGAGAATTGGTACTTGGGGAATTTATTCATTTAAGTTATGGTATGGTAACCCCATATTTAAATTAAAACCAGTTCATTTATGTCCAGTAGGACTGTAATCCTAGGCCCTACCCTAAATCCCAGATACTCTATAAAACTCACAGTGTGTTTATATAGTTAAAGACTTATAGCTCAGGGGTGTGAAACATGTGGTCTGCTAGACATGGACTGTAATTTGCCAACGAAATAAATTGCTCTAAATACAAAAAATCATCTTGTGGACTCATTTAATTGAAATTTCTTGGGGAAAATCTATATCACTTAAGGGGTTAAATGATTCCGTAGCTGTTGACAAAATGTTATAATGATATATAATCCTTCTGGTGAATTAAAGAAACCATTTCTTTGAAACTAAAAAAAAAAATTATAATAATACTTTCGATAAATGTCTCTTCCCAAAAGTAATATTTTATGTTTAAAACAATAAAAGCATTTTGGGATTTTTCTTTTAACCCACAGCATTGTTATTTCAAAGATTTCTGGATATACAGAAAGTTGAACAAGTTCCATCTGTAACTTTCAGATAAACGCCCATAAACACAAGATAGGCTGTTTATGTCTTATTGGTCTACAAAACTTTTTTGTTTGTTTGTTTGTTTGTTGTTGGTCCACCACTGTCAACATGTTACTCATGCCCATTACGTGAAATACTAGTTAAACTAGTTATAGAAAATTAGCAACACCAAAGTAGCAAAAAAAAAAACTTTAAATGAAACTGAGAAAAAATAGTCTTTAGTATAAGCATGGTGAAAGCAGGTGTAATAAAGTAAAGCTCTGCTACAAAGCTTATTGTTAAATAAAAATCTCCAAGATTATTATGTTGTTTATTAGAATTTTCAAAACACCTTGATAGTGGAAATTTGCTCTGCACTGCACATCTCCTAAAGGATATACAACATATAAACCACTGAGTTGCTTAGTAACTAAGCTACTAAAGCCTGAATAGAGAAACAAAAGTCTTCTAGCATAAGTCTTAAGCTATATCGATTTACTAAGACCAGGATATTGTTTTCACTCCTGCATGCTTCCAATAGTGAGTTAAAAGACAAGGCCATGGAAACTACTGGGGCAATAATACCAAGAGGTTCAAGTCTGATACATCTAGCATGACCTTCCAGCCCTCGTGGCCTTTGGCTGTCCATTATAGTCGAGCATACATATCATAGTTTGAATAAGCACAAGTTAAACTTGGGCTAGTGTTGATAAGGACCTCTCAAAGATACAGGTGGTGTAAGAGACATGCTGCATTCAGGACAGAAATAGTTTTAGTGGCAGTGCATTCGAGAATTGTGAAACAGTTGCAGAATGTTGAAGCATGGATTAATCAGGATGAATTCAAAAAAACAACAAAGAACCTTTGAACAATTAAAAGATTTGTTCTAAGTCTGGAGAATCTGCTGAATAGTATAGAAACTCAGAAGATGTTTTTGAAAAAACATTTCAAAGAAATATAAACACAAGAATCCAAGAATTTCTAAATTTGAAGATAATATATATATAAATATTTATACACAGCATTTGCTGTATTTGCTTCAATTACTGTTAACTTAAAAGCTGTAGCGTCTTTAAAATAAAATCCAATTTACCACCATTTTTTTTCAATTACAGCATATAAATACAGCAGTGAGGTCTGACAGACGAAGAGTACCTAAATTAGCCTAGCATAGTTCATAGTGTGAAATCCTTGAGTTATAGATTCATTGTCTATTGCAACAGGTGACACGGTAATGCTAGGTATGAAATTATAAATGCAAGAAATGGAATTGTAAGCTAACTCTTTTGCACATGTAGAAGGCTTTTTTTAACAAATAAACAGGACAATTTTACATTTGTATATTTCTGAAAAGTCATTTTGACGACTTAACAATGGT
This sequence comes from Leiocassis micropogon, assembly GCA_028565275.1. NCBI lineage: Eukaryota > Metazoa > Chordata > Actinopteri > Siluriformes > Bagridae > Leiocassis > Leiocassis micropogon. Next base: position 5,577,606 of record JAOVVA010000037.1, on the reverse strand, counting down.
TGGTAACACTAGTATAAACAGTTATCCTGAACTAAACATAATCATTTTGTAGATTTAGCAAAGCTTATGTAAAATCTTGGCATGCATGTACTCTATTTACACAAGGGCAATTAGATTGTGATGCCTACTGCGGACAGGTTCTGGTTCTGGTTCAGGTTCAGGTGTGGGGGCTGGTTCCTCAGCCGTGGGTACTCCTTCCTCTCCTGAAGGTGCCCCTTCTCTTGGCACTGCTTCTCCGTCTGTACAAGGTGCAGGAGCTTTTCCTTCTGCAGGAACATCCTTCTCAGTTGGAGAAACAGGTGCTTCAGTGGCTGTGTCTTCTGCAGGAGGTGCTATTAGCTCAGGTTCCTTGACTTCTGCAGGTGCATCTGTTCGGGCGTCTGAAGGAGCACTTGCAGATGCCTCGTTGGCTGACTTTTTTTCTGCGGTTTTTGGAAGCTTAGGCTTGGTCATCCTGCCGGTGGTTCGGTTTGCCACTTCACAATGTTGTACTGTCCCTTAAGGGTTTCCTTGATACGTTCTTGTCTTGCCTGTGAGCCTGTCTGCCTTTTGTTCAGGGCTTTCCCTGTCATCTGCTGCACTCGTCTCCTGTTCTGTCCTGTCCTTGTCCTCAGGGTGCTGTGATCAAAATTGTTGGTGGCAGCAAAGCTGTTCGTCCCCCTCCCCCCTCGTCTCTGTTGCCGGGTGGCCTGTGTTCACCATATGTCTGGACATAACCATATGCTATCATGCCATTATTTATAGAAGAGAGTGCCAAAAATAGTTTCCCAATCTACTGTATTGTGCTGGACATTAATCTGCACTGATAACTTTTCAGACTATTTGCACAAGATAAAGTACTGGGACAGTGGAGCCAATTAAATAGATATCACATGGAGATAAATGAAAAGACTTTTAGTCTTTAAGTCTTTAAGTCTTGTCCTAAAAAGCATTTATTTTAAGCCCTCTCTCCGAAGAGATGACAGGGGCCTTGAAACACTGGTATGATGATGTGTGGCTGAGAGGCTCCAGGTGGCAACAATACAGCAGCATCCCTAAATTGGCAAGCAGATGAAAGAAGGATCTCCTTGACATGAACATGCTTGGCACCAGGTAATTTACAAAAAATCTTCTCTGCTAGACTCTGCTGAACCAGCAATTTCCATTTTGACACCAAGATTGATGGATAATTTATCGTCATAACAAAGGTTCAATTGGTTTTCTACCATGCACAAATTTGTCATGAATCATTCTCCTGTGTTTTTCAACCTAACCTCTTAGATCTCCAGTAGCTGAAGTATTTATGTAGTTACCCTAGGCAACGCTTCCTACCACTGAGAAACGCGTAGGCCAATTACTTAAAACTCATGTATACTGGAAATAGAAGAATGTTTGTTAAATGTTGTTGTTAAAGTTGTTTTAAGTGCTTCCACAAAATCCCTTGAAGTATTTAAAAATTAATCTAAAAGCATTTATAGATGGGAGTCTTTGTGGTTACAGATTTAATGTGGAAGTGCCTCAGTTTCAGATTCTGCATAACTTTACAACAAAACCTTAGGAATATTGTGAATTGAACAAATACCTTATATCGTATTGCTTTAGCCTTGAAAAGTTTAATAAAGCTATATAAGAACAGTTCAGGTAGACTGGATTTTAAATACAATTCAATATCGTTTCCACTCCTACAGTGACCGAGAAGTGCAAAACAAACTAACAAAACTGAAAACAAAATATCAAATCAAAAAACAAAATAATGAAACCAAAAACAAAATAATAAAACTGAAAACAAAATAAAACTTAAAACAAAGTAACAAAATCAAAAACAAAATAACAAATCAAAAAACAAAATAATGAAACCAAAAACAAACTAACTAAACCGAAACAAAATAACAAATCCAGAAAATACAAGGACAGTTCAGACAAACTGAAAAAGGTAGGTATTGTATTTGCGAATCAAAGGCTTACCACTGATTGGACGAGACATCTGCCACTCAAGATATACAGGACGTACTGCAGCCTCGTGGACATTTAAATGCTATAGTGTAATTTTTTGTGGACTTTAAATTATTTACCTTTTGTGGTTTGTCTGAATTGTCATTGTGTGTTCTGACTTGGTATTTTGTTTCTGGATTTGTCATTGTGTTTTCTGATTTGTTATTTTATTTTTGCATTTTTCATTTTGTTTTCGGTTTTTCTTATTTTGTTTTGCACTTCCCGACCACCGTAGAGTCTGCACTGGTCAGCACAAGTTGTAGCCAGTTGGCTTGGCAAGTTGGCACAGAGATCTGTAAGTGTATGTAGGGTGCAGATTCGATTCGGCATGTGTGTGATAACAGACTGAGAGCCAAATTCTCCTGACATGAGTATATTCAATGTTTGATTTTTCATAGCAAAACAACTCTGAATGCTGTCATGTAGTGTACAGTGGTCACCGACCCAATCGGGGAATGCGTACCATCAGTATACAGAAAATATAAGGAAATATTAAAGCTAAAACTGGCAAGTAAACAAAATAAAAATCTAATATAAATCATTAATGTGAATATTAACACTTACTTTACTTTCCTTTAGCTCCTTGAAACCACTTTGAACTGTAGTGATAAATAATAGTATGCACTTTATAGCTTTGGTTATGTTTTTCTTGGGCAAAGTCACTTAACCGGATACAAAAGAAATCCCATAAATCATTCATCCTACCCATAAATAACCAATTATTAGTATTATCTGTAGAGACCTAGGTCAAGACTGATCACATAATTAAAATTATGTCAGGGCAGTAGTGACTCACTGGTTAAAGCTTTGCGTAACTGATTGAACGGTAGTAATCAGACTTGTTGAGTTCATATCCCAGCACCACCAAGCTAACAGAATTAACCTTCAACAGTTCGATTGTTGTTTTAGATTAAAGCATCAGTCAAATGTAAATGAAACTTACCAACAGGCACAAAAGGCTGGGAGGCAGGACTGGGCCGTGACATCCCAATACTGTTCACAGCAGAGACCCTCATCTCATAAGCCATTCCCTCAATCATCCTCTTAGCTTCATATGTGGTGTCCTTGTAGGGGTCAAAGTTCAGCCGCATCCACCTGTAGCTCTTTTTCTTCTTTCTCTCCAGGACATAACCTTAAGGGACATAGAGACTTAGGTAAGTTTTTTTTTTAATGTGTTGCAAATCAAAGACTAATTTAAGGCCCCCGTCGTATGCTATTCTATTGGAGTACGATTTACCCAAAATTGGCTGGCCACCATCAAACAGGGGAGGGTCCCACTCAACTATACATGAGTCTTCCCCAACACTGAGGATTCTGGGAGCTTGAGGTGGATCTGGTACATCTGAGGATAAAAAAAACATCTTGTTTAATACAAGTCAATATTATATAACTGTTGTGGACATCAGTAGCCATGTTCGTTCCACGAAATGCTAACACACAGAATGTTGATGAGGGGCTAGACATCAACGAAAAATACAGAGCCGGGATGAACAACTGTACACTTTGTAAGGTTACTTTAGATGGTAACAAAGCAAACGTTCTGAGATAAGTTCAGTTTGGAAGATTTTCAGGAAGGGTAATCATCTGGTATGTAGCTGATGTTCTACACATAACCTTTGACCTACACAATAACCATGATCATACCATAAACCCCTGTTTTTTTTTAGCTAGACACATTCTTATTTGGAAAAAAATGGACTGACAACCCATCCAGGTTGTATAAATGAACTTTTACACTAGAACAGTGTATCCAGTGTAGCCTTGGATGCAGGTTTGCTCAGGCATAAAGATGCTGAGTCACTTCTGTGGTTAAGGTTAAAGGCGTGATGACATCATGTAATGATGACCACCGGTTGTCTCACCAGAGATTTTGTAGAACTGATGTGCAAAAAAAAAAAAAATTATTGCAATAATAAATATATACTGTAGTTCTTTGCACCCTAAGTAGCATTCCATTTAGGACCTTCTGTAATAGTGAAACCTACAGTTGAAACAACAACCTGTAATCTGTCATCTATAATGTTATTAAGCAATGATTAAACAGCATAAGCATAACTCTCAACATATTGCGTATGTTAGTCCATACAGGGTTTGTAAATGCACATTTAAACATCGTACCAACAACTTTCACATGAATATCGGCCGTATCCTCCCCTGCCGGGTTTCGCACAATCACGGAGTACACGCCTTCATCCTGGCGCTCTGCCCCTTCAATAGTCAGGATACAGTGGCCCTTTGCGCTTTCCACATGGACACGCCCACTTGCGTCTGTCAGGACCTGAGAAACCACTCACATTTTTTAACCAATCTGAATATTGTTTGTTAAAATAAAAACATAAAACAAATCACAACGACCTACGGTAGACTGAGCAAAGTTGCAACTTCAGGACCAAGCAACATTCAATCAAGATGCAAAACATGAGACCACCTGAGCCATTAAGATCAAAATGGAATATAGTATATGAAGGAGATACTTTATACTTTATACATTACCAGCTGTGTGTCCATGGTGTCACCAAATGTTTTCCATAAATAAGTATACAAAGCGAGCACTCACCTGGTGCAGTCAGTTTGCTACAGAGCGCAGTATAATATTGCAATGCATGAGAACACAATGCTGTTCAACAAAAGATTGCAGTAAACCTTTACAGAACGGTATATTTTTACTGCCTAGCCAAAAAAAAAGTCACAGACACTAATATATTAAAATTTGTATTAAATAAATAAATGTATTTAATATATTTTATTTTTTATTTAATTATCAATTATTATATGCTCAATGTTGTGCTATATTCGTATGTGAAAATAGTTCCTTATTCTTCTAATTGGAGGCCTGAAATATACCCATGTCATCAGAGGGGGAAAATACTCCATAGATTTGATAATCTGGTCATTCAGTACATTTAAGTCATCAGCTGACTTCAGTTTATTTCCACATAACGTTTCTGAGCCTAGATCATAACAGTGCCTCCAGAGGCTTGTACAAGCATTATGCATGATGAGTGCATCACTTCATACACTTCCCTCTTTACCCTGATGTGCCCATCTCTCTGGAATTAACTCATCAGACCACATGACATTTTTCCATTGCTCCAAAGACCAATCTTTATGCTCCATAGCAAACTGAGACTTTTTGATTAGCCACAATAATAAGTAGTTTTCTCATGGCCACACAGATGTTTAGTCCCAAACCTGTGAGCTCTCATCACAATGTGCATGTGGAAATGCTCTTACTTTTTAATATTAAACGTAGCTGTCATTTCTACTGTCGATTTTTTTGTGTTGCATTTACGTGATCTCTGATTACGGTCATTTTTATTTTACTAATCACAATTCCTCTGCAAAGTTGATGATTTTAATAACACATTGGGCAGTTTTTAACCCAGTTCCATTAATTTTTTTGCTTGATTCAGGCCAATAATTTGAACCTTCTGAAACTTTTTTTCTGGCCAAGGCAGTGTATTAAGTGTTAGATAATTACAATTTCAAACCAACACACAATAAAGTCATGGGGCATCACAGAATGTTTTCATAGAGAAACATGTATATTTTTATAAACAAATGTATTATTATTATTATTATTATTATTATTATTATTATTATTATTAATAATAATAATAATAATAGTCTGCTATGCCCCATGTGATATAGGTATCTTGGATAGAAATTTGACCAAGAATGTATGACAATGCAGTGGTAGAGGCAGAAGAAAAACAATAAAGACAAAGGTCAGAAGACACACTCATAGCAGCGGCGGCATAGGACAATGAAAGTACACGTAATAACAAGAGATCTTGGCTGTGTTATTGTTTTAAAGGCCAATAACTCACTTCACCATCCTTCAAAGTCCAGAGGAAGGCTGGTTCTCCTTTCTTTTCCCCCGGTGGGTTTTTAGATTTATCCTACACAAGCAGAGCACAAGCGTCGAGGTCATAGTTTAGACTAAAATGTTAAGACTAAGAACTGACAGCTCGCTCTTTCAGCATCCTGCTCCAATACAAACCTTTCTGATCCTGATCGTGACTGTCTGTGAAATATCAGGAAGTGCTTAAGGAAACTCTCCCCAAAACTTACCTAAGCTAGGATTAAAAAACAACAACAACAACAAAAAAAAAAACTGGGCTGGGCTGGGCTCCTGTTTCAGTGTTTTAAAAAATGTTGAGGATTACAGTGCTGTGGTGCTCGTAATGAATGGCCAATTTAATCGACTCCTGGGCTAATGACATGACATGCATTATTTGAGCATGTCTTCATCACTTTAGGATAAAAAAAAAAATTATAAGCCATTTTTTCCCTTCATTTTTTTCCTTCGTCCTGTCAAGTCATTCATGCAGCTTAAATATTAAAAGGTATAATATTATTATAAAAAAATCGAAATGGTTTCAAAGTCATAATGGGTTGTAAAACAGAGTAGTTTTAGAAGAATGTAATGCATTGAAAAAATTATGGTTTTCTCTATAAAAGTAGCAGGGAAACCCTGGTGTCAAAATGAGGCTGAGGGTTTCCTCTTTTTTATTATGTCACAGAATCCTCATATACATATTCTAAAAATAGAAGTTCTATGCATTTTTCCAAGGCCCTCA
>JAOVVA010000037.1:5541244-5570952 GCA_028565275.1 Leiocassis micropogon | reverse complement strand
ATATCAAATCACCTAAAATGTTGATGTGATGGTCACAAATATTGAAAAAAAAATTGGGGGACATGGTTAGGCTGGTTTTTTGAATTCATAACGCGTAAAGTGGTTACCTCAGGGAAACCATGAAAATGTGTTATTTTTAAATACAAATGATTATTTATTTGAAAATTGTGCGTATAAGCTTGAGTTCAAGCTAAAAAGTCAAGTCACATGACAACTTCGTCAAATGGTGCAACTAGAACAGTACAGGTTTATCAACTGAAACAGGCAAATTCAAACTTTATTATTATTATTATTATTATTATTATTATGTACATTTTAGTCACTATTAGGTTTATTAAATGTATAGTACCAGTATCTTGAAAAGTAATGAATGTGACCTTACAGTATTATGTATAGAACATCCCATGCCCAGTAATGGGAAATTGGCAAATGCAAACCTTGAAAAGACGACATTATAATACACCTGATGTATGTTAATAATATTATTCTCTGCACCTTATTTGACTTTGTCCAAACGACTGTGGGGGCAGGGTCTCCAGTGATTGGCACATCCAGTCGCAGCTTGTTTCCAGCTACAACCAAAATAGTGGAATCTGTAGTTTGGCCAAGGCAGTCCAAATGGATCTTGGGCGGATCTGCATAAGGGGGGAAGCGGAAAAAAAGGAACTGGGAGTTCATCCATGTTGTGTCAGCTTTCAAAATCTGATTCCTAAGTTTATGTGTCATGTAAGACAAATATAAACTAAAAACCTTTTTTCATGCGCTATGCTAGTTAAATGCATCCATAGAATTAAAGAAAAGTTGTTTTTTTTTCTTAAACATGCCACATTTACACTAATTCAGAATGTAGTCCATCAGCCCATATATTTGTTTTAGTTTTGTGTTGGATTGTAATGAAACGTAATTTGTGTGTGTGAGTTCGTGTTTACAAATTTTACGCCAAACTGGAATTATATTATTATTATTACTGTATGTCCATCAATTCCAGCTTTTCTGTACAGCTCGCCCCATCATGACACTTTTGAAAGCAGGCCTTGAGTTCTGAATCATACCAAATTGTGCTTAGGATAATGTTATTCCAGGGGACCAAGATGGCTGACTTTGTAAAATTACAGTAATTAGTATGGTTCAAGTCATTATGTGACCTGAACTACATCACCAAATCTGTTGGATATCAACTATGTGGTTTGTGGTTTTAAATGGACAGTTCAGGTTTTTCAAGGCTGTCTTAAATCAAAATTGCTATGCGTATACACTATCAAAAGATTGGACACATCTTCTAATTTCATGGTCTTTTTTTATTTTTTTCTACATTCAAAAAAATGCTGAAGGCGTCTAAAATACGCAATAATCTCCTTTGAACAGTTGCTATTGAGATTTATCTGCTACTCATGCTCTGTAAAGCCTTCATAATGCCTCTAATCTGAGGTTCTGTTTGTTTAATTGGTGATTTCTGAGGCTGAGGTCACTCAAAATGACCTTCTCCTCTGCAGCAGAGGTAAGCTTCATGAGAGCCAGTTTCATCATGGTTTTGGAATGCATTTTGCACAGAGCAAGGGTTGTGGAATTTGCATTGTAATCTTATCTCATTCCAGGTGACAAACTTCACAGCTGGTGTGCAGATCTGAAAAACTTATAACAACCAAGACCTATGGTGGTGTACTTATATACACCTCAATTTTGATTTAAGACAGACTTGAAAAAATTTTTTGGGGTGAAACTGACTTCCCTTGAACAGCTACATCAACCTTTTGGCTCCAAGAGCAAACGTAATGACATTACCACTGAACACTAAATAGGTCTTGGATGATCGACTACATTTGCTATAAGTACAAAATTGGACAATTCGCCAAACTATTTACCTGAGCGTAAGCGCTTTACTTACTAACTGGCAGAAGTTCAAAACTGATCTTTGTTATTTCGCCTTCTTATACATACCTTGGCGTGGCACATAGTCGATCTTGACCTCTGAAAACATAAATGAATATAATAAATAGTGATGCCATAGTGTTAACCAAGCCGAGGAATAATTGAGTGCAATCTAAGATTCATGTACCCAAGAAGTTCAGTTTGGCCGAAAGGTTAAAGGCGTAGCCGTCAGGGATAAAGGTGTAGTCGCCTTCATCCTCCGGACGCACATCATCGATAGCGAGTTTGTGAATTCTGGTGAAACAGAGAGTATATCAGACAAATTTTCAAGGTCCAATTGTCAACCTGGCGAACCAGAGTTTAGTGACTTTTAGTTATTCCCTAGCTCTACTGCATCGCATGTATCTGACAGGAGACATCACTTTGTTAAAAATAAAAGTACAAGAATGCTTCTTCTACAGCTGTTCAAATGCAATAAGATTTCACAGTCTTACCGGCCAATGTGTGTGATGTGGGTTCTAGCATCAGGCTTCACCACCACTCCATTTTTGTACCAGGTTCCTTTGACATTCTCATCAGAGACCTCACACTTAAAAACGGCCTCTTCTTTAGCTTTTACCGTCAGGTCAGCAATGTTCTGATACACCTCCAGCTGCTTCTCTACAAGGCAGAATGCAAACAGCCCAGACATTTTAAGGCAAATTGAAGTATAGCGATGATTATACAGAATAACTATACAAATCGATCAGTATGGGATTAGGAGCCAATTTTTATATATATTTTTTTATAAATTGTTATATTTCTGTTAAAGATGATGAATAAAATGTAAAGCATAGCCAGGAAGCTTTATTATTAATTAAGTAATTATTTGCCATTGAACTAACTAATGAGACCTAATATAGTAGCTCTGAAAGCAACCAGATTTATACCGGTAATACTCTAGCTAGCGGTCATGATAAAAATTGGCTAAACAAATACAAAATCTATAATCAGGTTTTATTTAAGGATTTTTTTTTATGTGTAGTTTATATGAAAATGACTTTTATTTCAGTCAGATATAAATCATACAATAAATACATTAAAGACATTCACCTTTCAGAATTCAACTGCTTAAACTGTGTTGCAAAATAGTAGACTTTTGATTAAAAATATATGCACCCAGTCTGATTATAAAAATAAAAAAAAGTTGAAAGTGAGTAACGTTTGTTGCTTTCCATCTCTGTGTACATCCAAGTATATTTTAATATCATTAGCAAACTGATGTACATGATTGTAAAAGTGTGAAATGAGTACAGAGTAGTATTGTATTGCTGAAGCGGACACACACCCAGAGCTCATCAGTTCAAGGTGATATAATTAAAGGAGATTTACTGGGGAGGTGTGATTCTCCTGGCAGCTTGGCAGAAGTTGAGTGGTGCTGGACAGCTGCTCATGGTTGGCACCTTCTCTGTTTGATTAAGTGGTCAAGACAGGCAGGAGATGTGAAACAAAGTTGCTTTTTTGTTGTTTTGTTTATTTTTTTAAACCCAACCACGATGTCCAGGAGTCCGGATGGATTTATAAGAGATTTAAAGACAGTGTATTGTCTCATTTCCTGGAGTTTAAAGGTATAAGCACAGCATGAAGGTCACAGAGTGTTGAGATCCCCCCCCCCCGTACTTCCACTATTAGTATTGATTAAGAGCCAAATAGAAAGTAATGTAAAGGTGAGCGTAAAGGACATCACCTTACGAAGGTGCCTGAAAAACAGACCAGGGAAAGAATTTGGCCATGGAGAGAAAGAAGGAAAGAAACAGAGTCACCTGTTCGGTTTAAACGCACGGCCCTTGCAGTCTAACAATAGCTGGCATCTGTGCATTGTGCACACTGCAACCATTTGCTATGCGCCTGTCATCCTGACAAACAGAGGTGATTTTTGAGTGACAGGACCACAAAGAGGCGGGGTTTAAAGGAGATAGCAGGGAGTAAAGAATCCCCTGTGGAATTCTGGAGGTTTATTTTGGACTAGTTTCGTCTGCCTTGATTGACAAGTGGCTTGCTGTGCTTCGGCTATGACTGACAAATAGCTTCAATCCACCTTTAAATCCAAAGACTTCAGAGTAAGAGACATATCAATCATGATACATTAACGCATTTTACTGTTTTTTAAAAAGGGAATTGCATTCATGTATATCTGCTAAGACTTAGTATGTACAGAATTAGGCAGAAAGGAGAAACACACCAGCGTTGAAATACACCACTCACCCTGCACCAAGAGCTCGGCAACAGATTGTCCTCCGTTGGTCTTCACTCGGTAGTGGCCGCCGTCCTCTTTGGTGACATCGTTGATGATGAGCGTATGTTTGCAGCCATCTTTTTTGAAGCGATACTTGAATGATTCATCTCGAGTAAGCTCCACTCCATCTTTTTCCCTGAAAATGTGAAAAGTGCTTAGGTGTAGACAATGCTCAAGCTTTAAGCAGCCAGAGTGGAACTTTATCTGAAGTTTATCGTGTTTCAATAAACCAAAACTCATTATACTAAGCTGTGAAGTGCATGATATTTAGATCTTATTACATCCTGATGTCTATATCTGGACAGTGTAATATGTACATGTAAAGAATGGCACTGAATGATGATTATAAAATCTTCATCACACCTCATCCTGTTAAAAAAAAAATGAGTCAAGCTTTAATTTATTACATCTTATGACTCATGACATCGACATTGTCAAATGAAAAGGTCCCATGAGTGGCGTAACGAGATCGACGCGACCTTGATCTTCCATTTACTATTTGATGTTTTTTTGTTCGTGTGTATTACTTTGTGGTGCTAAGAGACTTTTTTTTCAGACTATCTAGCCTCAGAAATGCATCCTTTGTGCCACATTAAAGGCAGCCTCCGTGAACCAACAGTGAGTTTCTCATTGTGGTGGTTGAAGGACACTGCAGAGCTGGCATGACCTTTTCAAAGGGCTGATAATTTACAGAGCTGCTGGGTGATATACAGCCTTGGATCCAGATCAGGTGAAGCCACAGCCTATTCACTCACTCATTCTCACACAGGCATACACACACACACACACACACACACATGACTGCACCACCCACTCTATCTGTCAGCCTGGTTGAGTCAGCCAAAGCCTGGCAGCTGCTGCCCACCAAAGGACATGCATGCCATCTTCTGGACATCTGTGGAATTTCACTCGTCTGAAACAGACATGCTTCCGAAATCACAATAAAAATAAATCGCTATCTATCTTTTCTTATCGTTTGTCCTGGAATTTGTTTTTTATATTCTTGGAGGGGAACGTAGGAACACTTTCTACAGATGTGTTTAGCGCAGATTATATTCATGGATGGATGGATGGATGGATGGATGGATGGATGGATGGATGGATGGATGGATGGATGGATGGATGGATGGATGGATAGATAGATAAGAAATCTTACCACTTGACATGAGCCCCTTCCTCAGAGACCTCACACTCAAATTCTACTCTGTCTCCCTTCATGGCCATCTGATCCTCAAGATTATGCAGAATCAGAACAGGAGGCTCTGTGAAAGAGATGAATCTCGAATTTTAGATTTCAAATTACTTTTTTTTATTATCAGTGTTACAGTATTCATCATCAAGTACCTTTCACAAAGAGCTCAGTGAAGCTTTTTTCTTCTCCCACGATGCAGGTGTATGCTGCGTCATCAGCCAGAGAACAGTTGTTGATCGTGAGGAAGCGTTTGTTCCCTACACTCTCAAAGATGTACCTGAAGAAACCAAACAAAAAAAAAATGTTTCGTTTTTTCCCTATTTTCTTGTATGGGTGAAGACAAATCCTTACCACACATAAGGCCTGTGCTAAATCGGACAAATTCTAAACATGACATCTAAAATTTTATTTGTGAATTTTCATGTAATAGTAGTAGGCAATGGACTACTGATCGGAAGGTCCTAGGTTCAAACCCCACCACCACCAACACTGCTACTGTTGGGCCCTTGAGCAAGGCCCTTAACCCTCAACAGCTCAGATGTATAATGTGATAAAAATGTAAGTCGCTCTGAATAAGGGCGTCTCCCAGATACCGTAAATGCAATAAGCTAAGAATAAAACGAGAACAGCTGTCACATGTTTCACTAGAATACTAGCGCTATCAAGTCTCAGTCCGGAGTGTCCTTCGAATGGTTTATTTCACTGACGGCTTTTTCATGAACAGACCGACCAGAGATACTCACTTGCTGCATGTTCCATTTGAATCAGAGCCATCCAGAAACACACGATTTCATTGAGAAAAGGCAGGAAAGAGACAGAGAGATTATTATTAGCATTTTTATAATCTGTAGAGCATGTAGCTGAATTGTGATGTACTGCTGATTTTTTTTTGTAGTTATGACTGATTAGGTACCTTCCTGTTCTTTGGATCTCCTGCCCATTTTTCAGCCATTTTACCTCGGCATCAGGATTGGCCACCTCGACCTGCAGCTTAATCTTGTGTCCCTTTTCAACCTGGTAGGCTTGGTCAAGCTTTGTGAGGAATGCTGTGAAAGACCAAAAAAAGTGCAAAAGTGCTGAACAACCCATCACAATCCTATGTATATGAACATCCAAATGGTGCTGGGAAACTTTCTTAGAAAGAAATAATGTACACATTTCAAGAAGAAGGAAAAGTTGTAGGGTTCTAAACAAAACTTTTAAGGGTTTCCCTCACTCACTCACTTACCGTCTATACCACTTTATACTGTATACAGTGTTGAGGGGGGCCTGGAGCCTATTCCAGGAGACTTAAGGCATGAGGTGGGGTACACTCTGGATGGGGTGTCAGTCCATCACAGGGCACACACACACACACACATTCACACTTACTATGGGCAATTTGGGAATGCCAATTAGCCTAATTAGCGTGTCTTTGGACTGTGGGAGGAAACCTAACAAGTACGGGGAGAACATGCAAACTCCATGGGAATCCAAGGACCCGGGAATTGAACCCGGACCCTGGAATTGCAAAGTGGAAGCTGGGGTCAGCTCTCTGAGAAATTCTTCGAAAGACAAATTTTACCACAATAAACATGCAACTATCAATGCTTTTTTAGAACGTCATAAAAGAAAAGAAAAAAAAAGTTTCTTATCGAAACAGGTCTACCTACAGTAGCAACTTTTCTAAAAGATTTCTTTTTTCTACAGGATTGGCCCTTATTAAAGCAAAGTGGTTCTACAGTTCTTGTTAACTCTACTGTGTGTACATAATTTGTGTTAAGCAGTGGCTTAATCACTGGATTGGATTGTGAATAGTTAGGCTAGTAGCAATAGTAGCATAGAACAAACTATGTCAGTGTGATGCTAACATCAGCATACGTCTTGTGGATGGCAAACTAGATGTGCATCCATATACTTACCATCTACATTTGAAGATCACATACAGAGAGAAAAGAGTACAAACAACAAAAGACTTCTGTTTATAAAATTACAGATCAGCAACACACATAATCAACTGTCTAGGTCCTTATTTAATGTAAGCATTTTTGTGATATTGATCATATGAGTTACTGTACAAAAATCTTAAGTCACCCCTCATTTCTTCACATTAAATGAAATTTAATGATGTAGATTAAGTTAAAAAAAATGGGAACAAATGTTTTTATCTTAAGTGCCTAAAGATACAATTTTAAAATTGTAACAATTAAAAAAAATGCATCAATCTAAGCAGCAACCTCATTTCCCCTCTCGTCTGGTCCAACCACTCAGCATTCAGCGCCAGTGTACTAATCACCGGCCTCATCATCTGTCATCATCTGCACCTGTTTCTCACTGGTTCATGTTTTAAGTTAGATGATTTTTATGCTTGAATGATTCATACTTGTGACATACTGTACAAAAATACATAGCAGTGGACTGAAAATGAGGGCCAAAAAAAGTTCTTCAACAAATCTGGAGAACCATTCCTCAAGACTACATTATTAAAAAAATAAAATAAAATACAACAAAAAGAAAGGCTGACTCTTTGGAAGCAAAATATGAAGAAAAGAGGGGTGGCTCAAGAATTTTGCACAGTAGTGTACTTTGTAGTTACAGTACGTTTCAGATATTCCTTACAGTATGCTTAATCATTTCTAATGAAGCACAGATTCAGATGGCACGTCGATACATTAAGAATACAGTAAGAAACTCCAGAATTCTTGTAAATATTTTATTTTTTTCATAGGCTATTGTAAATAGTGAATATAATTCTTAATGAAAACTTTATAAATTTGATAACATACTGTAAATAACAAAACTTGAGGGGAAAAAAATCTATTTTTATAGGTTCTACAATGACCCTATTAAGATATCTAGGACGGCATACAGTTCTGCACAGAAATTATGGGTTTCCTCAGAGAGACAAAGAACACTTTTAAAGAATGCTGTGAAAGACAGATTATTACTGCAGGAAGTAGAGGACAACTTGGAATGAAAGCTGCAGTAAATCTAGCACTCTAAAGGTTTCCTTTATTTGTCTGTCTGGTTGAAGGATCCCTTAAAAGTTTTAGATAGAATCCCATAACAAATTGATTCCCTTTTGAAAGAAGATGCTATTATTTGTACCCTTTTTTTAAGAGGAAATCTTTTATTTGTTGTGTTCTACACCAGACCTTCAAGACAGAAACCATTACGATAGTTGTGAAAGATAGAGCTGTAGAAATAATAATAATAATAATAATAATAATAATAATAATAATAATACACACAGAAACTGTTATCTTGTTGCTTTGACCTTGTGCCTCTGGGGAAATTGCTAAAGGTTCTATATACAGTAGCATCCTACTACGGGGAGTTTCCCAATTAGGAAACAGTAGGAAATAGTAGAATGTCTCTAGCACCGTTAATTGCCCAAGGAAAAACCCTTTGAGGAATACACTGTTTTTCTAACAATCTAATTATGTTGAGAACATTTTGGACACTACAATAAGACATTTAATATATTGAACTGTTAAAGGTTCCATGTTTGTAATGTTTAATTTTAATAGCGTTTTATGATATTTTCCTTCCATCTTCCCATGCTTTCTTCTCTCTCTCTCTTTGTTTCGGAGCTCTTCCACATTCCTTATATAGCAACACGTCCTAAGGTTCATCGTCGCGGATTTTTGTAGAATATTTGAATGGCTCATACTCTTTGATGTAATATCACATGGATGGATGCCAAACATGTATTTTGTATTCACTTAGGGAATAGCATAGGACTTACACTACCCACATCACACACTTCAAGATTTTATTGACCACATTTAGAAAATGATTCCTCATGCTCCAAAAAACACAGTTTAACAATCTGGATCCTAGAATATGCCTTGTGCCATCAGGGAAGATAAAAGCTCCATAGATATGATACCCTAGTCATTCAGTACATTCAGGTCGTCAGCTGACTTTATTTTATTGCCAGATAACATTGCTGAGTCTAGACCTGACCAACTGAAACAACCCCAGATTATAACACTGCCTCCAGAGGCGTGTACCCGTGAATCACTTCATGCGTTCCCTTCTCACCCTTACACACCCATTTCTGTGGAATAGGGTCGATCTGGACTCATGACCTTTTTCTATTGCTCCAAAGTTCAACCTTTATGAAGCACATTTAAGTGTTGCTTTTCCCAGATTAGTTTCAAGGGACACACAGCTGTTTAGCTGTTTCCATTTAGTCCCAATCCTCTGTGTTCTCATGACATTTTTATGTGTAAATGCTCTTACGTTCACTAGTAAACATCTCCATGGTTTTATGGTAACTTTTCTACCATTGATCTTTAGTAAGTATTTAAGCATTTAAGTATTAAATCTCCATTCATGATATTTTTAACCACATTTCTTCAATGAAGTTAAAGGTTCAACATAGTCCTTTCAGGTTTTAATACCATATCGAACAGTTCTTACCCCAATTCTGAACCCAAATTTAAATTCATTTCCTTAACTGTTTTCGGTATTTGATGCAGTCCAATAATTTGACCCTTCTGAGATGGTGACTTATTTTTAGCTTGGCAGCGTATTTACCACTTTGTCCTGTAAATAACTTAGTAAATCATTTAGACACTAATCATTTAGACGCCGGACTAATCCAGCGGTTCACTCATCAAAGTTAAACTTAGCGACGGCAAAAATTAAATCTTTTCCAGTACATCTACTTTTTTTTTTTAACATTTTTTTGGGCCCAGAAATTAGTACCACCTCGAGTTGGAATCGAGCTTCTCATTCAGCTCTTCTTATGAAAAAGGAATGCAGGTTTACACAGTTTAAACCTACAGTAGGCGCAATCTTTACTTAAGGGAAAAGACTTGACGGTGATTTCACTGCAATTGAATTTTGCCTTACAGATAGCAAAAGCAAACGTTAAGGTATTGGCATGATTTCCAACATACAGTAGGTCAAGATTTATACAAACCTGCACTCTTTTTCTCTTCCTTTTTCATCTTCTTCAATCTCTTAAGCATGCCCCTTAGATCTGTGATGCCGTACTGGAAGGCGATCTTCTCATACTCAGTGGGCGGCGCCTTACTCAGGATATCCCAGACATCCACATCGGGCTCATGGCTCACGTGGACCATGCTGCGGTCATTCAGCAACAGGGGAACAGTAAGTTAGTGAAGGCTCATTCAGATAGCTGAGATTCAACATGTTTACATTTATAAATTTGAAATCCTATGGGTTCTGTTTCATTTAAAACTGATGAAATGTTTTAGCTCAAAGCTGCAGACATAGCCACTGCTTTCAGCATTACTGTTAGAACCACCATCATTAGCACATATTCAAAAGCGGATAGCAAAAAAGCAGGAGGAAAACCAAACACATATTAAATATGTTCAAGGTTTCATTCGATTTCATTCTTAGCATTGGACATTTTTTAAGAGACTGCTGCTCTTAGTCAGAAGCAGAACCCAAGACATGACAAGACAAACCAGAGCAGGTTAGTGCGCACAATTCAACAGCCCACCAATAATGCGTAGCACATCTACAGCACAGCTAATCTAATTACACAGATAATATGAACTAAGAAGATGAACTGAGTTTGTGAAAACATTTCTGGTTTATCAGTAAAACCACTGCTCATATGTTCCTATAGTAAATTCTACATTAATACAGGATAAGGCATTAGATAGTGCTAGAAAATAATGTAGACATGAAAATGTTAACCTGGGTGTTGATGCTGCTGTTTAAATATTCTATCAGAGCGATCCATATATTTCTGTGTTATAATTCTACCCATGTCAGGAATGACACGAAATCCAAAAACGAACAATTTATAGATAAAAAAATGATTTCAAAAGCAATTCTTGTTAAATTCAGATGTACGTAATGCGTGTCCTAATTATATGCCCTAATCACTGAACTGGACTGAACTGGGAATTGTGAATAGTTGGGCTAGTAGCAAGGAAAAGCATTTATCATGCGGATGGCAAAACGGACGTGTATCCGTTCAGTCACTTACTCTCTACATTTGAAGATCACACACACACAAGAGGAGAGAAAAACAAGAGAGTACAAAAAACAAAAGAAATGACTTCTGTTGATCAATTGCAGTCCAAATATGTGTACAGAAATATCATTTACTGCAACACATATCATCAATTCACATGCATTCATTTATTATTATTATTTAAAACTGAAATATTTTACCGTGACTAATCAGGCAACACCATGGTGACAGAAAAGAAAGTTATATGATGGCTGCAAGTATGAAAGATGAGTAGATTCATGCATAAAAAAAAGAAACTATCAGAGTCACTTATGAAAATGTAAAATGTACTTTAGTGCATATGTAAAGTAGGATGAGTAAGGGATAAAACACGATAAAGGCGTGCTGTTACATTAGGAAACAAAACACTACAGGACAGGTGTGCTGTCACGTTAAAGTAATTGGAGACCAGATGGTGTGCAGCAGAATTACTGTTAACACCTGTTTAATATTCAGAAATGTCCATGAAACACAGGAATCTTTATGTCTTTATGTTAATAACAAGAAAGCACTATGCATTGTGTTGTAAAGACATTTCCAGCACTGGAGAGCCCTTCCAAAAATGCTAAATAAATGCCTCACAGAAAAACAATCAAATGAACAATTGTGCATGAGTTTAAAGTCTGTGTATGTGAAATGACCAACATATGTTGTCACTATAGAAATGATAACCTATAAGAAGGAGCACATTATTATTATTGTAATTATAGAGCACTTTGGACATTTAACTATATGTATCATTCTGCATCACAGGTGCTCTAACACCATCTTAAATAACACTTTGCCTCTTTAGTAATTGCTTCCTTAATGGAGACATATACTCCAGGCTGGGGACCATGGCCTAAGAACCTAAAACTACTTTGACTACAATCACACTAACTCACGGTCACCAGCTTTGCCGTTAGTCAGGTCCACCAATCATCTAATCTTTTGTTGCTGGAGCAAATTAGCTGTCTACATAAACAAATCATAATCTATTGATAATTAATGGCGTTTGTAGAACTGTTGCATGAGAGAGAGTTTAATGTGAGAGTAATGTGATATTGTTTAATCCTACTGTAGTATAAAAAAAGGAAACCTAACATGTATAATGTTCTGTAGACTTTAATATCGTTTAAGGGATGCTTTGAGCCACTTTTGATAACATACGGCTAAAAAAAATAATCAGAAACATGAATGAGATTAGCAATAATGTACTCATTCACTCACTCATCTTCTATACCGCGTAATCCTGTATTCAGGGTCGTGGGAGGCCTGGAGATTATCCCAGGAGACTTAGGGCACGAGGCGGGGTACACCCTGGACAGGGTGCCAATCCATCGCAGGGCATACACACATACTGTACACTCACTCACACACTCATGCACACACTACGGGCAATTTGGGAACGCCAATTAGCCTAATATGCTGGTCTTTGGACTGTGGGAGGAAACCGGAGTACCCAGAGGAAACCCACCAAGCACGAAGAGAACATGCAAACGCCATGCACACAGAGACGGGAATCTTTTTTTTTTTTGACCAGTTTGTTTCATTGGTCAAGTCAAACCTTTATTTGTACTTTGAACATGGGTTCAAAGTAAAATATATCCTCAACAGATTGTATTGTACACTACAATAAAACCTGTTTGCCTAACTATAAATATATACTGTATATTGAGATGAGAGCTGAGGGTTCTATTCCCGTGTCGGGTCTGTATGAGTTCATTTCACATGTTCTATCCTGTGCTTGATGGGTTTCGTCCAAAGACCTACTGATTAGGTGAATTTGAGTTTAGAATTTGCCTGTAGTGTGTGTGTGTGTGTGTGTGTGTGTGTGTGTGTGAGTCCCTCGTCCTGTGTTTACAATGCCTAGTGCCCTAAGTCCCCTGGGATAGGCCGCAGACATAAGCAGTAAAGAAGAATAAATGAATGAATTTAGTTCATTCAGAAATAATTTGTATTATTAGTAGTACATAAAAAAATTGTCTACGACTGTACTTCTCTGTAAGTGAAATCTTTGCAGTATACCAGAATTTTTTTTGCATTTTGCCATGACCCAATGGAAAATTCAGACACTCTATAGAACTTAGAGACTCACCTCTTCTTCAGTAAACCGCTAAAGTCCAGCTCTCCTGCATCGCCTGCGTCTGTGCTACTATATCAGGAAACCACCAGCCACAAAAAACACAGTGAGCACAACCACACTACAGCTGACATTTCCATTACTACAAGAGTTTTATCAGTTAGTAAGTGTAGAATTCTGAGTACGATACAATGATCATAAAATTTTATGAGTGTAGTCAATGTGAAACATGCTTAAGCATAATATACTGTAGATATGTACATATATTATACTAAAATGAGTGAACCAAGAAATTAGTTTGTCATCATGAGCCAAATAAAGTGATCGTTTATGTTGGCTTCATTATGAAACCCTGCACTCTGGCACAGATCAAATCCATTTCTCGCTTTTTGAAAAAGCTCTTGAATTACAGACATCAAAGTCGAAAGCTTAGACCTTGATGTAGAAGTGAAGTTACTTCAAACCCAGAAGCTGATCAGACAACCTCTCGACTTTATCAAAAGCCACGATACCGCGGTTATTAGCAGGGCAGCGAGCGCTAATGTTGTCCACGTTCAGGATAACCCATGATAAAGTCGTCTGTACGAGGAGTAAGAGGGCTGATGACCACTTCACTACACACTGCATGACATACACACTAAGTATGTACTGTATGTTCTGAAATAAAGGATGGTGGGTGGGGGTGAGACATGCTTAAAAGAAGCAATTTGTGCAACTGACTCCACTGATTTTCACAACCTGTCAGTCACAGTGACGAGATCCTTGAAGAGGAAAAGTCAATGACCTTTGACAATTCAGAGCTTAGCAGCATTTACAAGCATTTGGCATCTTTGATCTGTCCCGCGGGACGCGCACTAATTTACACAAATCGATCTCTCGGTCACTGGAACTGCACTTGTAAAGAATCAGTGGACAGGGGGATCATATTCATTTAGCCATCCAAAGCTAATGCCAAAAGGGAGAGCTGGGTGTCTGTCCTCATGAGGAGTAAAGATGAAAAGTGAAACAGACATAGGATGAGAAGAAGAGAGAGAGAATTGAAGGCATTCTGAGAGAGTGACTCACAAAGAAACATTCATCAGTTCTATGAGTCAACGCTCTTTAAATGCTCTCAGAGGCAGAGATAAAAGTCAAGACAAGAAAGAGATGAAGGGAGGGAAGTCAAAGGAAACCAAAACGCCCTCCTTTTGGTCATAAATCAAGCTCATTTTCCCATGAGCTTTAAGTGCATGATTATGCCCTCTGCCATTGCAACAAACCCCATTAGCTACCTGCACGTTGCTGACATCCTCTTCTTACCGCCTGGAGTTATGCTCCTGAGTGATTAGTATGTCCAAGTAATGAGATGATTGAACACGTCTTTCCTCTTTGATATCATACTTTACATAAACCCAAATAATTATTTAACATCAATTACCTATCAATTCACAAAAGGGGGAAAAAAGGTCTCCACTCACGTGCGTCTAAATGCGGCACGAATATCGAACCCCTCCACTGTTTGAGCCTCTGTAAGGAAATGAAAAAGATATCAATTAGCAAAAAGTTACACGGATTCATTTCCGTGCTTTCTTATAATAACAGCATCCTCTCCTAGTTAACGCTCAGATATTGTATCTAAGAACACTTTCAGCCGTCAGATCGACTTCCCGTGTTAGATATAATTACTATCAGGTTCTTTTTACTGCACTTCTGTAATACCGAGGAGACGAGAATTACATCCTCTGAAGACATTTTGTTCGCTTCATTCATTTCGATTTCATTTCTTTTCATTCGCCCAGTCTTAATTCTGTGAATCATTGATTCTCGTCTTGTTACGTCCAGCAAATTGAATGTTACGGAATGTTCTTCGCAGTAGAGTATGTCTACCAGAAAGGCCCCAGAAACTTCAGAAAAATGCGTGCATGTCCTACGACCTAATTTCTCTACACGGATCCATACTGTTGTGTTGATGCTCACCATGGACAGCCAACTCAAAATTACAGCTGTCAAACTTGTCTCTGGATGACACTTCACATCGATATCCTCCGGCAAAATTAGCTTTGGCTGCAATGATGTGCATCTCAAAGGTATACACCTGTGAAACGACAGTGGGACAGTTTAATTACAAGGGGTGTTCAAGTCAAACTGGGACTTTCGTCTCAAGAGCAGAAGAATGTAAATGTAAAACCTATTGTTCAAGTACAATGCGGTGTTGAGCCACAGCTCCTGTGAACATTTAGAAAATCGACAAGTGGGAACTGTACGTACACACAATCATTCACGAACTTCCCTTGCACATTAGAGGAACTCTGTTGAGGGTTATGTCACATCCACTGTACAGTCCTGACCTCACTACAAGCCATTTCCATGTTTAGACCCTTAAAGGAGTTCCTGGGAGGCCAGCGTTTCAGAAGCAAAGCAGACAGTCTGATCATGGCTCCGGCGTACTGAGAAAACGTTCTAACTTTATGGTATCCAAGCGCTAGTAAAATGCTGGGATAAGTGCATTAGTGTAGGAGGGGATTATATAAGGAAATTAAAACACTTTTACTTTCATAACTGTGTTCTGCTATTCAGAATGATCAAAAGTCCCAGTTTGACTTGAATGCCCTTTGTAGATAATATATTTCACAGTCCTTTTATGTGTTCAATAATGAAAACATCTTAGATAGCTTAAAAATAAATAAATAACACGTTCATTGTAATCACATATCGATCAATAACATTATCAGCAGCACTGACATAAATGATGTTTCTGTAAAATACCCCTATTTGCAGTCAAGTGCAACAATTTGCACATTCTCAACACGAAATGAAGAAGACATAAAACTTGATTTTAATTGGCTACCTGACAGTAGCTCAAATACTATAAATATGTGTGGGGTTGTGGAGGAACTTAGTGCACAATGCAGGGTACATCCTAGATGAGGTACAGACCCATCGCTGATCACAGAAACACACACAACAAATCATACACTAAAAGCTGCATGTCTTTGAACTGTGGGAGGAAACCGGAGTAATCAGATGAAACCCTGTGAACAAGAGGTGAGATTCGAACCCACAACCCTATAGGAGTGAGGTGACCATGATAAGCAGAATAGTTTGGATACACACAAAAATATAACATTTAAAAGAATTTTCATCTTAATCACCTTAATAAGCCACCAAATTTTTGCTAAATATTACTCTTTAAAATAAATAAATTAATCAATTATTAACATAAAACCATACTTTTTGCCGTGTCCTCTACTGTAGTCTATCAGTTTGCACTAAACATTTTGAACATATTAAACATTTAAAGCTAGAAGTCGCTTAGCAAAGGTCAGTGCACACCTTGGTGTTGCGGTCATAGTGCTCTTTCAGCTGGAGGTGTTTTCCTGACTTGCTGGCCAAGTCCATCCATTTTCCTTTGAACCATCTGACTGTGGGCTTCTTCAACAGGGACTCACCGCACACTTTTGCCACAAAGGTGATGTTCTCACCTGTGGATGAATGGATAAGAATGTTTTTGAATCACTTGACTCTCATGACTTGGGAATCACTAAGTTGCCTCAGTCTCTAGGACTTCATGTCCCTAATAAATTTGAAGGATATACAGTACTTCATCCATTTTTAACCAGCTAGCTGTCCCCTATTACATAACATCTGTCTGTAAAGAAAAGCATATACTGTACTTCCACTGAGTCTCATGATGCCAGATACTAAATCTTTTCAAAATAGTGCTCATGCTAGTTCAAAAGCGAGCTATGCTGCCCTCTTCTGCATAAATGAGTTCACAGACTTCTACAAGCCATGAACTGTTTGATATTCAATGTCCTAAAGATGGAGAAATCCTTATTCCTAAGGGGACTTTTGATCTTGTGGTACTCTTAGTCGGTGTCTGGAACAACCTCATGTAAGGAGGCATTTAAAGCATTAGTAAATGTATATGATTTTGTGGTGTGTGAAACCAAGTAAGGAAATGCACACTATCAAAAATGTGGTTATTTTAAAAGTCTAAAATTTAGACTTTAGACTAAAGGTTTAAATTCTAAAAGTCGCTTTTACTTACCGACAGTCACCTCTCCACTCTGAGGCTTTTCTGAAAAGAGTCCGGTGAGGTCCTGCCTCGTATCAGGATGCTGGTTTTCTGAAAGGCACAAAAGTGTGAGATGACAGTTTTCATATTAGTAGTATTAGAAGCTGTATAGATATGGATAATATAAGAGTACTACTTAGATAGTTTGTTAGAAATTGTACCATCGTGAGCTCCATTGTGATGGTCTGAGGCATGATTGCTGGTGTCTGGCGTTTGGGCCGGAGGTTCAGAGGGAATGGGGGCAGCTGCTGGAGCAACAACAGGGGGCGCTGCTTCAGGTGGGGTCTCTACAGCTGCTGGGGCTTTAACCTCTGCTGCCTTTGGTTTTGCTTTGACTGGAGAAGATTATAAAGGACGTCATAGCATGCTCTCAAGTCATTGATATTAGTGGTAGACTCCATTGCCTAACACTAACCTTTAAAATTCACACGCGAAAAACTACAAGACTTGAACATGCAGAGATAATTAGACAGTGTGTTACAGAAAGAAGCCATACATTCACATTTAATAAAAGAGGTAATATTATATTCTACTTATATATTATGGCATTATAAATAATTCTGGGCCTGGAGCCTATCCCAGGAGACTTAGTGCATGAGGTGGGGTACACCCTGGATAGGGTGCCAATCCATTCCAGGGCACACACACCCTACACACTCTCACGTTTATTCACACACTACAGGCCATTCGAGAACGGCAATTAGTGTAATCTGCATGTCTTTGGACTGTGGGAGGAAACCAGAGTACACAGAGTAAACTGGTCAAGCACGAGGAGACTCCACACACACAGATCCCTCGACCCTGAAGCTGCAAGGCGACAGTGCTAACCATTACACCACTCCACCACTATTATTAAACATTATATAATAATATTTTAATACAAATGCAGACTACGGAGACGTTATCAGAAATTCTGACTATCTGCAATCCCCATGTCATAATTTCAAGTAGACTGACAGCTCCATCTGATCTGAATGTTAAATAAAGCCAGGCTTTTAAGTATTTATTCTCCTTTATATCTCATCTGTGTTTTGCTATCAGCTTTTCCATGAAAGCTCTAGCTTTTTTCTGTCAAGAGGCTCTCAGGGAAGCAATGTCCAGAGCCAAAGGTCATCAGGGTTAGGACTGAGCTGCTGTGACTAAGGACGGTTATTAATAGCTCAGCTAAGGGATGGGCAGAAGGGCTCTGTCTAAAAAAAAATAAAAAATAGTTGTGTGTCTGAAACTAGGTCAGAATCATGCAGGAAGTGATTTAATATTGTCATAACGAAAAACAATAACATGATATAGTGCTGAGTAAAAAAAAATTTTTTTTAAAGGTGATATGTCAATTATGTTGGCTCACACTAAGTGACAGTGCACAAAGATGGGACAACAAAGTGCTGAGACAAGACATGGCACAATCAAAAAGTGACATAATGGTGCTAAGAAGACTGTCAGTGTGGTCAGGATACACAAGTGAGCACAGGAACTGAAAAAAACCTTCCGACCCACCCTCTGCTTGTTGGATCTTAAGCTCAAATTTGACTTTTGAGCTTCCAGATATAACCGCATATCCTGCTGCATCTTCAGGTGCAGCATTGCTTATGGTGAGTGTGTGCTTGTTGCCTTCTGATGATATGATATATTTATCGCTTCCTGTGATGTCTTTGGTCTCCCGTTGCCATCTTACTTTAGCGTCTTCCTTCTCCGTCTGTGCTTCGAATATCACCGTGGCCCCAACCTCAGCAGTATGATTCTTAGGTTTCTTGGCGAAGGCAGATACTGAGAAGGACAAGGATGATGAAGTGGAACACTGTACCAAGGTTCACTTTTGTTTGCATGGATTATAGCCAACTGAGATTCTTCATAAAAGGACAAATGACAGACACCATATAATCAAAGTCTCAAATCAAGTCTCCCTGGGCAAGGGATTAACAGATTTACTGTTACAAAGCTGGAGCACCAGGAGGCCATTCATTACTGAATACAAGGATCCCAGAAAGAATGAAAGCGCTGAATGATTTACTGTAATGAAGTAAATGTGATATTTAAAAAAAAGTTTGACAGTACAACCATGGTAAGCTTATTCTCTAGAGTGTTCTGTAGGGATTGACCAAATGTAAGATTTACACAAAGATTTTAAATAAAGGCATTGCATTATACTTTGCATCTGAGATAGGTCATTTTCTTGCTACCTTCTGGCCAGTGATTGCTTAATTATGTTAATTATCTCTATGCACACAGACATTTAAATCATCCTGCAGAAACTGACCCTGTCATTTCACTACCTGATATAAACCAGACCAGTTTATCTGTAAAAAAACAACAACAACAAAAAAAAACACTTTATCAGAAAACAATAAAGGATGAAAAGGTGAAAAGAAATCAGTAAGACATATCAGTTTGAGTGTCTAAAACATTACACATATACAAAAAGTATGAAGAGTGCTGGATATACAGTATATAATACAGTATATCACATGTAGTGTAGTAGCCACACCCACACATACGTCCACGTGCGTTTATGGGATGGGCTTAAACATTTTGCGGAGCATGAGTCATTGCGACTGTCCAATAAGAGGCAAGCTCGTTTGCATATTACGCATGGGTTTCTGGGAAACAGTCGTATAGGATTTTTAACAAGGACAAATCGAGACAAATTGACCAAAACAGTCTCCAAGATGAATAGTACACTGTATATGCACTGACTGTCTAAAATATACAAATGTACAAACTACTTTTATTATATTAAGTAGTTAAAGAAAAGCAAGAACAATGAGAAACTGATATTATTTGAAACTAAAATGAAATGTACAATAACATTACACATAATGCAACATAACATAGTCTACATAAACCTCTCCACGAACAGCGAAACACCGAACTGAAACGTCCAACAAATATACGTCTCCTTAATAAAATAAAATTCAATATCTATTTTTCACCAAAATGAGAGCCCCATCGTGAGACGGGGCAACAAAAAATTAGTTTATACTCATAGTGTTCCTCCCCACGGAAATCTTTAGTAAAAGGCGAAAGATTTATACGATATGAAGAGAAACATGAGTTCTAACGAAATGTCGTCCTGAGCCCTCAGCCCCAGTCACAAAAACATGTTACACAGTAACGGTGAGCGTGCTGAGCCATTACATACGAAAAGATTATACAAGTTTATTTTACTTTATGCAGTTAACAATACTATAATTACCATAATCAATAGAAGAAAATGTCGTTTTACTATTTTAAACATGCGATTTTTATAACGCATGGCATGCTGGGAAGAACTTGCAAATGAGTGGCTATATCAACCAATCACACGAAACAAAGCGAGAGGCGGGTACTTTACAGTCGTAGCTTGTTTGCTAATCGGGCATGGCTACACTATGTCGTCTTTACAGTTACGTTATATAGAAAACGTTTTATGGACGCCTATTAAAAATTGGAAAATGTAAACCGACAAGCTTTTGTTTTAGAGCCAGTCGTAGTGGAATCCTGTCTACGTATGTACAAGGGTTTTACGGTACCCCTCGGGTACCCCTTTCATTTGTTATTGCCTTTTTTTTTAAATAAACCTCCACAAAACTGATATTTCGTGTTATAAAAAAGGATGCATAATAATTAACGAGAATGAATGCAAGTATGTAACTGTTTCTAGAGTTAACATATTAACGCAGCTTTTTTGTTTTCTTCAAACGATGGTGGTTACCGTAAAACCTGATATATGCTCGCATTAGGTTTCTGTCTCATCTATCCTGACCACGTTGGGTTTCAGACACTGCGAAAGTTAGTTATAAGTTTCAGACTTTAAAACAGTGGTTGTCAATAGTGGTCCTGGAGGGCCTCGTGTTCAGAGCATTTTAGAGTTCCCTGTTCTCTCACTCATTTCAACAAATTGCAGTTAATTGGCTGAAAACACTAAAATGTGCAGGCCAGGGGAAGAACCATGTCAAAAACATGATAACATTTAAAATAATATATTTTTTATGCAATCTGCAATTACCCATAGATGAGCTAGAGGAACATTTGTAATGATGTAGTTCAAATACACTGATCAGCCATAACATTGCGTATGACCACATGCCTAATATTGAGTAGTTCCCCCTTTTGCCACCATAACCGTGATGCACTGTGTGGCCACGGTTTACTGATGCACAAAGCTGGTACGTGTAGTCAGTTCCAACAGAAGCGCTAGAGTATCTATCACAACCAGCGTTAACCTTTTCATCAGTTTGATCTACATTAGCACTTCTATTGGACTGGACTACACGTGCCAGCCCTGTGCATCAGTGTGCCTGGTCCACCCTAAAGCCAGTTCACCTTTTTTTCCTTTCTTGGATCACTTTTGGTATGTCTTGACCACTGCAGCCTGGGAACATCCAACAAGATGTACTTAAAATTAGGCGGGAGGTCATAATGCTTTGGCTGATCAGTGTATATAGGTTTGTATAATAATCACTATTGCACTTACCTGATTTAATAAGACTAAAATCTTAAAAGATTACATATTAATTATAAATATTTTTCAGATTTTTTTCCCATATGATTTTTTTTTCTTTTAAGGGTTAATGACCTTTTGAATGGTGGTGTGTGGAGTCTGCAGTTAACCGGTTGTCTGTCCTTTCTACAACTATAACAGGCTGAAATTCCCTGTATTGTGACGCACATGGGGCTGTTTAAATATAGAAAGCATATGTTCTCCAATAATAAATGCAGTCTAAACACAGCACAGCGACCAAACTGCACGGAGAGGGATTAGCTGGTCTCTATTTTAGTCTTCCTGCAAGCATTGGAAGAATGGCACTGTGATTTTCGGTCTCCTTTCTGCTATTTGATAACTGGTGGCATCCACCATTTTATTTTTAATCTCCTGTCATTCACTTTCTGAGACAATTAGGCCAGGTTAAAAAAAAAATGAATATATGATACTGATAACAAAGCTTAACAAAAGTGGAACATGCCGGTATATGTCCACACACTTCTCTAGAGATTGCTGGCCACTTCCTAGGGGGTCAAGAAATAAGGGACAGAGATTTATGACGACAGGAGGTGCACCTGGGATCAAGTGAGGATAGACAGGCAGCTGACCTGACAGTACATTTAACATCTGAGGTTAGTGTTGATGGATGTGTCACACCTCTGTGCTCTTTAAACAGATCAGTTTCCACATATTCATTGCAGCATGTTAGGATTTCAGTGCAGATGACTGCAATACAATCTAATAAATAGTTGTTTAATTTTAAAGGGCTCCTTTTATTACACCTGACAAGGAAGAATGGATTGTCATGTGAAAGAAAAGACAGAAAGAAAAACACACATCCGTGTTTCCTTTTCAATTTAAAAGCATTAAACCATTAGAGAAGAGGTTTGGGCATAAAATATTTGTCAGTATATCACTCAGTAATATGGCTAATAAAAACTGCTTAGTTGAATCCCTAAAAGCATTACAGTAACGTAGTTTGGATACTGTGGGTCTTATCACACAAAGCCACATAATAGCTCATCAGGCAAGCTGGACTTTGCTACGTATTATGGTGTTGAATGCTTGTCAGTAATATGCAATGTGGTTTTCATTGTTGGTGTGAGTGAAGTTATATTATTGCTGTCTTTAGTATCCACACGTCAGTGGATTGTTGGAGTGTTGCACTCGTAAACTTAAGTGGCCAAACTGACACAGACGTGGAAAAACACGATTTATTCTCTCAGGATTATTAATGCTTGTATGTGGCTTGCCAAAATTATGATGTCACTCAACATTTGACATAGGGATCCCTTCTTAAAGTCATGGTCACTCAGTAACTGACCTAAAGTGATAGTGGCTAAAGAAAAATGCTTATCCATAATGAAAGAATAATGTGTCACATGTACATGCATCCAACAACATTCTGGACATCATTGGCTTCATTGCTAGTCAGATATTTTTAGGGTTTAAAAAAAAGTCTACAAATAGTGCCATAGCTGTTTTGTCATTGCTGAAATGTGAATGAACCAAACCTACAAGTATAACACCAAGGAAAACCATGCATTTTTACATAATCACCTCATCTGTAGCATGCTTATTTCAACACGAATATATCTGGCGTGCTTTGGTGACGATCTTGGATTTACTTGGAATAAAAATATTAATAGTAGACATGACAATAAGCAATGCAGTACATGTAAATAAGAGCATTTAAAAAAAATGTAAACAGATATTATGAATTGTTATTCCCATGAATATATAATAAAATATAATTGTACTTGAAATGTTCTTTATAAATATAGTTGTTAATATAACATGTAAAATACATGTAAAATAAATGTATTATTATCTATAGTTTGAGAAATTTCCATCTAATAGCGAATGTGCATTTTTTCTAAACCTAAGTTTTTGCTCTACTTTGCTAATTATAATGACTCATTATTTTTTTCTCACCCTATAACTTAAACAAATCATTACTTGCAATGCAGTGCCACATTCACACAACCAAGGGACAAATAAGAGAAAGCATGAGACCGCCTTACAAACAGCTAAGGTGTTCAGAAAATATTTTCATGTGGAATTGGATGGACAAAAATTTTTAAAAGGAAGATCAAGCCTCAACTGCGAGTCAATTCTCAACCAGCTCATTTGTTTTATTTATTATATATTTATTTTTCCCCCACATATCCAAGTTAGGAAGCTGGGGTCAGAGCACAGGCGAATCCAGGATACAGCACCCCTATAGCAGATAGGGCTAAGGGCCTTGCTGAAGGTTTCAACAGTGGTAACTTGGCAGTACTGGGGTTCAAACCCTCGACCTTCCAATCAGTAACCCAGTGACCTCCGGCCTTAACCGTTTGAGACACCACTCGTAGGTCTTTCTTTGGAGGCCTATACATTTAGATGTACAGAGTCAGCCAAAAAAATGTATGCATACTTTAGGAAAAGAAAAATTATATAATGTATGTTATATTAATATAATATTAATAATATTATTACCATAATATTATCATATATATATTAATATATAACGTATATCAATAAATTTAGTATTAAAATAGGTATACACGTTTTTCTTTTCCCGAAGTGTGTATACTCTGCATAATACTGATCCGCATAATACCGAACATTATAACATAAAACATTAAGCCTAACATTGTGTTTGGCAACTGTGCAAGCTCTGTCCCCTTAGGGTATGACTCCACAAGACCTCTTGCATGCTTTGGTGTCTGGCACTGGGACACAGTGCTGTGTCCTTTGGGTGCTGTAAGTTGCCAGATGGGGCCTCCATGGATCAGACTTGTTTGTCCGGCACATTCCATGAATGCTTGTCGGATTTTGATCTTCGGAATTTGGAGGCCGGATCAACAACCTTGACCTTTATGCTTGCTAAGCCCCATACCCCATACAGGATGGGTGTTCTGATATCGTTCTACCCTGACCAGCCTTGACTTTCCTGTTAAATTGACTTTCCTGTGGGATCAGACTGGACGTGCTGACCTTTAGTCTCCAAAGGCATAAAAGATCCTTGATGCTTATAATCCTGTCACCAGTTTGCTGATGGTGATCAGTGTTATTCACTTTACCTGTCAGTGGTCCTAATGTTATGGCTGATCAGTGAATGTACATACAAATTATAGGTGTATCATATATCGACATAGACATTTTTTTCTGCAACTACAACTAAAAATGATAAACGGCACTGGAAGTTCATGTTAAAATGTAACGAGGTAATTAGTATATTTGTTGAAATACAGTAAAGCTGATATAGATTTGACAACAAGTGTAAATAACGTGCATGGTGTCTTATCAGGACATAATCCAGACACAAATTGCATGAAATGACCTGGTGTAAATAACATCTTGCTGATATATTTGAATATAAGTAATGTACAAAAATTGTTAAACAAACATGTTTCAGTTGAGGTTTAAAATTAAACCTCAATAAATTAGAAAAAAAGGCATCGATACATAAAGCTATACATGCAGTTTATCCACAGATCTGCCTACAGCACATATAAGAATTATGCTGGTAAAATAATGCATGTAAATTTAAATTAATTAATGCATTAATTATTTACCCATAAGGTGAAGATCCTTTAAGGATGAGGCAGTGACAAACTAAAGACAGACATCTTCCTTTCTTTTAAAGTTGGGAACACTGATCATTTAATTACACAGGGTGCTATGGGACTTAAAGTGAGTCTGTGTTTACAGCACATCTATGAGACAGGCAGACAGGCCAGTTACAGTACAAAATAAATATGATATATCCAGTATATCCAATAAAAGCTGTGAAACTTAAAACAAAAAAAAGTTTGTTGAGATTCATGAACCCCAAGAGTTAAAAAACTAAACGCTTTTACCTGGTTTTTTAGTCGGTTCAGGCATCCTGCTTTCCTGGTTTAGTGTCCCTTACCAGACAAACAGACTTTGTGGATGCCCACTACTCTTTCTCTTTTATTAGATCCCCACCATCACGCCCTCCCCCCCTCTTTCACTATGACCTACAATCTAGACCCAGCCCATTCCTCACGTCTTTCTCTCCTCAACAATGAGATAATGAGTGCATACCTCTAATCAAAATCCCACCCCCTATCCTTCCACTGCCATGAGGTGGACCATATTTTTGGCTACTCTTCCCACACGTCCTCCAGCTGACAGGAGCAGAGAGGTTGAGGTTATATGAAGGTTAAGGGATGAGTGAAGGCAGCAGAAGGAAAAACTGGGCTTAAATTTAGTTTCTGACACTGCAACAACTTGTACATTTACGGCCCAACACACTTCATCCATGGGAAAGTAAGCACAGTTAAGACTTTGGATCGTCCTTCTGAAGTTTCTACTTCAGGTTTAATGAAATGTAAATTCTCAGAAAAATGGGTACTCTTTCAATTATCTTAATTGTCTGGACAAAAAAAGTTATAATTTTATTTGACCACCCTAAGCTTTGATTATGGGGCGGCCAATTCATGTGTGAAAATGATTCCTCATGCTCTCAGAACCCTTATAAAATTTGAGGCCTCATGCCACCAAGAAAATTTAAAAAATCACTGATGAAATAACTTGTACATTCAGGTCATCAGCTGACCTCATTTTATTGCCACATAACGTCACTGAGCCTAGACCTGACCAACTGACGCAACCCCAGATCATAACACTGCCTCCAGAGGCTTGTACAGTGGGCACGATGCATGATCGGTGCATCACTTCCTGCGCTTCCCTTTTTACCCAGACATGCTCTTCACTCTGGAATAGGGTCAATCTCGTCTCATCAGACCACATGAGCTTTTTCTTTCATTGTGCTTTATCTTTTGCACTCACCGGGTTTTCATTTACTGTTTAGTCCTAAAGCTGTTCTTGTCACTTTGTGCTTGTAGAAATGCAGATAGAGTTAAGGTCCTTGCTCAAGGTTTTAACAGGCACATCATTTACACAGTTTATTAATATATTTATTTATAGATAAACTACTTTTTTAGGATGTTGGTTTACTTTCATTTAATACTTAAATAATTACATGAATATGTTATGTATATTCTATTCATTTGTTAATGAGATAAGATGTCCAAGCGTAGAACAAAAATTCATTAACTTTAATATCTATGATGATGTTAATGCTTCTTAGAAAAAAAAAAATTCTCTGCCCTTTTCTATCGACTCTACACTCCTGCCCAACGACACACATGCCTGGGGCTCATGACAAACAATGTTGTGCATCAATCTTCTTTTCCAAGTACTTCTCCACTGTCGCTCCATACGTTCTCTTGACTCTGTCAGCACCTGGGCAGCATTGTACCACACCAGCAGCACTAGCTACAGCAGCAGCATGCCAAAATCAGATTATAACAAACAATACATGAGATAAGTTTTTCATGCTGCTCTATAAATGTCACATGTCTCGTGTCATACCTAAATATTGCCCCTGACTGGGCTTCTACTTACCTGCTCCCAGTACCCGGAAGATCAGCTAATGTGGAACCATAAAGGCATTAGGCACAAAGGCATGAAGGCCCAGTGTCACCTGAAATTGATGCTAGGACGGTAGCACTGTGGAGAAAATAATATCAGATCTCTGAGATGACTATCATGAGGAAAATGTAAACATAGTGCAAATTCAACAGAAAGGAATTCCACATAGCATACAGGATATACAATACATTTAAATGTGCATGCTATGTGCATCATACATAACTGACTGAGATCTGGACATACCAATGGGAAATGCATTGTTCCCAACATTGACAGATACATTGTCCAAGATACATGCAAAAACAAATTTGTTACTTAGTTCATATATTAACTGTGCAAAAGTGCAGCATGAAAAGTATTGGCATAATATTGAAACCTAAGTGTAAGTCAGCAGACCCTGATGTTAAAAGATGGAAGAGGTATGTGGGTAGTGTGATGTATGTAGCATGTCCCATGCCCCTGTAGAGAGGTGTTATAAAGTTGCATGATTGTGGGGTGAAAAGGATTTCCTCAGTCTGTCAGTTGGGGAGCTTTGCAACAGAAGTCGTCCACTAAACTCATGATTCTGTTTGTCAAAAGCTTTTTGCAGTGGATGGTTGGTGTTGGTCATTATGTATTATGTGTTATCTCTCCAAGAGAGTCTAGCTTTTCTTTGGGTTACACAGCTTAATAGCATGTATGGAATTATGTAGTAAACAAAAGGGTGTTAAACAACCCAGAATATGTTTTATATTTTAGATTGTCCACAGTAGCTACATAGAGCATTGAGGTATGCTTGGCAAACTCATGGCATTCTCTCATCAGATTCACGAGGTAGTCACGTGGAATGGTTTTACAATTTGCGCGTTTGCATTATCAAGAGTTAATTTGTGCAATTTCTTGCCTTCTTAATATGTATTAGACCAAGAACTTTGAATGTCATCCCAATGCAGTCCCTAAAACCATCAAATGCTATGATGAAACTGAAACAGTGCCCTTATGAGGACTGTCCCAGGAAAGGAAGACCAAGAGCTACCTACAGTATCATGCAAAGGATAGGTTTTTTTAAGCAGTAAAGAAAAATAAGCAGAAGAGACTTGAAAGACAATGAATGGACATTAGATCAGTGGGAAACTGGCCTATGGTTTGATGACTTCAAATGGGACATTTTTGGTTCTAAACCCTGAATGTCCCACCCTGTCATTGTTAGACTTAGAGAGGGTGAACAGACGGTTCCTGAATGTGTAGTTCCCACTGTGAAACATGGCAGAGGAGGTGTAAAAGCTGATGGTGTTGTGGTGCTTTGCTGGTGACACTGTTGGTAAGCTCACTTAACCAGCATGGCTACTACAGCATTTTGTAGTGAAATGCCATCCCATCTGGTTTGCACTTAGTGGGACCATCAGTTGTTTTCCATAAGGACAATGACTCCAAACATAAGAGCTAGTTGTCCAAGAAGGAGAGTGATGGAGTGCTGCATCAGATGACCTCGCCTCCACGATCACTCAATCTAAATCCAATTGAGATGGTTTGGTATAAGTTGGACCAAAGAGTAAAGGAAAAGAACTTTGTAGGTTGTAAGTGCCTAATACGCAGACCAGCTACAATCAGATAATTTTTATTATGTTTTTACACATGACTAAATTATGTTTTTTGAACTTGACCTTGTATACAGTACATACCTAGGAGGGCTAATTTCTTAAATGTGATCTTTATAGGTGTGCTGTACTGCACATCCTATAAAATCACAGTCTTGGTTATTGATTGATTGGCTATTGATTGATTAGTTATTGATTGCAACATGAAAATATGAAATATGAAAACATAAATATTATAGACCAACACAAAGGCTTAGTAAATTATTATGTTATGAGTGAATATTATAGTTATGTGTGAGGTCTTCAGTGGTTGTAAAAGACAGCAGATAAAATTTACAATGATAAAGTAAAAATGTGATTGTGCACAGTTATCACAGTTATTAAATAAAAAGTTACAACAGTGCCAATGTGAAATGTAAGCCGATGATAAAGGCCCAGGGTAACAAAACTACATGTTGAACAAAATGCAGTGATGTGAAAGGAAACAAAAATTATGACCCTGAGGGATAAATTCAGCAAAGGTATTTTCAATAAGTAATAAATGACTTGGGAGCAGGAGCCCTGTACAGAAGGCAGATTCTCATGAGGTGTTCGTCATAAATCTCCTTCATAGCAAGTTCTGTAACACCTCAAGGCATGTCGAGCAAGATGACCTTTAGTAATAAAGTATTTGTCAAACAAACAATACGAGACAAGAAGCACGTCCTGCATGGCCTAAACTTTCGTAATGAAATTACATATACAGTGGTGTGAAAAACTATTTGCCCCCTTCCTGATTTCTTATTC
>JAOVVA010000037.1:5515405-5541144 GCA_028565275.1 Leiocassis micropogon | reverse complement strand
ATACCACTGCTGACTAATTCATTTCTTCCTTCCTTTTATGTTTATTTAAAAAAAAAAATATATATATATATATATATATATATATATATATAATATGTTTAAAGAATTTTAAGTAGTTTAAAGTAACTTAGGAATGCACAAAACCTTTAAATGCAACTCTCGATTGCATTACAGTGCCTTGGATGCATTATCTAAATCTTTCTAGCCATTTGAAAGACATCACTTTTAATCATCATTGAAATTTATAAACCTAAAATTAAATTTGTTTAAAAAAATAAACAAACTGTACAAGAATAATTAAACCATATTACCCTGTTAGATCAGAAGGGATGTAAAAATAATTTGGTTAAAGTATAATTTTAAAAAATAATCTAAAAGTATCTCGTTAGATCTCTAAATCTGTGTGATCTGAAATTAGTACTAGACTTATTAGTACTAGACTGTAACTTAGTTACAGTTTGTAAGTATCTTTTTTTATGAAGTAATTTTTTAAAAAAATAATTATTCATGTCAGATGAAGACAGCAGAGGAAGCTATCCTGGCTCTCAGGGAACTCAAATAAAAAAATTGATGCTGATGATTTAATGCTGGTTAAAATAAAGTTCATGTTGTCAGGCCCAGGAATTTTTCACAGTGGATCACCTTTTTGGGGGAGCTTTTTGCCTCACCCCCTGTGTTCCTGTGATAGACTTCAGATCCGAGAGTCAAACCAGTCTATTTTACAACAAATCTTTTTAAACTTATACATTTGCGTTGTTGTTGAAAAAAAGGAAGGAAGAAAAACCGTTACAGTCAGCAGTGGTATTTTTCAGTAAGTAATAAATGACTTGGGAGTAGGAGCCCTGAAGAGAAAGCAAATTCTCATGAGGTGTTTGTCATAAATCACCTTCTTAGCAAGTTCTGTAACACCTCAAGGCATGTCAAGCAACATGACCTTTAAGAATAAAGTATTTGTCAAGGAAAAGATGTGAGACAAGAAGCACGTCCTTCAAGGCTTGAACCTTTGTAATGAATGTCCATGTATGAGAAGCGTTCAAACTTGTACAGAAGACATGGGACAGAAGAGATCCAAGCACATCCTGTTAGTCATGCTGGTAATGTATCTCCTATTACCACATGGTGGTGCTAATGTGTCAGACCGAGTGAATGGCGTACAACCATGTTGGTGCAAGTATGGAACAGACCGTTGGAACTAAATTTTTTGTGAATGAAGGCCTAAAAAAGACTTTAAGCACAGTGATGGGACTCTTAGCTGCGGTAAAACATTTCAAAGGTGGCAAAGGCGGCTCGATGCCCACTGCAGCTGTTCCAGTAAACATTCAGCGTGTGGAACATCTGATCCTTGAAAATCGAGAGATAACTTGTCTCCAACTTGTGGAAGAGACATCTGTCTGTGGGAACTGTACACACAATCATTTACCAGCATCACTTTTTCTGGAAAGTTAATGCACCGTCAGAGCTCTCTGCCTTTGACCAGCACAGAAGTTTGCTTCTGTGTTCCTGGGACGCCAGCATTTCAGCAGTGACAAGGAAGTGAAGCAGGTTGTCTGACTTTCTCCTAAAGGAAAAGCCACCATGACTTTTAATAAAACAGTTACTGAGAAAAAATAAAAGCAAGAAACATGTAGTTTCAACCAGTACTCCCTCATGTTAAGAAAAAATGCCTTTAAACCTACAACATAATACAAAACTTCGTCTATATGGATAGATAACTTATTAAATGTTAATTTTATGCTAGAATGAATGTGTGTAGTAACATAGTAATAAAAAAATAATAATAATTATATATATATATATATATATATAATAATAATAATAATTATTATTATTATTAATAAACCTTTTTCAAATTTGCCAGCTTAATTGAAATTCCTCTGTATATTCTATAAGGTTGTTATTGAAGATAAATAAATAAATGACATATTTTTCTATATTTATAATGATATTTAGCAGCACAGTGGCATAGTGGTTTGCATGGTGCAAGTCCCTCTAAAATAATTATGCTAATGAAAGCATGTAACCCCGTTTACACCATGACTTCCACTAGATCCTGCTGATAATTTTGTTTGCCATATTTGTTTTTATTATTACTAAATGGTGAATAAAATTATACACTTACTTTTTTAAGAAAGATGTTGGAACTGTTACTTGTGTAACATTTTACTGGGAAAATGTTATTTTTAAAATTTATTGATTTATTTTGAATAGCAAAACTAAAAATATCATATAAAAATAGAAATCTTACTGATGCAACCTGTAACCTTTATAATTTAAATATTTCGGGACAACCATAACCCTAACCCTAGTTAATTATAACTTTTGGAAGGATTTGTTGTATGTGTAGGTAATGTATTAATACTTACCTTTAATGATTAATTAAACGTAGCCCTTTCCTTACAATATCCGTTTTCCCAATTAACAAACAAAATCGGCATTTAAACAATACAGAATAACATCAAATAAAAGAGTTTCATAATATATATATAGCCTATATATATATATATATAAACAAAATTAGCAAATAATTCACTCCTACCACACAGGATGAAAATGTTTATATAGTTCAGAGTACACCACCTGTACGATTTTAAAGAAATAGTAATGTTTTACCTCATCAAATGCCTCAAAAATGTCTTAAAACTCAACTTCATAGTGTGTGCAGGTTGAGAGGCTGTGAGCATGCAGGCGTACGTGGCTTCTAACGCATGAGATTTTTTACTAATTGGCACTCGCAGTGTTTTGACTTACTGGTGTAAGTGGGTTTGATGAGTGGGTTTGAGACTATTTCGCTCACAGTTTGGAGAAAAAGGCAGATCGTAGGCTTTTAACGTGCATGATTTTTAATAATGTAATGCCATCAATATGCATTTCTGTTGCGCCACTCTGTAGCTTCTGCACTCAGTACAGAATCATTTATATCCGAGGCTGAAGAGCTGATCGCTAATCACGACCAATCAAATTGATAACCAGGCTGATCACTGGCCGGTTGACCGGTTTAGCTCTATTATAAATGTATGAACAGTTTTTAAAAAAAATCGATTTTGGAGTAAGTGTGGCCATACGTGAATCATTGCACAAAAGAAGCGCAATACATAACTGAATCGATTTTCCCCCCAGTTCATGTACTGTGGTCATTTTTTTTTACTAAAAGAAGCGTGTGTGAAGCTTGTTAAGACATACTGTAATGCTGTAAATATACTGTCTTTGTCAATTTTTCCCAACAATTTTTTTAGTTTATTATCTGTTTGCTCTTTATTTCTTAATAAAACTAAATCAATAATCTAGCTGTAAGTAACGATGAGCTATGCATAAAACGCTCAGGAGCCATACTTGCAGGCATCCTAATGGCAGCAGGTTCCAACCTGTGAGCCGATTTCCATGTTTTTGGCCAAAAGGACCCAGCACATTTATGACATCAACACTATTAAAACAGCATCATCACAGGGATCACAGGGATGACGTCATAGTCACGGCGTCATCGTGCTGATGTTATAGTGCTTGGGCCCTAAAAATAAAAAAAAATGTAAAAAAAAAAAAAAAAAAAAGTCTTATACTGTACTACACTGGCTCAAACGCCTTTATTTTGAAAGAAAGGAAATCCTGTCTAAATTTAACCGGAAGCAATTTTTGCTAACCCTTTGGTACATATTAATCATAAAAAAATAATTTAACACTTACTTTAATTAATTTAATTATTTAAAATTAAATTTAATTGTTTAATTATTTAAAACCCACTACACGGACTCATAACGTATATCGGTCCCGTCGCGCGACCTTTCTTTCCCACATGTATTTCTATAAAGCCCCGCCCTGTGACCTGAGATTAACCAATAGTTTACAGTCGCGCAAATACAACATCCAATCCACGAACGGGTCCGTGAGTGCACTAGGCGGGGTTTTTGTCGGTATACGGGTGGGAATATTAATGCTAGCCTTGGACACCGCGGGTGGATTTTCCGGACACGTTCATTGTTGCATCAGATACCGGGGGAACCGAAAGATATGGCAGGTGACCAAGGTAATGTATGTTAGACCTCGAGTTAGCGTCTTAACGACTTACAGAAAGCATGCGAGATGAAGCTGAGGTTGTAAATAAGTATGGTTTGTGTGAAATTGGTGTTAGATGTGATTTAAGCTTACACAGCTGGATAACACTTCTGGACATGTATTTAAGGTTGTGTTGAACGCTGCATGATCCTTCTACCTTTGTGTCTTTGGTTAGATCTGTGCATGGATTTTGTACACTAGCTCTACAACTATGTGGGATTTAGTCTTATCACTCAATTGTTATATGGCAGAAACATATAACGGGTGAATTTTTTCTGAACCTCAGATCAGAGATGGTCCAATAAGTGCACTAGGACAATATCATAAGACTCTGCAGTCTTGCACATAGTCCTGGCACTAGGTTTGATCAGGGGCACAGCTCATTCATTCATTCATTCATTCATCTTCTATAACACTTATCCTGTATAGGGTCATGACCCTACCCCAAGATCCCAGGAGACACAGGGTACGAGTCAGGGTACATTCTGGACGAGGTGTCATGCCATCATCACAGGGCGTGCGCACACACACACACACACACACACACACTTACACGCTCATTCACACATTATTGGCAATTTGGGCCAGTTAGCCTACCCTGAATGTTTTTGGACAGTGGGAGGAAACCCACCAAGCACGGGGATAACATGCAAACTCCATGCACACAAACCCTGAGGTGGAAATCAAACCCGGAACCTGGAGGTGCAAGGCGACTGTGCCAACTACTACGCTGCAGTGTCACCATCTTGTAACACATCATAAATAATTCTGGCCTTCAGACTTTCAGTTTAAGGAAGCGGAGCACAAGGGTGTGATGGTCAGGTCCATAAACATGATGTGGTGCATTAAGTTTTGTAACGTCAGACATATAGTGATCACATGATGAATTATTTTATAAATGTATGGAACAATTTTCACTCAACTAATATGTACAGTACAAGTCTTGTAAGCTGGGTATGCATTTCTAAAATAATTCCACGCAGCAGTAGGTTTGAGAATTTCCTAACAATGCAAAAAGATTTAGTGACTTTATTTGACTTTGCACTGCTTTTGCTACAGCCTGCCCATACAACAACTCTAACCGAGTATGTGTGCATTTGTATGTCCTCCACACTGAGACTGCATCTCAGACGTGTGTCAGTTTTTCAGAACATTCTTCGTTTTCCTCTCTGCTACTG
Organism: Leiocassis micropogon; assembly: GCA_028565275.1. Lineage (NCBI taxonomy): Eukaryota > Metazoa > Chordata > Actinopteri > Siluriformes > Bagridae > Leiocassis > Leiocassis micropogon. The sequence continues at coordinate 5,535,919 of JAOVVA010000037.1, read as the reverse complement.
TTTGGATCCAGAGCTGATCCACTGAGCAATTTTTTCCTGTGTGTGTATGTGTGTGTGTGTGTCGTCCTCTTGTCTTCCCAGCTTTTGATTGTGGCTTCTTACTGCGCATAAGTGAGGACGGCCGCAGGGCCGAGGCGTTGAACGAGTACCTGAGCAGCCGCAGTTACCTGGCAGGCTACGGGCCCTCGCAGGCGGACGCGGACGCGTTTGTGCTTTTTCGCGGTTCGCCGCCTCCGTCGCAGCATGTTCACGCTCTTCGCTGGTACAGGCACATAGCCACACTGCAGCCTCGAACCGACGGCCAGGCCTCAGACACCAGTGAGTAGAGAGGGAGTAAGAGTAGTGCATGTGTAATGTGTAGGAGGCGGCAGTGTGACTGGTGTTTCGGTGCTGGTCAGGGTGAGGTCGCGCTTGGGAGCTTCTTGATTGTAAGACAAGTGAATTCCAGCCTTCTTAGATGATGCAACATTTGACGATGATTGTGTGTGTGTGTGTTTGTGGTTGTCAGTTTGATTCTTTTCTGCTTTGTGTTTCCTGTCAGCAGTACACCATCCTGTTTGTCTCATCACTTATTTTACTTTCTGTTGCACTTTTCTCGATCTCGAATAATCTCGATCATATTGATCATGTCGTGCTGTCACACAGTTGTATCTGACCACTCTCTTCATAACCATCTGTTAATCAAAATACACGTGCGTGTGAATTCGGCTCATTAACACATGATGCATTTTTTTTCCCAGCGAAAGGAAAGAGGGTGCAGCCGCCCTGGTCTCCACCAGATGGAACTGAACTCCCAAATCTCAGACTTTACAACAGCCTGACACGGACCAAGGTGCGAGTTTATTTCTATTCCGGTTGACTTATAACTCCAATAGAAATTTCAATAATACCATTTGCTAGGTACATAAGAATTTACCTAGTATTTAAGGCCACTGATTAAAAACGCATGATTTCCAGAATAAAGTTGCGATATATTTTGAAACCGATTAGAATATTATAAGAAAAAATCATAATAGTTGTATTGCTGTATTTAAAGAATATTTAAAAAAGAAAATGACAATATTTTAAGAATGCAACAAAAATAATAATCCTATGAAAGAATGGTGCATATCAGAGCAAAGTAAGTAAGAAATACAAGGGATGTTCAAGTCAAACTTTTGATTGCACACAGTCCTGAGAGTAAAAACTCTTTTTATTTCTCGATATAATCCCCTGCTAATCCCCAGCATTTCACTAGTGCTTGGATACCATCAAGATAAAAAGGTTTCTCAGTACGCCGGAGTCATGATCGGACTGCATGCTTCATGTCTGAAATGCCGGCCTCCCAGGAACTCCTTTAATGGGCTTAAACATGTGGCAACAGCTTAGAGCGAGGTCAGGACTGTACGGAGGATGTGGCAATAACTCCCAGCTGAGTTCCTGTAACGCGCAAGTGGTGATGGTGAATGATGGCGTGTACAGTTCTTATAGACAGATGCGTTTCTTCTGCAATTTGGCGTCAAGTTATCCATCGATTTTTTTTTTCAAAGATCACATGGTCCACTTGAGCCACCTTGACCGGAATCGTTATTTGCAGACTTACGGACTAAGAGTCTCATCACCGTACTGTAAATATCAAACGTTTGTACGCATTAACTTGTAGATTTTACTACAAGTCCTGGTTTGACTTGAACACCTCTTGTGTGTATGATCATATTAAATTCCTGTCTTTTGTCTTTAACCTTTAGATCCTATTACCTGTAATTTATGTCATTAACCCTAACAGATTGTGCTTTTTATTATTTCAGGAGCTGTTTGTTCCTCAGCATGGGAAAAAGGTTTTGTGGTACTGCTGCGGCCCCACCGTCTACGACGCTTCCCACATGGGTCATGCAAGGTAAAGCTCTCCATAGCAGTGTGTGTTTCCCACAATGGCTTACTTACACTGCGAGTCTGGAACAGTCGGTGTTCTGCTGTCTGTGATGACTCTATAGGGACACTGTACAAGCGCGAAACGCTTAGCCAAGCCGTTCTCTCTTTGTGCAGTGAAAAGTGCCAAATGTGTTGTAACATCACACATGCTTGTGTTTCTGCTTCCCAAAGCCACTGTACTGATCATATGATCTGAGATGAAAATACAGCACTGCCAAAACCTCTGTCCTATACAGTATATTGAACAGCTTTTTCCTGTCTCCTGTCCCTGTTTCCCAGGTCCTACATTTCCTTCGACATCCTAAGAAGAATACTGAAGGACTATTTCAAATACGACGTCTTCTACTGCATGAACATTACAGACATCGACGACAAAGTAAATAATAGTTTGTATGGGGTTTTAGATTTAAGTGAGGAGACGTTCATCTGTTGTCAAATGGAGTCTCATTAGATTAGTTTCTATAATAAATTTCTTTGAGAGTATGTTTTACAGTATGATTGAATGCACAAGGAACATGTCCGTATTAGAGCTACGCACGTTATTTAACACTATAAACACTTGGCAACAAACAACAACAGTTATTTGTTAATAACAAGCCACAAGTTAATTTTAATACATTATTTCCGTATAAATATAATATAATTTTTATTAACTGTAATAAAGTATTAATATTCATTTTTATTAACTAACCAACAGCTATTTAGTTTAATACTTTTCACAGTTTAAATGGATGATGTCTAATGTCTTATGTCTAACATGATCCCATCAGATGGCTTATAAGAGGAGCGTTCAAGTCAAACTGGGATTTGTGTGAAATTTTTCGTGAATGTAGGCGTTTAATAAAAAACAAACATTGATATTTACAGAAGACTTCAAGCAGAGTACAGCGATGAGACTCTTAGCCAAAGTAAAACATTTAAATTGAGGCCGAATATCCGTGAGTCACAATCCTGGCCGGGGTGGATCGGAGCCCACTGCGGTCGTTTCCATAAAGTGGAACACAATCGACGGACAGGTTGTGAACTTGCGGAAGAGACACATCTGATCTCGCTCCAAGTCATTTACACATGTTTTGGCCATTAAAGGAGTTCCTGGGAGGCCAGCGTTTCAGACGAGAAGCAGTCCAATCAGGACGCTGAGAAATGTACCTTAATGCTATCCAAGCACTAGTGAAGCCCTGGGATGAGTGTAGAAATAATGAGAGTTTTTACCTTCATAACTCTGTTCCGTTATTCAAGTCCTGGATTGACTTGAACGCCCCTTGTAAGTTGCCCGTGTGGAAGTTTGAAGCTTGATGTTGACGTGTGATGACATTCTGTCGTGTTTCAGATCATTAAACGAGCCAGACAGAATCACCTGCTGGAGCAGTACCGAGCTAAAAAGCCCAACTCCTCTCAGATCCTGCAGGACGTCTTAACGGCTAGAGAGGTGAGAGAGACCTGGACACATCATGCTGAGGAATTACATGTCAGCTGAGATTTTATGCGACTCCGATTCTTACATCGTGTTACTTGTTGGAGATAAATAAATCTGAAGTAGAATGACACGTTACATGATTTCATGCTTGGATCACTTTCACACATGGTGCAGCGTGCTCCCTAAATTACTCAAAGGGGAAACGGTTGGCCTGATGCCTTGGACAAAAAAATCATTAAAAAAAAAATCACACATTGTGGTTCCCGACTGATTTCTGGCAAAATCTTTTAGTATCTGTTTAGTGTTTAATTGTTAAGATGTGTGTTTTTGTTTTTTTGTTTTTTTTCGTGTTGTTTTAGCCCTTTAAAGTCAAACTTGCAGAAACCACAGACCCTGATAAAAAGCAGATGTTGGAGAGACTCGATGCGGCAGTGACGGATGCCCTGACTCCACTACAGGGATCGATAAAGAGCGGAGCTGAGGATGCTGCCATTCAGAGCCAGGCTGAGGTTGGAACAAATTATTGTATAGAATATACAGTAAATAAGACCCAAATTGAGTTTGATCAGACTCAGAGCTACAACTTTGGTACTTGATCTGCTGTTTTTGTGTTCTGACTGAGAAGGTTTTATTGGAAGAGTCCAAGGACCTTTTATCTGATTGGTTGGATTCCCAGTTCGGCAGCCAAGTAACGGAAAACTCGATATTCTCTCTGTTACCGAAATACTGGGAAGGCGAGTATCACAAAGACATGGACGCCCTCAATGTGAGTAGAACCGATGAGGGAAATGTTTGTACAGTTCTCGGTGAATAAAGTGAAGTGCTTTTGGGAACGTCCAGGATTTTGTAGGCAAATCTTTACATTTCAATGTTGAGCTAAATTGTGCCAAAACTGTGACGCTGATTCGATCTCGATCTAATACCAGGTTCTTCCACCTGATGTCCTCACTCGGGTCAGCGAATACGTTCCAGAGATTGTGGAGTTTGTTAAGAAAATAGTAGACAATGGATACGGGTTAGTATCTTTAGATATGTTTAATGCACCTTAATGATGCTGTGCTATGTCATTATATGTTTTATTATTATTATAATTAATTAGCTTCTTGTTCTTCGAATTGCAGTTACGAGTCCAACGGCTCTGTGTATTTCGACACCGCCAAGTTTGATACTAGTTCACGACATTCGTATGCTAAACTGGTGCCAGAAGCAGTGGGTGACCAGAAGGCTCTGCAGGAGGGAGAAGGTACACATCTCGGATCTCTTTCTGTTTTTATAGAGAAAAGTATGGAAGTTAAATACTTTATGATGTGTATGTGTGTGTATCAACCTCGTTTTGTAGGAGACTTGAGTATCTCAGCAGACCGGCTGAGTGAGAAGCGTTCACAGAACGATTTCGCCCTGTGGAAGGCCTCTAAACCCGGAGAGCCGTCATGGGAGTCTCCCTGGGGGAAGGTGAGCGAAGATCTATTTCTTTTGTAAATTTAAGCAAACACCGCCAATGTTAATAAAGGTGTGCATGCATTTCTCTGTGCATAGTGAAGGTGTATAGAATGATGCCATCCTCGGTCTTTCACATTCGAATTTGCCATATCAGTTTGCTTTTAATTTGCATGCAGTTAAGCTCTGCCCAGGCAGCATGGAGGTGCAGCAGGGGACGTTTCTGCATTACGTCTTCAGGCTTAAGCTCTCTGTGGCATGTCCTCAATGGTTCCTTATGGGTTTCCTCCAGGATCTCCGGTTTCATCCCACCTCCCAAAGACATGGCAGTAGATAATGGATTGGCGAGTAGGTTTGCCCTGAGTGTATTCATGCCACATGCCCTGGCTTCAGATCCATTAATTATCTACACCACTTGATTTGTGTAAGGCTATGGTATCAGGCTGAAAATTACACACATATTTCTTAATCGATAGTTGAGCAGGTCAACAATCAATAATCAATGAATTGTTAAAGGTAATGGACGGACAATACCAAAAATTTGTGGTGAGGGACAAATAAACGATTTAACAAATTAACGATTAACCATACTGTGGCTCGCCCCACTATTCAACACTCACGTGAACCATGGATTAACTACAAAGTTTAACCATCATAGTGGGAAATAAAGTATGGAGTTATTTACTGGGATTGTCCTATATTTTGGGCTTTTTTAGTGAAATAATATCAATACTAGACTGTACAGTAGTTTATACACATATCTTCTTTCACTTAAATCAATCTAATATTTACTGTATTACTAGCCCAAGGCACATTTCTCCAGCCATAGATGATTGAAAAGTAAACAATTTACTGAAAAAATCCCCAATCTGGTATCACAGCTTGCTTAATTTAGCTTATATTTAGGCATTTGGCAGACGCCCTTATCCAGAGCGATTTACATTTTTATCTCATACATGTACATCTGAGCAGTTGAGGGTTAAGGGCCTTGCTCAAGGGCCCAACAGGGACAACATGGTGGGTGTGGGATTTGAACCTGGGACCTTCCGAACCGTAGTCCAATTTCTTTTCCAGACTGTCAATACTGTATTCTTTTCAAACATTTAACTGCAACTCTGCTGTATAAAAAATATGTGAGCTATGGAGCATTGTTTTGCAAAACAAACATTATCAGTTACAGTACATTTTAAATCCTTTAATTAAATTGATGGAAATCAATCGATTTGAAAACCTGAGTCCCCGGAGGAAACCCACCAAGCATTAGGAGGACACTTCACGCACCTGGGACCAGAGGCGAGATTCGAACCCCCAACCTTGGGGTTACACACATTGCTGGTGGCTCCAGATCAAACAAGCAGCTACAGTATGTAGATGAATAAATGAAAAACTTAGCAGACACAGAAACAAATACAGTACGTTTTTATCACTAGGGGATGCTTGTGTTACAGGTGTTTATTTACGAAATACAGTAGCATTATTAAATGTAATTATGTGTTTTTCCATTAAATATTTTCCATTAAATGAAATTAAATCATCATTTTTATTTCTGAACAGGGCGGTGTTGTTAACTCCACTGATGTTTAAATCCCTTTTGTTAACAAGCTGGGCGTTTTATTGACTAACAAGAGAACAATGTAGGGTGTAAAAGTGCTGTCATCACTCACTAAAATAAGAAAGCAGTCACTTTGTTGTTATTGTTGCTGTTCTATTTTTTTTTTTTTTTTTTTTACAAGCCGATGGGAAATCAGTTTGACCCAGAAACCATTAGTGTCATTACACATGCAAGTGGATAACAGCTCAAGCCTCTTATCAGTGCCGCAGATGTGCTTATAATCTCTCCTGCTGTCGTTTTATTTCCTCTCTGTCTACGAAGGGACGACCCGGTTGGCACATCGAGTGCTCGGCCATGGCCGGCTCCATCTTAGGTGCTTCCATGGACATTCATGGAGGAGGGTTCGACCTGCGTTTCCCTCACCATGACAACGAGCTGGCGCAGTCCGAGGTGCAGTTACGCTCATCTCCGTATGCAGCTTTTACTAAGCGATTTTTATTAATTAATGAACTGTAGAATAAAACATCCTGCTCTTCTGACCTGCTGTCTGTACAGGCCTACTTTGACAATGACCACTGGGTGCGCTATTTTTTGCACACGGGCCACCTTACTATCGCTGGCTGCAAGATGTCAAAATCACTGAAAAACTTCATCACCATCAAAGATGCTCTCGCGAAACACACAGGTACAGTATTTGTTCTTAGTGTAATTTGATTTATCCAAGTGGACAAACTGGGCAACATCCCAGGACTGATTAGAGCTTTTTATATAAGACGGAGGAGAAAACAAAAATGTAATTTGATATACTAAAGAAACGAGTTGCTTGGAAAACTACCAAGAGTCAGACTGTAAGAGGGAAAAAAATTTGAAAGAGATGTAACAAATACATTATATATCTGGGTTAATGTAAGAAGAATGATTTCTAGATGTGTACAATTGAAATTGTTCGATTCCTATCTCAGGGTCTGTGTGCATGGAGTTTGCATGTTCTCCCTGAGCTTTGGTGGGTTGCCTCTGGGTATTCCAGTTTCCTCCCACAGTCCAAAGACATGCAGGTTAGGCTAACTGGCGTTCCCAAATTGCCTCTTATTGGTTAGAAACCTATGATGAAGATTCAGTTTAAAAGACTAGGTGTTAAGATCTCGCAATACAATAACTTATTATTTATTTTTATTTTTTTTAAAGGAGAATTTTTTTTCCCCTTTCATGTCCCCTTAGGGGCTGTATAGAAAACAGTGGATTTTTTTAAGCTCAATTAAATTTTCCCATCAGGGATCAAAAAAGTTATTCATCTGATCCTAACTCTCAAACCCATCTTTACAGCAAGGCAACTGCGTCTGGCTTTCCTCATGCACTCGTGGAAGGACACACTGGATTACTCCTCCAACACCATGGAGTCTGCCATTCAGTATGAGAAGTTCATGAACGTAAGTAATTTTACTGCCCCAAGCATAACAGACAGTGATTAGCACTAGTGTATACACTATGTGTGTTTATGCACACTCATAATTGCAGAGAAAAGCTTGTATCTGTCATGGCATCAACATGCAGACATACTAAATATTAAATCTGGTATATATTTACAGGTAAACTATAAAGGGGGAAAAATCATTCATTAATCATAATTGATTTAAAATGTTCAGTTAATATTGATAGTCATTTGAGAAAATATATATTTTTTAAAAAGCATAACATTATGGGTTGAATATCTATATCACAGTACTGTTGAATTCTGCGCTCTGATTGGTCAAATGATGCTGAAAAGTGTGAAGGTTTCTATAAGGAGATCTTTATAACATAGGACTTTGCACTTTATAATTTGCCTGCTTGCGGAAGACTGACTGCTTAGAGCTGACAGATTACGTGTCTTAAATTGTAATTATAAACTAATAAAATAAGGTGCGTCATACTTTATTTAATGGGAATGTATAATCATTGCAAAATAGCTGTTATATAAGAGGAATAAAAACTTGGGACATGGGGATTAAACGTTATCAAGTTTCTGTTTGGTAGCTTAGTAGTAAACACTGTCGCCTTGTACGTCCAGGGTTCTATTCCTGTCTCGGTGTCTGTGTGCATGGAGTTTGCATGTTCTCCCCGTGCTTGGTGGGTTTTCTCCAGGTTTCCTTCCACAGTCCAAAGACATGCAGATTAGAATAACTGTCACTTCAGGATCGCCCATAGTGTGTGTATGTGCGTGTGAATGTTAACCGGAGGTCCTACCACAGTCGTAAAATAGGAATAAATACACTGGTAATCACCACTGGCCCAAATATACCACTTGCCAAAATGCAATGCATATCATATTATGTTGTACATCACTGACTGAACTGCTACACACATCCACAGGAGTATGTATTATATTCCTGAATGTATTTCTGTATCCCAACAGGAGTTCTTCCTGAACGTGAAGGATATCCTTAGGACTCCAACTGACATCACGGGTCGATATGAGAGATGGGAGGTGGAGGAGCTCGACCTGAACAAAAGGTAAGCATTCTTCCCTGCTGTGAAAACGCTGCATGTGCCAGAATTCCTGATCCGTTGTCGCAAGCAGTTATTTATCCAGGCTCGCGGATTTCTGATGTGCTAGCTTTCCAAACCCGTGTTGTTTTTGTGTCTAGTTTCTATGAGAAGAAAGAGAGCGTCCACGAGGCTCTGTGTGACAATATTGACACACGAACGGCATTGGAGGAGATGAGGGCTCTGGTGGGTCAGAGCAACACGTACATGGCTGCCAGAAAAAGTGCCAAACTGCTGCCGAACCGCATGCTACTGGAGAGCATCGCGCACTACCTCACAGACATGTTCAAGGTGAGAGAGAGCCTGCACCTGGAGTGACTGCAGTCTACACTGTTTAGTGTTTACATCAGTAGGTGACTGTTCGGATTAGATGTCCGCTATAACAAAATATGCATTCAAACCGATGGTTTGTCGCAGTGACCTACAGTATGACTTCATGCAAACATTCAGGGGACGTTACTTGGCTCCTTACTTGGACCACAGCCTCTTGCAACCCACATACTCTCCATAGTCCAATCTTTATGCTCCTCAGCAAATTCACGCCTTTTTTTCTGATTAGTCTCACAAACAAGTCGTTCACACAACTGTTTAGTTCCAGTCTCTTAAGTTCTCGTCACAGTTCGCACTTTTACTATTAAACATAGTCATAATTTATACTGTTTTTTTTTTTTTTTTATGAACCGAACGTTGCAGTGAACTCCGTTTGTTTTTGGGTTTTTTTAATGAACCGAACGTTGCAGTGATCTCCATTTGTTTTTTTTTTGTTTTTCTGACCACACTTCAGTTAAATAATGTCTTGTGAAGTTCATAACCCAATTCCAATCATCCCAGCTACAGTATTTCCTTAGTTGTTTTCTTTGCCCGACGGAGGCCGATAATTCGATCCCTTCTGAAATGGCGACTTTTGTTTTTCGCCAGGCTGTGTGTTTCAAATGCAGAGAAGCACTACTCCTCCCTCTTCTCCTTGTAACACAATTATATTAACTATTGCACATTTACTGGAATGTATTACAGTATTACAGCATGCCTGGGAGCTGTTACTCACTGCTACAGACACCACCCAGTTTTATGTCAAACACAATCAAAGAGATGTTGGTGAGCAACATACAAATGGCACAAGCACCGGGTGGTACTAAGTGTTTTTTTTTTTCTTTTCTTTTCTTTTTTTCTTTTTTTTCCCTACATCAGACTTTTGGGGCAATCGAGGGAACAGAACCCATTGGATTTCCTGTTGGAGGAAATGACCACAATGTTGATGTAAGTAAAAGCAGCTTGCTTCACTATAAAGTTTTGATTTATTTGTAAAATAAATGATTGTAATATTTACCTTGTCGTAGTTAAATTATGTAGATTTTAATATAATGTGTGTGTGTGTGTGTGTTATCTTTCTCTAGCTGGAGAGTACAGTCATGCCTTATTTAAAGGTGCTCTCAGACTTCAGGGAGGGAGTCAGAAAAATTGCAAGGGAACAAAAAGGTACTTATTTTTTTCTTCTGGATGTGATAACTAGGCTCCATTTAGTGTTGGTTTCCTCTGGTTTATTTTGTATCATTATTATGATTATTATTTTAAGTGACGGAAGTACTGCAGCTGTGTGATGGAGTCCGAGATGACATCCTGCCTGAGCTTGGAGTGCGCTTAGAAGATCACGAAGGTACGCAGGAACACTTTAACACCACTCAATGCATATGCAAGGAATAAAACAGTATGAGAAATAAAACACCAAATACAAATTTGAGTACATTTTACAACCTTGCCTGATTATTTCTCTATTACACCCTATTAGTGTCTTATCTTCCTTGTACACAGCTATTTGTCACTTATAAAAAGTTTCCTATTTATTAATATTGTCTTAATAAAGAATGACACATACTCACTTAGGTTATAGCAGCCCTTACCAGCCTCTCCTTTTTTCATCTGGAAGATAATAGTACAAAAGAATTGCAAAGTCACTTCCACCCTAAAGACTTGTTGTATATTGTAACTTACAAAAGTGTTACTGTTTAAGGCCAGTGTTGAATTATAGGTAAAGATAAAGTAGGTAAAGTAATCAGATTTAACATTGACCGTAGAGTCAGAAACACTAGACAAGATTCATTAGTTGAGATTAATTAATGGTCTCTTAGAATACTCTATGTGGCCAAAAGTATGTGGACACCTGACCGTCATAGGCGTATGTGAGTCTTCCTCATATTTTTGCCACAAAATAAGAAGCATGCAATTGTACATAATAACGTCTTTGTATGCAAATGTCTTCGAGCATGACAATGCGTGCACAGAGCTCGGACCCTCAGCCCTGCTGAACGCCTGCTACATTCAACTAAAACACCGACTACACTCCAATTCTTCCCACCTGACCTCAAGTGCTTGACATGCTATAAGAGCAAAATGATAAGAGCAAAATGCAGACTAAATCCGGAATGGAAAGCCCACATGGTTATGATAGTCAGGTGTCCACAAACTTTTGGCTGTATACAATAATGTATAGTAAGTATAGAAAAAGAATAACTACAACATTTGGTTTCCCGAACAGTGCCGTAGTGAAATTGTTTGTAGGGAAAAGTAGTTAGTGTCTCAGCTGGACAGACCAGGTGTGCATTTTCTCATGTCTTTGCTGATGTTTGTGAAGGACTCCGGACTGTGGTGAAATTAGTGGACAGAGAGACTCTTCTCAAGGAGAGAGAGGAGAAGAAAAAGGTAATGAGATCACTAACGTCTCTACATTTAATTACAGTACTGATTTTAGTTTCGTATAGGTTGTATCAGATGCTTTTCATGATTAAACCTCAGACTGTTTGTCATTTATATTGAGTCATATTGCAAACAACGTCCTAGACAAGGAAAGAAAAAAAAAAAGCTGGATCCATAAAAAATTGATGACTGTTGACATGAATGAGAGTGTGTACCTGTTTCCAGGTGTCAAGTTGCACTTTTCGTTGTACGAGGCTTAAATTTCAGCCCCTTTATAACTGTCTCTCATTCACTCACTCAATCATGGTCTATACCGCTTTATCCTGTATTCAAGGTCAGGGGGTCCTGGAGCCTATCCCAGGAGACTTAGGGCACGAGGCGGGGTACAGCCTGGACAGGGTGACAATCCATCGCAGGGCACACGCACATACACTCACTCACTCATACACTCATTCACACATTATGGGCAATTTGGGAGCGACAATTAGAATAATCTGCATGTCTTTGGACTGTGAGAGGAAACCAGGGTGAAGGGGAGAACATGCAAACTCCATGCACACAGAGACGGGAATCGAACCCGGGCCAATGCTAACCACTAGACCGCCGTGCCACCCTATAACTGTCTCCACTCAATTAATTTAATGTTAAGGCACAGTCTGCATGTTTATAATTAATCAATATTTTTGTGTTGTTTTGTTTACAGATGGAGGAGGAGAAGAGAAAGAAGAAAGAGGAGGCGGCCAGAAAGAAACAGGAACAAGAGGTTAGAAGAGCTGATCTTTTACCAGATTTTCTTACAGTCATCGAATATTTCTGCACTTCCAAAACTAAGGGGAAATAAACTGTTTTGACTTCGCATTCAGGCTACATTTATAGCACCAGCTTAAAGTGAAATAATGAATTTTTTACCCAGATGTGACGCAGATAAAACATTTTTAGGGCTGTCTGAGCGCACAAATCTGATGTTTTTCAGATCAGATCCAAGTCACTTTCATACGTTGTATGTGGTCCTAGATCGGATATATACCTGATACATTCTCATTCACCTTGTATAGGAACAGGAAGCTCGGAAGTCATGTGACTTTTTGTCCGCTGCATACGTGTAGGACGCTGATGTCATCAGTTTGCGCTTGCAGATTTTATAGCAGTGTTTTCTAAAAGAACTAAAGTAAGGCATCTGACTTTGTTCCTTCATCTGGATGTCAACAAACACAGCTGACTAACTGCTTGTCGTCCTCCAGAGCAAAATCCCAATTGTTTGAAATGAATGAGTGGTCACACAAATATGTGTTTTAACCCAGATAATGTGAGCAAAGAGGTATCGATGTGTGCTGTTTCAGAGGACAGACGCGTCCACATTAGAGGTCAGATAAAGGTCGCTCTAAAATGCGATCTGACCAAATAATCGAAATTTAACAATGTGGCTTGTAATATGAATGAAAGCCTCAATTGAGTGGAAAAGTTTTTTCTGTCCACACATTGCCTTTAAATCATTTATATTGTCAAAACAGTTTATGGATCTCACTCTTCATAAAATTTGCTTTTCTGTTCTTATTCTAATTAGTCATGTCTGGGGATTATTCCAAGATCAAGCCAGAGAGGATCATTCCAAAACTTCCTATCAAAATATTTCCTGTTGATGTTGCGTTCTTTTTTTTTTGGTTGTATTGTTCCAGGATACCATTTACAGAGAGAGGTTTTAGTCAGCTAGTGCTGTAAATTATCTACATCATCATAAATATTTGAGTAGATTATGAAACATCACAAATATTTGCGTACATTATCACAAACGTACATTATAACGTGTGTCACAAAAGTTTGGTATATTATCTATATTGTGAATGTTTGGAGTAAATATTCCAAATGACTAAAAAATTGGAGGAATTATCCACATCAGGAGAAATAAATTACCCATTTCACAAAATCTAATTATTTATCTTTACTCCTCTCCTTTATAGATGGCTAAACTGGCAAAGAGTAAGATTCCACCTAATGAGATGTTCCGCACAGACACCGACAAATACTCCAGCTTCGACGACACGGTAACAAAGAGAAGTCCTCTTTTTCTTGTATTTGGGAATGAAACATGTTTAAAATTGCTTATCCTGTATCTTTCTGTATCTTAATGCACAGGGTTTCCCGACACATGACGCAGAAGGGAAGGAGCTCAGCAAGGGACAAATCAAAAAGCTTCGCAAGCTGTATGAAGCTCAGGAAAAGATTCACAATGAGTACCTCCTGTCAACCAAAACAGAAGCTTGAAGTGTTAAAGGATGGAATAAGAGGACAGAAATAACTCCGAATCTTTTTTTATAAAAAAAGTTATATGTAACATGTCCTTACTTCCCAAATCAGTTACAAACTGGGATTTTCCCCTCGTAAAAACACATCACGTATTGTAAGCGACACCTAGTGAAATTAAAATCGATGTAATTATAGGGCCCTACAAAGCTGAGAACGCCGGGAGTGCTGCAGTAATCCACCTGTGGTATCTGCCCTCCTTTTGTCTTTGGTGGTTGTTACATATTAAACAGCAAGAATTTCATACGTCACTTATGGTGCTATGTAGGTGTCTGTAGTCTTAAGTACATGTCAGGAATGTGATGATGTCATTGTGTTGGAACTTGATGAACATTGGTTTTGCAGCAGGGATATTCTGATTCTACATGCTGAGCTTTGTTTTTCAAGCCGAAGAACAGATGACTGTATTGGAATATCATATTTTCTAATACAGAAGTCTTTACTGTGCTATTTGAAAGGTATTTAATGAGATGAAAAATTACTGTATGGGTGATGAAATATTAATCAGCCTTTAATTATATAACAACAGGAAGATTTTTTTTTCTAAAGCAGTATTTGCGGTTACCAATAAAATGACTGACTGAACCAGCATAATGATAACAGGTATAATTTCCCTACTAAAAAAATAATTGTATTTCTTTCCCGTAATAATGGATTGTAAAAAAAAAAAAGACAAGGAAAAAAACTAAGCTTTTAAATTTTTTTGTGCAAGGGAAAATTTTGCTAAAGGTAGGAAGAGGTTCTGTGCAGCAAAATTCAAACAAATTGTGGAACTTTAGCTACAGCTTTTTCATTGATGCTGATGCTTGTTTACAAAATAAACCATATAGGATTTATAGGAAAATACTGTTTTATACTTGTTTTCAACTTCAGCTACAGTGTTTCGGTGATTATTGCAAACAAAATGGACCACTAAATAAATCAGAACTTTGAAATAAAGCGTCTTTTGAGTGATTTATAGACAAAAAAGGTGTATGTTACCAGTGACGTGTGGAAGAAACTAGACCTCTTCAGATTTGTGATATAGCCTAATATACACACCTAAATGTACAAAAATTAATCCAATAGTAGTAGTAATAATGGTTAAAAGAAATTTGGTTTAAAAAATTTCATTCTTTTCAATGAAATATACCAATTTCTGAGCATGCTTATGGATCTTAAAATCCCCTTTCTTTCACAATCAAAATTATTTTCAGTTTCAAAAAATGGGTAAAACACCAAAACCTGGTCAGCCCATGATGTTCTGGTGCGTACATTTTATCACAAATCTCACTCACTCACTCATCGTCTTTATCACTTTACCCTTCATGCAGAGTTGTGTGGGGTCTGGAGTCTATCCCAGACACAAGGTGGGGTACACCCTGGACACACCATCACAAGGCACGCATACACACTCACACGCTCATTTACACAGCACAGGCAATTTGGGAATGCCAATTAGCCTAATCTGCATGTCTTTGGACTGTGGGAGGAAACCGGAGCACCCAGCACGGGGAGAACATGCAAGTCCATGCACAGCACACAGACCCGAGGTGGGAATCGAACCTGGACCCTAGGAACCACTACTCCACAATTTTACAGGAGTCTATTTTCTTTTTTGCATGTCTGTGTATGTAACTGTACACCACCCATGTGCACCTGTAAGGTAATTGTTGTATTAAATTGGTCACTGACCAGTGATTGCCCCCTATATGTCATGATGAGAACTGCAGCTTGTGTGTTGGCTGCATTTACTGAATCTCAATCCTACTGTATATGGAACAACTGCACGTGCAACGTATAATGGTAAAAAAATAATGGCACCCTGTATTCTACCTTCTGGTGCAATAAAAGTGAAAATGGAGTGACCATTATATGTAGGAATTAGATTATTATTATTTTTTTTTATGTGTGTCAGGTGCTGGTGAGACCGGGGTATGCTGGCACTTTAATGAAATGAATGGGCGGCGCTGTTCCCATTTTTAAGACGTTCAGTCCCATGTCGCTGTGTGTTAGAGGCTGGAGCTACAGTGTGTGTGTGAGAGAGTGAGTGAGTGTCATTACTCAGAGCTTCCCTTTAAGGCTCTGTGAGCAGTCCAGGGTGTTGATGGAGCTTTAAGTCGGTGCCGTGGTGGTTGTAGGGCTCGGTGTTCAGCAGAAAGCCGAGTCTCTGTACCTGCACCTCTTTTCTTCGAGCCTCAGACATGGCGATTATAACGTGTCGAGTTCAGTATCTTGAGGACTCGGACCCGTTTGTGTGTACTAACTTCCCCGAGCCTCGGAGACCTCCTCAGTATGACTTCAACGAGCTGGTGCCGCTAAATTTACAAATCACCGGCGTTCAGAAACTGCTCCAAGCTCCTCTGAAGGTAAAGCTCATCTCTCTCTCTCTCTCTCTATTACAGGTAAAGGCGCAGGATAACGTCAAAGGAATCTTAAAACCTGTTAAAAAGTTCCTCGTGCCTGTGTAGTTTAAATATTCCTTTTATCTAGTTTAAATGTTTCCTCGCGCCTTTGATGTAGTTTAAATGTTCCTTTTATCTAGTTTAAATGTTTCCTCGCGCCTTTGATGTATCTTGCTACAAACGTACCCACGCCGCTTCCACAACAGCAGGTCGGTTTGTTTTGGATTTTTTTCAGCAGGTGTTGTACAGGCACTGTGTGTGTAGGCTTTTCCTATTATTATTAATTTTCCCCCAGTAAATTAATGTGGAAATAAATACTGTACATTTCCGCCAGGCGTTGGAGGCGTCTCAAGATGTGATTTCCAATTTGTCACTTTTTGGCATCAATTTTATTGTCAAATAGGCTTACTGTACATGCTCTCTATGCAAGTCTCTATGTCTAAAAATATTACCTAGTTTACAAAACATTCTCTAAATTATGGTCAATTGTGAAGCTGTGAAGTGTAATTGCACTTTAAATGTGTTTATTAAATAATCTTTTTGCTGGTACACTACGTCGCGACCATGCAGACATTTCTTCAAGTCTGTTTTCAAAAGATAATAAGTATGTACACTTATCATTCACAACACGAACACCATCCAGACAGGTGAATTGACTAACACCGATTATCAGTTATTCACCAGTAAACTGGTGATGGGGTCAATGGTGCCCAATGCCTGTGAGGACCAAGCCCAGCCTGTCCGATCCCACAGAAAAGCCAATGTAGCACAAGTTTCAGAAAATGTCAGTGCAGGTATGAAAACACTCACTGCATCACAGCCTGCCGCGTATGTGGCTTAGCAGGCAAAGAGTTCAAAAAGTTGTTGATCTGGCCTCCAAATTCCCCAGATCTCAATTCGACTGAGCATCCATGGAATGCACCAGACAAACTAATCTGATCAACGGAGACCCGACTCAGCAACCCATAGCACCCAAGGGACCACCCATCCACCCCCACCAACGTCCCGGTGCCGGTCACTGGATGATTTATTTATTTTTTATTTTTTTAATTATTATTTTTTTTAAACCAGGGACACCCTGTAATTTGGTTCTCGATTTGGGCTCAAGCCATTGAACTTGAAATGTGAACACACATGATCTTTTGTACCCTTAGAAAGGAGGAAGCTAAACTGTATCCTTATACACAGTTGCATATTCCACCTAGAAATCAGGGCCAATCAAGCTCTATTTCATGCTTGTGTTTTTAAAAAAAATGGATAAAAGGTAAGTACTGTACCATTTCTGGTAGCACAAGGATTAGTAAAGCAAAGCACAAGAGTTAGTACATTTCAGTCCATTTCTGTCAGTTTAATCTTACATGCACAGCAAATTACAACTGCCCATAATGTTTAAGTGAATGATACATTTTCTATTTCAACAGTCTTTAGGACGGCATCAAAATTGGCATCAAGAAAACCAAATTAAAGGCAAAGGGAGATTGAACTTGAACATAACATGTAAAAGGTCTACAATAACATGCCACATTTCTTGGGCTTGTGTTTTTGTTTGTATGTACGGATGTGATGAACTCAAGCCTTAAGGAAAGGGTGGGATCTGTAAGCAGCAGATAAGGGCAGCAGAAAAAGCTTAAATCATCCTCATTATTACAGCGAACGTGGCACTGTTGCCGTACAGCATGGGAAATGCAGCCAGATAAGACTGAGGAAGCTCCTTTCGGTCCCTTCAGCGACTGTTTGGACTGGATAATGATGGCCAGGAAGAGTTTCCATAATTCATGGTTAAGATATAGCTGAGCTTTTGGAATGCATTTGTGGTGTGGACTAAGAGGCATTTTTCTATGCTGTTGTATAATATTTTTGGAATGCATTCACACCAGAGTGAACGCTTTCACTGCCAGCCATAAAGCCATGCTATTTCATTTCACTGTTTAAGATAGCTTTAGCAATGCAGAAGCAAAGAGTGGTACGAAAGTTGCAAGGTCAAAAAGATTGAAGTCCTTAAGTGTGTGTGTTTTTTATGCCTATCCACATGTATGGCTTTGACTCCTGTTTTCTCCACTCCTCAGTTAGAAGAGTGTGCACTGCAGGTGGCTTCCAATGGAAACTACCTGGATATAGAGTCTTCACTGGCAGAGCAAAAAGATGAACTGGAGCAGTTCTACGAGGATTTGGCGTAAGTCGTCTTTAGCTGCATATTCAGACAGCTCAAATAAACAATTAAAACCTTGTAAAAAATACAGTAGGGAAATGAAGCATCTAGATTCTGTAAATATTTGTACAAGAGGATAAAACAATGGCTGTGTAATCAGATCAAATCATGCTTTATTTCTATATCAGCCTTTCAAACAGGTTAATGCAATTCAAAGTGCTTTACGGATAAATGACAATAGGACATTAAAAATATA
Organism: Leiocassis micropogon; assembly: GCA_028565275.1. Classification (NCBI taxonomy): domain Eukaryota; kingdom Metazoa; phylum Chordata; class Actinopteri; order Siluriformes; family Bagridae; genus Leiocassis; species Leiocassis micropogon. Next base: position 5,517,298 of record JAOVVA010000037.1, on the reverse strand, counting down.
TATATTTAATAAAGCCAATATTTACTTTAAAAATTGCTATGCAATAACACAAATATGTGTGAAGGAATAATACAGAAAAGTTTAAAAATACAGGTAAGTTTAAAATTTGTTGAAAAGCATCAACAGCTGATCTTAGATCCATAGACTGACTGTTCCAACAGCATGAATCATCCTTGAAGCAGCTAAAAGACTGCAAGATGTCCTGATGGCATGGGAAATGTCAGAAAAGTAGACCATTAAATGCTTTCTTAACAACCAAAAAAAAGGACAACTTTAACATTAGTGCAGAAATTGACAGGCAACCAATACAATGCCTTTAAAACAGGTGTAATGTATATCTTTCTATTTTAAGTGATCTATAACAAGGTTTTTGACCTATGGTCTTGGGATCAGTTCTAGAGAATTTATTTTGGTGGACATTTTGGTCTCTATTCCTGTCCATTTGACTTAGTAAGTTAACTTTGTTTTATCCTGGCTGCAGTGTCTAGACATTAACATCTACAATGCATTTAAAAATATTCTGTTATAGTGACTAGTGTCAGTTGGTCCTGTGTCAAAAGAAGACACGAAAACAATATGCTGATGAAAATCAGCTTCACCATCTAAATGTGAGATGTGTTATGTGTTGACCCCCAAATGACACAAAGTGTATTCTATAGTGATTAAAAAGTAGCAGTCCTAAAATCGATCCTTGGTGGACACCACAAGTTATATTAGATGGTTTAGAGGATTTACTCTTCCAAGACAGTCCATCGTGGTCCCTCAGTCTGTATAAAGTAACAAGAGTACTTGGTTGTTTATACCTACGTGTTTACTGTACGTAGATTAAACTGTCTTTGTATTGTTAAACTGACTTTTATGTAATTCATATACTGTAAATGTAATTTAAAATATTTTTTTACTTGAATTCCACATTAATCCTTTGATCCGTTGCAAAATACTCGACGACTCATCTACTAATACGATTAAAAGGAAATTGCTTAATATTTCTGGTTACTGATGATTCCCTGTTTTTCTAATGTGTTGCCATCATAACTGATTTCCTGCTTTAAAAAATTTTCTCTTTCTTTTCGAATGTCAGCTGTGTACTTTCTTCATTTCTGGTGCTTTCATCCCCACAATCAAAAAAGGATGAGGCTTCGTAGAGTTATGAAACAAAGCTGTGCGATAGAACGAATGGGTTTCTAATGATTATGGTACTTCCGGCGCTCATTCTCTCTCACACACTGACACACACTCAAACTCCCCTGTTCACAGATTCCTGGTATGAGATCTTGGTTTAGAGCAGGAAGTGGGAGTGAACCACTTGCCCTCATTCATGTAACATGACGGAGTGATTGAAATGTTTGTTTTTTCCCCCCCTAATAAAGAGACTCTTATTATGGTTTCCTGTAATGCAGTTTGTAACTTCTGGTGAATTTTCAGGGAAAGTGCATAACTAAGTTTAGATTCGCTTTGATAACAGACTACTGTATGTTTAGCAGATGATTATGTAATTTCCCTTTTCATTAATAGCAATTTTTAAACATTAAACTTCAGCCTTTACTAATCTACTGTTCCATATTGATCACGTAGACTGGATTCATTATACGTAAAACTTTAATGCGTTATGTCAGATCGACTACTCAAATCTTGAGAACTTGAACCACAACAAGCAGTTGTATATGTTTAATAAGCTCTTGAGGCTTGAGTAATTATTGATTTTATAGGTTGGCTGAATTTAAGGTCAACCCATGTCTCGGGCAAAAATTTTTTTAAAGCTCCTGCTGCCATCATGCATCCTCTTTAGCCTTAAATCTGAGCTCTGGATACACCTCTGGAGGTAGCAGAGCTGAAGATGTTGAGGTTCTCTTTGGGAGTGACAAGGATGGATAGGATCAAGAATGAGTTCAT